>CM053276.1:29088317-29150503 GCA_028583415.1 Protea cynaroides | reverse complement strand
AAAGCGTGCGCTCTAGATATCAAAGGGAATTGGGATCAGAATCTCTATTTAATGGAGTTTGCCTATAATAATAGTTATTAGTCTACAATCAAAATGGTTCTTTATGAAGTACTATATGGAAGAAAGTGTAAGACACCGCTATATTGGAATGAAGGTGATAGAAGAATCTTTGAGCCAAAAATTATCCAAGAGACTTGCAGGAATGTCGATTTGATCAAATAAAGGATTAACGTTGTTCAATCAAGACAAAAGAGTTATGTTGACATTCATCGTAAAGACCTTGAATTTGAGGTTGGTGATAAAGTCCTTTTGAAGATATCTACTCTCAAAGGAATCAAAAGACTCAGCAAGAAAGGGAAGCTAATTCTAAGGTACATAGGACCATAAGAGATACTTAGTAAAAGTGAAGCGGTAGCATATCAGCATGATTTACCTCCCTCCCTTGTTGGTGTTTATGACGTGTTTCATGTATCGATGTTGAAGAAGTACTTCACGGATCTAACACATGTCCTTAACACGGAGCTGCCATCTATTGATACAAGCCTGAATTATGAAGTGGAACCGCTAGAATTCCTAGATAGGAAGGTTCATCATCTAAGAAACCGATCCATTGCATGTATCAATGTACAATGGAAGAACCATCCTAACGATGAAGCATCGTGGGAGAAAGAAGACAAGATTCGTGAGAAATACCCTCACTTGTTCAAGGAATAAGGTAAGACAATTTCGGGGATGAAATTCTTTTAAGTGGAGGGGGGAGAATTGTAAGACCCACATCCAAAAATACGGATTAATTTGAATTTTTGTCACAATAAGTTATCTTGCTGATGTGGATCTAGCATTTGTATCTATACCCGAGTGTACCAGACACTAGGTAAGATCTAAAACCAGTTTATTTCATGTGTGGGTTACTAGTTTTGAGTTAAATGGTCTAATTGACCCTCGCATGGCCATTCTAAACCAAATAAGGCCATGCGGTCGACCATGGTGGTCGATAAAATGAGACTGGTCAACCACTTGTCTGTGATTGATCGCTTGATCACAGAACTGGGCTAAAACATGGTTTATTCATGTGGGCCTGGTTTCGATTAATGTCTAGTCACCTTGGCTGTCCTAAACCATGTGGGACCATCTCTAAACCTATTGTTGTGCCAATTGGCAACACCTAAGCCTCCTTGATCACTCTTTTAGTAACTCTATGACTCTCAAGGTAGGAAGTGGACTCCAACTCTAACTCATGAGCAATTCTCTAATAAAACCTCTATAAAATTTCCAAAACCCTAATTTTGAGAACCCTATAGGCTCTGACGCACGTTTTGGTAAGAGAGAGACTTAGAGAAAGGCTAAAAGTAAGAAGAAGAAGAGGAAAAACCTCCAATCAAGGTCTTCCCTTAAGCTTCTAATTCGGGGGGGGGCCCGTCTTGTTGTTGGCCTGATGGCATATAGGGTTTACTCAATATGTTTAGTTTTGAAAATGTTGTGTAGGTGTTGTTTTTTTGGTAACCATATAATTGAATTAATGTAGGGAAGTAGTCCTTAATACATTTGAGACCTTTAGAGACCCTTTGGGAATGCCCTAGGCCTTGTTCCAAGGAGATTGGACCAAAATAAGATTAGTCCAAGCTCACTGGTACTGGTGATGGAAACGGTCGACCAAATTGGTCTGATCAACCGCCTAACTGTGATTGACCATTTGATCACAAAAAGGAGTATTACTCATTATTTTATTCCCACTCAGCCACTATGAACTGAGTAAACTTCCCAGATCTCATGAAATGAATGGTTCAGTTATAATGCATCCGCAAGAGTATAAGCACATACGGTTGCATAGTCGACATTTACATTCAATGACCGTACATTCATATAAACTATGGGAATGGGATTCTACCATAACCAGCGACTGTAACAGACCTTAGACAATCTGTGGAAGTGAACCCAATGAGGTGCAAGCCTCTGGAATCAATTATAAGCCATTAACCCTAACCAGTTGATGAAAGGTGTCTGATTAACCACCTCATCTGATCGATCACCTCCAGCAACCACCTGTTGACAATAAGTCTGTCATGGTTAATTCTTCAACCAGTGATTTTGAAACTTAACCAATTAACCCTAGGACATATTCCTAATACTAATGACGAAACCCTAGTCCTATTAAAAATGTGACCAAACAATTTAATGTATTAACCACATACCAATCGCAACTAAGTAACTAACATGGAACACAAGAAAAGATACTCTACTACATCAGAGGAATGAATTGCTCACCAAATATAGGTAAAGCATTAGCTTTGTTTTATTTTACTGTGTTTTATGTGCATGTTGTGATTGTGTTATGTTTGGATTACTGTGTGATAACATACCATCTAATAATTGTGATATATGTTCAAACATTCTTGTAAACTATTTCTTGTATTGGATTGATAACATGCGGATGTTTGATAACATGATTGTTTGAAATTTTCTTGGGTCTTAGTGGATCTGGATGGTTGGAATGGGATAGTTCATCTTAGTCCGTTAAGCTGGGATACGGGTACCTGCATTAGTAATATTCATGGTTTAGGTTTCAAGATCCCGTAACTGGCAACCCTTTCTAATAGGGGTTTAGGTATTGACATAGGCTTATTTATAAGGTCTAACCATGGGCCAAAGCACTCCTTCGCAGCTGGAGTAGGGAGCTAGACATGGGTTGGTATCTTTCCTCTAGTGTTTTTAGATGAGACCTAGGGATGAGTTTGTTCTATGTGCTTTTCCATGACGGATTGGGCGGTTTACCCAGTGAAGTAGTTGAGGCATTGAATGAGTTGTCAGGGCTTAGTCCTTGGGTTTTATCTTTATTCTGTGAGTAATGTTTCATAGGAGGCACGACCAAGTATGTTTCATTTACTTCACATGTGCTTGAGTGTTCATTACCATTATTTAGGTGTAACACGACTTGCACATGCTTGTTCACAGATCAAAGCCTTAATAAACTATTCATGCACTTGTATATTTGTGTGTGCTGATTTCCCCACTGAGCGTGTGATTTTTCTCACCCCATTGTACGTAGACATTTTTAGAATATTTTACAGGTAAATCTGATAATATTGATCTGTCTGAAGATGAAGTATCTAAAGATGATTTACATGATTCTACATGTGAATGTGATGACTGCCTCTATGGTTAAGGGACATGGTTTTACTGATGTTAAGATGTGAAGACATCTCTATTTGAGAGATGGAAATTTTATTTAGACTTCTGTTTATTTTATTTATTTATTTTTAGGTTATGTATTGACCCGTGATGGTTGATTTGAATATTAAATTATTTGGTATTATTTTATTTTATGTCTTGGTTTACAGAATATAAAGTTTTATGATGTAATTATAACATCTAGATATAGCTTTGAGTTTAATATATTGATTCTATTATTTAGTTTATTATCTCTGGTTTTACCGTTGATATACTAGTGCGATTGATGGAATAGTTATGAATGTGAATGTACTATGAACGGATCCTAGTATGGTAGTACTTGCACTGCAAGGAATCTATGGTCTTACCAAAAATACTATGGTTTTGGGGTGTGACATGTGTTTGTGGTTTGGATTACTGTGTGATAACATGTCATCCAATATCTATTATAACTGTTCATGCATTCTTACATATTACTTGTATTTTGGATTGATAACATGTTAGATGTGTGATAACATGATTATTTGTCATATGCTTATATCCTAGTGGATCCTGATGGCTATAATGGGATGGATCATCTTGGTCCTTAAACTAGGATATGGGTACCTGCATTAATAATATTCATGGTTAGGTTACAACATCCAGTTACTGGTAACCCTCACCAACAGGGATTTACAGATTGTCATAGCCTTATTTATAAAGGGACCGGACATGGGTCGGTAGTCTTCCTCTAGGGAGTAAACCTAGGGATGAATCTTTTTTATGTGCTCATCCACAAAGGATTGGGCTTGTACTCAATGAAGTGTGTTGAGGAGTAGTATAAGATGCCAGAATAAAACCTACTGGGGGGGAGTGCTACTAGGCACTTTGGCATAACCCCTAGTGTCATTATCTCTATTTTTTGGGCAATGGTTCACATGCGGAGTGAACAATTGTGGATTATTTACCTCACCCGTTCTTGAGTGTTCATGCATGTGCTTGGTGTGTCGCAATATAGTGCATGCTTATTCACAGACCAGAGCCACTACTAATGTATTCATGCATGTGCATGCTTGTGTGTGTTGATTTCCTCACTAAGCGTGTGGTTTGCTCACCCTTTTGTACGTACATATTTTTATATTGGTTTGCAAATAATAATGATGTATCTAAAGATGAAGTTTCTGATGAAGATTCACATGGACTTACGTATGAATGCGATGATTGTCTCTATGGACTAGGGGTAGGATTTTGCATTTTGTAAAGTTGTCTCTGCATCTAGTGACTATGTCACACCCCAATTCCGCACTGTTCAGAATGGTGTAATGAACCGCTAATAAACTAACGGTTCAACCAGGATCTCAAATAGGTTGTGTCCGTTTGCTTAAACCATACACATCCACAACCATAATCAGAGTAAATACACAATAGCGAAAGTCTTAAATATTAAATGAACTGAGAATCTAAATGTGATAATCATAAATAAAATACCAATTATCTGACTGAGACATAAGTAAATAAAATAATCAATTACATTCATCCAATAATCTAACTAAAATCAAATCGAAAACGCATGAGTTGCATTCGCATGACGAATCATGCGTCTCCATTATATCTTCTGCGTCCATCACCGCAACATGCCCGAATGCGGGAGCACTCATATAATCTTCCATGGTCATACCTGCATCCTCAACTAAAAAAATATTCGAATTCAAAAAGGGTGAGCACACATCACCGCTCAGTGAGCAAACAAAACAATGCAACAAACATATACATGCATCCAATTCATATCTTTGGTCTGGTATATAAGTTTGCAATGTGCTATAGAAAGGTTTGGTGGCCGCCTCACCTCTATACACAGGGTGTGTAGGCCCAACCAATGGATCAAACACCATTGTCGTCCACATCCACCCCACCATGGAATAGAGATAGAGCTAAAGTGCTTAGGACCGCACTGCATCACACTTCCCCTTATGCTCTACCCATACCAACAGGTAAGCCCCTGTTGGCGAGGGCTTGCAAACTGGGCTCGTAACTAACTAATCCTAATGTCAAATAGTGCCAAGGCCTCACCACAACATCCCTCAATACGTCCATAGAGATAGAGCTAAGGCCCCCTGAAAAAGTCAGAGACTACACGATCCGAGACCACCTCCCCTGATGCCCTACGACGTAATAGTTCTGCTAAGGTAATGGCGATACAACGATGTCAGTGGACAAGACTTAAGTAGAGATAGGGCTAAAGTGCTTAGGACCGCACCACATCACACTTCCCCTGATGCCCCACTCGCATCAAGTACTAACCACACATAAACATTCACATGCCTATTCCTAGCATCATCATCATCATCATGTTGTAAATAAACTGAATTAAATATGCATGAACAGTAATAACAGGAATAGTAGATGACATGTGATATGCACATTACAATCATACAATCATAGAATCATACATGGTATTGGACTCAATAAACGAAAATAGTTTATTATTAGCCAATTAGTTTAGGTCTTGTTCCCTCACCTTTGATTGGGTGTAGATCCTCTTTCAAGCTTTAAGAATCACTTTTATATCACTAGGAGAACCTAGTAAGTTGATAGATTTTAATTAGAATTAATTCCAAAAATTTTAAGCTTGCTGTATAGCTAGGGTCGCAGGTTGGGTCCCAGGTAGGGTAGCCGTTGTCTGAGACCCCAGGGTATAGGGTCGGTCATAGGGTCGGTTACCCATCGACCCTAGGTGCGACTACAGCCTCCCTGGACTTCCCGAAAGCATGGGGTCGATCCTGTGGTCTGGTAGGGTCAGTTACCAATCGACCCTACGTGCTACCACACGTAGTTTGAGTCAACCTTTCATCCTTCAGTCCATTCTTTCATGTTTGGATCCTTTGGCTTACTTTTATAGTCCATTCTATGATTGTTCTATGGCTTAAAACTCTAACTTACACACTTTACTTTGTTTACAATGATTTCCTTCATGGATTCCATTGGAATCTATCCATGGATGGCCATGGATGGATGAATTGGGTTTCTCCTAGATCCTACCTTCTTCATAAACTATTCTTGGGTCTTACATAATTCATGGAGAATGTATTCATACCTTAGGGTTGCTAAGATTCAGAGATTTCTCTGAATTTCTTCTCCTTAGTCTTCTTCTCCAATTCTCCTTATCTTTTCCTTCTCTTCTCTTTCTCTCACATTCAATTAGGGTTTCAAAAGGAGTGAAAGAGGCTAAGGGACGTCCAATTTATAGAGAAAAACCTTCAAAAATAAGTCCCATCGAGATTAGAAAAACATCCCCTTGAAATTAGGAAAGTTTCCTAATTACGATTTCAGTCTGTCATCCTAGGGTCGATGCTAGGATCGCAGGATCCGTTGACCCTAGGGTCTCAAGTCATCCGACCCTAGGACTAAAAAGTCATGGGTTGGACTCTGTTGAGGTGGGGTCGACCCTACCTGTTTAGGCATACGACCCTACCCTCAAATTTACTATTTTTGGGTCAATTTTGTACCTGGTCTTGTGATTTCCTTCACGCACTTGGTCCATGTGGCTCGACCATGATAGGTAGACCTGGTACAAGGTGGTAAGACCGGTTAGTTTGATACGGGTCTTACAACTCCCCCCTTTTTATTAAAAATTTTGTCCTTGAAATTGGTACATACCTTCTGAGTCAAAAAGATGAGGGTATTGCTTTCGCATAGCACTCTCTTCTTCCCATGTGATTTCTTCTATATCTCTGCTTCTCCAAGTGACTTTAACATAATAGATGTCACGGTTGCATAGTCGTTGAACCTTTCGGCAGGTAATTTCAGTTGGTGCTACTTCAAATGTCAAATCATCAGTCAAATTAGGTGGATCTACTGTCAAAACGTGCATTGGATCTCTGATGTACTTCTTCAATAATGAAACATGGAATACATCATGCACACTTGACATAAATGATGGTAGTGCTAACTGGTATGCCACTTTTCCACGTTTGGCTAGAATCTCATATGGCCCGACATATCTTGGACTTAATTTTCCTTTCTATCTGAACCATTTTAAACATCGGATAGGTGATACTTTCAAGAATACCTTATCACCTATAACGAATACAAGGTCTCGGCGTCGAGTATCTGCATACTGTTTCGGACGATTCTGAGCCATTCTTACTCTTTCCTTGATAATGTCGACTACTCGACATGTCTCTTCAATAAATTCTTGTCCAAAAATGCTACGTTCTCCAACTTCATTCCAAAACAAAGGAGTTCGACACTTTCTACCAAACAATGCTTCATAAGGTGACATCTGTATAGTAGCCTGATAGCTGTTGTTATAAGCGAACTCGATCAATGATAATTTTTCATCCCATGATCCTTTAAAATCAATTACATAGGCTCGGAGCATGTCTTCTAGAATCTGAATGGTACGCTCCGACTGTCCGTCTCTCTAAGGATGGAATGTAGTACTGAACTTCAATGTTGTACCCATAGCCTTTTGCAATCCTTTCCAAAACATTGAAGTTAATCGTGGATCTCTGTCGGACACAATGCTTTCAGGTATACCCTGTAATCTGATAATATTATCCACATACAACTTAGCTAACCTCTCCAGTGTATACTGAGGTCGTATAGCTATAAATCGAGCCATTTTAGTCAGGCGGTCTACAATCACCCAAATTGCGTCAACTACTCGGGGAGTCAATGGTAATCCGATGATGAAGTCCATAGTGATGCAGTCCCATTTCCATGTTAGTTTCGGTAACGGCTGTAACAGTCCTGTAGGTCTTTGTTGTTCAGCCTTCACTCTCTGATAATTTAGGTATTGAGACACGAACTTAGCTATATCTGCTTTCATTCCTCTCCACCAATATAATTTCTTTAGATCATGATATATTTTTGTACTTTCAGGATGTATCGACTAGGCGGTGGTATGGGCTTCCTTCATTAGTCGGTGTCTAATGTCCAAACTTTTTGTTTCAGGTACACATATTCTTCCTTTGTACTTCAGTACCTTTTCATCGTCCAAGGTGAACTCAGGAATTGTCCAACCTTTTTCAATGTCCTCTTGTACCGTTCTTAGATAAGGGTCTGACTTAATAGCTGTTTTCACTTCATCAATTATATCAGGTACAATCTTCAATGTGGCAAACATACTTGAAAACCGATGAATAAACCCTTGGTTAGTTGATTCACCCGGTGCATCTATCACAAACTGTTCATTATCGTAATTGAATACTTTTTCGATAGTACACATTGCGGCAGTTGTGTTAACCTCTCCTTGAGATTTTATCATTGCCTTTCTACTCAGCACATCATCAACCACATTAGCTTTTCCCGGATGATACTGATATCACAATCATAGTCTTTCAATAGTTCTAGCAATCTTCTTTGTCTCATATTCAACTCCTTCTGATTAAAGAGATAAGTAAGACTCTTATGATTTGATTTAATCTAAAATTTCTCTTCGTACAAGTAATGTCTCCATATCTTGACAGCATGTACCACTGCCTCTAATTCCAAGTCATGAGTGGGATAGTTCTTCTCATGTGTCTTCAGTTGTCTTGAGGCATATGTAATTACTTGTTCTCCTTGCATAAGTACACATCCTAAACCCAATCCTAACGCATCAGTGTACAAAATAAATGGCTATCTTGAAATCAGAATAGTCAAGATCGGAGCAGATATCAATCTAGCCTTCAATGTTTGGAAACTCTTCTCACATTTATCAGTCCAAACAAACTTTTTGCCCTTCTTAGTCAAACTGGTGAGAGGTATGGCAATTCGAGAATAGTCTTCCACGAATCGTCGATAGTACCCAGCTAGACCTAGGGAACTTCTAATTTCTGCAATGCTCTTCGGTGCTTCCCACTTCACAATGGCTTCAATCTTGCTAGGATCCACTTTAATTCCTTCAGCGGATACAACATGGCCTAGGAAAGTGATTTCAGTTAGCCAAAACTCACACTTTGTAAATTTAACGTAAAGCTTCTCTTTTCGTAATCGCTGCAGAGCGGCTCTTAGATTCATAATATGAGTTTCCTTGTCCTTGAAATAAACCAATATATCATCAATGGATACAATGACCGACGTATCCAACATATCATGGAATACCCGATTCATAAGTTTCATAAAAGTTGCTGGTGCGTTAGTCAATCCAAAAGACATGACCAAAAATTCATAATGTCCATATCTCGTCCTGAATGCTGTCTTGGGAATATCTCCATCCTTGATCTTCAACTGATGGTATCCTGACCGAAGATCGATCTTAGAGAACACCTTGGCACCTTGCAACTGATCGAACAAGTCATCGATCCGAGGCAATGGGTACCGATTCTTAATTGTCAGCTTATTCAGTTCTCGGTAGTCTATAAACAGTCGAACACTACCATCCTTCTTTTTACGAATAATACTGGCGCTCCCCATGGTGATATGCTAGGTCTGATGTATCCCTTGTCCAGTAGTTCTTGTAACTGTAATTTTAATTCCTTTAATTCAGTAGGAGCCATTTAATAAGGTGCTTTAGATACTGGTGCGGCTCCGGGTATCAGATCTATAACAAACTCTGCAGCTCGTTCGGGTGGTAGTCCTGGTAGTTCTTCAGGAAATACATATGGAATGTCACGCACGACATCAATATCCTCCATTCGTAGTGCTTGCTTCGTGAGGTCGACCACTGATACTAGATACCCAACTCCTCCTTTCTTGAGGCATTTCTTAGCCTTTAATACAGAGAGGATGAGTTTTCGTTTACGGGGAAGTTTGGTTCCCGCAAAACTTAACTCCGCTCCTTTCTTGTCTTTAAATGTCAGATTCTTTTTGGCACATAGTAGGTTTGCAAAATGCCGAGCTAACCAGTCCATTCCCAAGATGACATCAAAGTCTGCTATCTCAAGTTGAATCAAGGTTGCATCCAAGGTTTTCTCGTCAATAAGAACTGGACATGGTCCATAACCTTTTTATAATTCCACTTCTAATCCCATCGACGATCGTAGAAGCAGTTTATAGTCTAAAGATTTGAGGGGTAGGTTTAGCTTCTTTCCAAACGACACAAATATAAAAGAATGAGTAGCTCCTGAATCAAAGAGTACTCTGGCGAGAATGCCATTAATAGGTACGATACCTATGATTTGTTTTAATTTAGACTACATGCTCACACAATGTAACACAAAATGAAAGGTTCAGGTCATACCTGTGACCACATCAGGCGATGCGGCAGCATCCCTAGATATAACAGCATAAATCTTTCCTTGTTGTAGCTGCTTCCTGGTGTAAGACCCCCATTTTGGCATATTTCTCATCAAGGGCATTTTTGTCATCTTTTGGTCATGTTAGAATGTCTCTACCATTTTAGGTTATTATGAAATGAAAAAAATGGAAAAATTGTTAAGAGAATCGGGCTTGGGCCTTTAACTTTAGTTTTGTGGTAATGAGTTTTAATTTTGTTATTTAAATGGGTTTAGCTTAGGTGTTAGTGGGTTTTAGTTTTGTTTTCTTTTTGTTGTTTTGTTTTAGGCATTTGTTTGTTATTGAGCCTTATGATAGAGTTTTTTTTAATTCTTTTAGTTATTTGAGTCAATGGGTTTGGGCTGTGGGTTTAAATTAGGTGTTAATAGGCATTAGGCTAATGGGCCTGGGTTTGGGCTTAGGATATCAATTGTGTAGTAATCCTTTTTCTATCACATGTGTTGGGTTAAAAGGAAATCAAGTGAGAAGAATCTCGGCCCTTGGATTAGGGGTTAGAAAAAAAAAACTTAGATAATAAAAAAGGAGAGGGACTGTTGCGGGAAGGAGAAAAGGAGGCGGCAGCAAAGGGAGAGAAAGGAGTGAGAAGAAAGGGAGAAATGAGGGAAGAAGAAGGGAGAAAAAAAGAGAAGGCGGCAGCAAGTGCAGAGAGAAATCAAGAGAGAAAGAGAGCAGTAGCGGAAGGAAGAAAGGAGAAGAAGTAGGAGAAGAAGAAAGGGGACCTGCTGCTACGGCTGGGAAGAAGGAAAAGGGGCTGCGGCTGCAAGAGGCAAGAGAGAAGGATGGATCATTCGTAAAAGTGAGAGAAAGGGGGTGAGTGCGGCTGGTGAGTGAGAGATGGCGGCTGCTGTGAACAGAAGAAGAAAAGAAAGGGAGACTGTGGCTTGCCATAACCCTAAACCCGATTCTGCAATTCTCTCTCTCTCTCTCTCTCTCTCTCTATCTCTCTCACACACGCCCACACACCCTTACTCAAAGCCACTGCCTTTACGTTGGACACCGTGGAACAAGAAAGGTAAACCAGCAAGTAATCTCAATATATCTCCAGCAGTGATTCAACATCTTCTTCGATTTGATGATTGGGAAAGTATTGTTGATCGTGAACCAGAGGGATTATTTTCTTCACACAATGAAAAAACTGCTGCTGTAGGGGCTGGAAAAGAATGAACAGAAAGAAATCAGGGAGGAATTGAGGAAGAAGAAGTGAAGAAGAAGAGAAGGCGGCAGCAAGCCGTGAAGGGAGATGGGCTATGAGAGAAATGGACTAAGAGAGAGAGAGAAGTTGCAGAAGAGAAAGAAGAAATTGAAAGAATGAGATGAAGAATCTACGAAAGTAATAGCCATCCCCTACCTTTCCAATTTCTCACATCTCCCCATCTCTCTCTCTCTCTCCACAGCTAAACCTGAATAATTTGTGTTGCCATTCATTCCATTATTTCTTTAATTTCTCTCGAATATGGTTGTTTGGGTTGTGGTTGTGGTTTTGTTTTGTTGTCAAAATTTAAGTGGGTTCGGCTTTTTGAGTTTCAATATGGACTACATTTGGTTCAAAGGATGGTTCCAGCATTGGCGGCAGTGAGCAAAGGGTGGTAGCTGTAGTATGTGGAAGAGAGGGGTAAGATAGAGAAATAGAGAGAGAGTGGATGTTTCTTTGGTTGGAGGTGAAAGAGAATTTAATAGGGGGTTTTCTAGGAGAAAGGAGTGGGATCTGTTCTTGAAGTTGGGGCTGTTCTCGACAATGAAAAAGGCAATGATGGTGTTGGGAGTGTTGTTGGTGGCAAGGCATCTTGCCTTAGGAATCTATGAACAAAGAAATGGAGGTGGTTGCATCATTCATTTGTGTTCATATGCTATGCTGTCCAGCAAAGATAGAATGTTCCGAGTGTTAAAATTGGTTGATTATTATTGCTTTGCTGATGGAGCATCAATTTCAGCCGTGGCTATATAAGTTCTTGTCGATTTGATTGATTCGAGCTTCATCATTCAGGTAAGTGATCTTAACTTCACATTTCTGAATTTTCTTTTTTTTAATGCTTGATTGTGAACATCATCTTCTACATCTGAATTTTTATCTAGCTTCTCAATTTAGTTTCTTGTAACTTGCTGTGAGGTTTAACCCGGTCTATGTTCCCAGGGATTCTCAGTGTGTGTTAGAACTTGGGTTAGTCTTGTATTGGAAGTCGGTTTTCCATATGATGTTTCTTTATTGCATTTAATCTTTGATGCACACTCTAGATGAGATTCTTTCTTCAATTTTCAGTAATGACCTGATTTAGCGTGTTGGCATTTAATTGGGTTTGATTTTACATAGTGGGATATTCAAGTTCATGCTTATTGTAAATTTTAAACTTGTCTTCATTTAGCTCATTGCTTAGGCCAATTTTCATGGGTTCTTTGGATGCATGTCGGACCAGGTACAGTCCCATAGTGAGTTGGGTTCATTTGTATTGATGTTGGTTCAGTCCCATTGTGGGACTGATTTATTTGTTGTGGGTTGATTCAATGATATGCTGTGAGCTGATTTAACATGTTGTGCTGGTTCAACCCAAAGTGGGTTTGGCTTAATAGTGATGGGTTGATTCAGCCCTATGGCGGGTTTGGTATAACCATGTTGGACTAATTCAGCCCTATTGTAGGATTGGTTTATTTGTTTTAGGTTAGGCCAACCTCATGATAGTAGTGGGTTCAACTCCGTGGAAGGACAGGTTTAATTGTGTTGGGTAGGGTTCAGCCTACTTGCTTGGCAATTTAATCCATATTTCATCTCATTCTTTCCATTAACCAGTCACACCCTTTTTTTTTTTAATCATCTCATTCTCTACTAAACTGATTTGCGTCTCATGTCATATCACATCATTTCACCTCATTAATTTTGCCTTGCATGTCTACAAACCCCTTCATTTTTTATTGTAACTTGGTTGTAACTTGTTGTAATGCCTTTTGCTTGCTGCCATGCACATATGCTTAGGTTGATCCATTTTTGTTATGTTTGGACTGATTTAATGATATGTTCCATTCATGTTTTAGCTTGAGTGTGCTCACTTTTTGTATGTACATGCTAAATTTGATATGTTAAGTGCATGAACCCTACCCTCATGTGATGTATCCTATACATCACGTATGTAATAGTTTTGGTGTCCCCTTCATTATTTTGCTTTGGTTGCGGTTGAGCTGTTGGAGTAGTCTTGACTGCAGCATTAAAACCTTGAGTATGGAAGGGTTTGAATACCTTGGTGTTCCCTCCGTTATAAAAATTCCCATTAGGCCTTTTGATTCCTCTATTTTGAGCAAAGTAGCTCTCTTTCTGGCTCGACTCTATCACCCAAGCAATTTGTACAGCTTCATTGTAGACTTTCTTCTCAAGTCCTAGAACATGTTCACGAATACTTCCCCTAAGTCTCATGACGAACCTTCGGGTTTTCGTATCTTCCGCTTGCATACTGACTGGTGCAAAGAGGAATAGCTCCTCATAATGCTGTTGATATGCATCGAAAGTCATCTGTCCCTGATACAAACTCAGGAACTCTTTCTCCATAGAATCTTTGAAACTTCTAGGAAAGTACTTCTCAAAGAATGCCTCCTTATATATACCCCAGGTCAGTTGGGCGTGCTTTGTTAACAGATAAGTCCGTGTGGACTTCCACTAGTGGTGTGCATCACCTTTCAGCATGAATGTTGCACACAGTACTTTCTCCTCCTCAATAACTGTCATCATCATGAAATTCCTCTCCATTTCATCAATCCAGTGTGCTGGCCACAAAGGGTCAGCTGGCTTACCATTATATTCCTTGGGCTTCATCTTTAAGAAAGGCTCGACCAGTCTGGAGTGGTCCAGCTGATACGGAGCGTAGGCCCCATATATAGGTGGTTGGTACTGATAACCACCTTGAGCTACTTCAGGGTTCTGCACTTGAGCCTACATGAGTGGAGTTTGAGGTGCATGGGGTACCGTGTTACTTCCCCCTAGTACTGTGCTTGCCTATCCTGCTGGCATCGGTGTCATCTGTGCAGCTGGAAAAGCCATGCCTATGGCAGCTTGCATATTAGCTTGTACCTGTTGTATTTGCTGCAGCTATTGTGCCAAGTTCATTATGGCTGTAGCAAGGTCTGTAGGTAGGGCTGGCAAGTTGGTAGGATTTGTCTGGCCATTAACCATGGATGGTGCCGTATTCAGATTCTCTTGTGTCTCAGGATGTATACGACTGTCTTCCTCCATAGGTGATGGTGGTGGAATAGAGTTACGGCTTTGTCTGGTCACTCTTCCCCCAACCATTTTCTGTTCTGATGATGGTAGTGCCTGTAACCAATCATTGCACATGTGAGGCAATCAATATAGATGTTCTCTAGTAAAAAATCCAACTAATCAATATAATTTTCAAAATTTTCAGATCATTCTAACAAAAATACTGTATTTTCCATCGTAGGGTCGATGGTAGGGTCGATCATTATGCGACCCTAGGGTATACGCCCCTGAGAATCACTGTCAGCTTACCGAGAGCCTAGGGTCGATGGTAGGGTCGGTATATGTCTGACCCTAGGGTTGACCCCTAGTTCTCTGTCAGATTACCGAGAGGCTAGGGTCGATGGGTGGGTCGGAGGTAGGGTCGCATATCTTGGTCGAATTATGCGACCCTACGATCCAGAATCAGGTTTTTAAGCCCGATTTTGGATTCATTTATCATTCATTCTCCTGTCTTCCAACTCAACTCGTATCTCTGAGTTGCTACAGTAATGACCCCTACCTGTTTGGTGATCCTATCCTTCGTTCGTGACTACCACTCCTTCTCTACAAGTATGTTCTCTACTGTTTCATGTTTTTAAAGCTTTCTAACTAAGGTTTTGCCCATTTACATCATTTTCTTCAAATTAAACTTTTTCTACTCGTAAAAATTTCATTTTTATTGGGGGCTTTTGCTATTGGTCACCCAATGGACGAAAGCCCTAAAAAATATTTGAGTTTCATCGGTTGGTTGTCGAGAAACTTGAAATTTTCTATTTTTGCCCTAATTTTTTATATTTTTTGAATTTATTGAAATTTATTCAAATTCGATCTTTCAAATTTAAATTTCCAACTGTATGAGCCTTGCAGGATAGTTTAGAACCTATGTAAGTCCTCCTGCCCAAGTGTATGGGTGAAGTGAGGCTTTTGACCAATTTATGCTGTTATAATGTCGAAATTTTTGGGTTTTTCACCATTGCTGATCTATTATCTGTTTTTCTTTGTTTTGGTAGATAACATGGTTCGTACCAAGGTTCCTAGGTCTCATGACCCAGTCCGCTTCCTCTCCAACGAGGTCGAAGCTCAATATGGTCATTATGCGCATAAGAAGGTAAAGGGAGGTCGTCGTGTGGACTTGGCTAGTCTAGCCTTGTTCGACGTGGAGAGGCATTTGGTGACATGGGCTGGCTCCCCATGATTATCTATGACGCCTATACCCGCCCGGATCTAGTGAGACAGTTCTATTGTAATCTCCGAGTGGTGGGAGATCACAATGACACTGAGAGGGGTAGGGAGCTCAGGATCGTGAGCTACCTCAAAGGAGTAGAGGTTTCCTTTGACTGCCAGCAGTTAGTTGATCTTTTGGGCATATCACATGACGGCCCTCTAGTGTACTGTGCTCCCAGGGAGCCCCAGTTCCTTTCCTTGGAGATGCGGGCTGAGATTGACAGTCAGCTTATCAGAGATGATCGCAGGGAGATGAAAGCGATCAACCTATGTCCAGAGCCTCGGGTGTACTGTAAGATCATCCAGCACAACCTGATACCCCAGAGTGGACATTATGAGAGGATCTCCCAGTTGACTCAGTACTTACTTTACTGTATCTGCACTAGGCAGTCTATCTGCCTCCCTTATATTATTATGAAGACGATGATCTATGCTACGCTACCTGGTCAGATAGGCAACCTGCCTTATGGATGTCTGATCACTACACTGCTTACCCACCTAGGTGTTGATTTAGTGGATGAGAGGATTCAGGAGAAGACCTTCTCATTGATTCTGGACTGGGAGGCCATCTGTAGGACGGGCATGTGGGATGCTCAGGTCAATAATGAGGAGAGGAACGCTCTGGTGCGTCCTCGTACTCGGAAGGGGGTGGCAGATGCTGAGGCAACAACAGCAGCAGCCGCTGGAGCAGGGGTTCACGGGAGTGATGCTGAGGTTGAGGATAGTATGCACATAGATGTGGACTCCATACCACCTCCATCACCTCTACATTATACTAGAGCTGGTCCATCTCAAACTCCTTCACGCATGGCTGGTCCTTCACGCCCACCATCTGATGATATGATGGGATTACTGTGTGAGATCAGGGAGGCTCAGCGCGTGACAGATTTGAGAGTGGGAGAGCTTCTAGATGCTCAGCGTGCGTCTGATCAGTGGATGGCTGCGTTGACAGTTAGTCTCCAGACGACCTAGACTCAGGTAGCCTGGTTGACTAGAGTTTATGCTAAGGACTATGACAGAGATCACGAGACACCGCCTCCTCCATCACCTCTAGCTCCATGATGTATTTTTCTTTCATTCTTCTTTTGTATTACAGAGTAACTATCCGGGTTGTGGACTGTACTCTGCTTTGGATATGTATATAAACTTGCTTTTAGTTTGATGTATATAAAACTTGTTTCTCCCTTTATATGTACATTATTCTCTTTCTTAATTTTGTCTCAAACAATACAGGTGCTTGCGGTGTGTTTTTATTAAAGCATTTAAGTTTTATCCTAACTCAGTTCACGAATTTTTGTAGAAGTATACCGGTTTAATAGACAGGGCCTGAGAGCTCTGATACCAAGTTGTCACACCCCAACTCTGCACTGTTCAGAATGGTGTGATGAACCGCTAATAAACCAACTGTTCAACCAGGATCTCAAATAGGTTGTGTCCGTTTGCTTAAACCATACACATCCACAACCATAATCATAGTAAATACACAATAGTGGAAGTTTTAAATATTAAATGAACTGAGAATCTAAATGTGATAATCATAAATAAAATACCAATTATCTTTCACTGACTGAGACATAAGTAACTAAAATAATCAATTACATTCACTCAATAATCCAACTAAAATCTAATCGACAATGCATGAGTTGTATTCGCATGACGAATCATGTGTCTCCATTATATCTTCTGCGTCCATCGCCGCAACATGCCCGAATGCAGGAGCACTCATATAATCTTCCATGGTCATACCTGCATCATCAACTAAAAAAATATTCGAATTCAAAAAGGGTGAGCACACATCACGACTCAGTGAGCAAATAAAACAATGCAACAAACATTTGCATACATTCAATTCATATCTTTGGTCTGGTATATAAGTTTGCAATGTGCTATAGAAAGGTTCGGTGGCCACCTCGCCTCTATACGCAGGGTGTGTAAGCCCACCTAATGGAACAAACACCATTGCCGTCCACATCCACCCCACCATGGAATAGAGATAGAGCTAAAGTGTTTAGGATCGCACCGCATTACACTTCCCCTGATGCTTTACCCATACCAACACGTAAGACCCTGTTGGCGAGGGCTTGCAAACTGGGCTCACAACTAACCAATCCTAATGTCAAATAGTGTATCCAAGGCCTCACCCCAGCATCCCTTAATACGTCCATAGAGATAGAGCTAAGGCCCCCCGACAAAGTCAGAGACTAAACGGTCCGAGACCACCTCCCCTGATGCCCTACGACGTAATAGTTCTGCTAAGGTAATGGCGATACAACGATGTCAGTGGACAAGACTTGAGTAGAGATAGGGCTAAAGTGCTTAGAACCGCACCACATCACACTTCCCCTGATGCCCCACTCGCATCAAGTACACCAACCACACACAAACATTTACATGCCTATTCCTAGCATCATCATCATCATCATGTTGTAAATAAACTGAATTAAATATGCATGAACAGTAATAATAGGAATAGTAGATGACATGTGATATGCACATTACAATCATACAATCATAGAATCATACATGGTATTGGACTCAATAAACGAAAACAGTTTATTATTAGCCAATTAGTTTAGGTCTTGTTCCCTCACCTTTGATTGAGTGTAGATCCTCTTTCAAGCATTAAAAATCACTTTTATATCACTAGGAGAACCTAGCAAGTCGATAGATTTTAATTAGAATTAATTTCAAAAATTTTAAGCTTGCTGTATAGCTAGGGTCGCAGGTTGGGTCGCAGGTAGGGTAGCCGTTGTCTGAGACCCCAGGGTATAGGGTCGGTCATAGGGTCGGTTACCCATCGACCCTAGGTGCGACTACAGCCTCCCTGGACTTCCCGAGAGCATGGGGTCGATCCTGTGGTCTGGTAGGGTCGGTTAACAATCGACCCTACGTGCTACCATACGTACTTTGAGTCGACCTTTCATCCTACAGTCTATTCTTTCATGTTCGGATCCTTTGGCTTACTTTTATAGTCCATTCTATGATTGTTCTATGGCTCAAAACTCCAAGTTACATACTTTACTTTGTTTACAATGATTTCCTCCAAGGATTCCATTGGAATCTATCCATGGATGGCCATGGATGGATGAATTGGGTCTCTCCTAGATCCGACCTTCTTCATAAACTATTATAGGGTCTTACATAATTCATGAAGAATGTATTCATACCTTAGGGTTGCTGAGATTCAGTGATTTCTCTGAATTTCTTCTCCTTAGTCTTCTTCTCCAATTCTCCTTCTCTTCTCCTTCTCTTACTTTAAATTAGGGTTTCAAAAGGAGTGAAAGAGGCTAAGGGATGTCCTATTTATAGAGGAAAACCTCCCAAAATAAGTTCCATCGAGATTAGGAAAGCATCCCCTTGAAATTAGGTAAGTCTCCTAATTACGGTTTTAGTCTGTCATCCTTGGGTCGATCCTAGGGTCGTAGGATCCGTCGACCCTAGGGTCTCAAGTCATCCGACCCTAGGACTGAAAAGTCATGGGTTGGACTCTGTTGAGGTGGGGTCGACCCTACCTGTTTAGGCATGCGACCCTACCCTCAAATTTACTGTTTTTGGGTCAATTTCATACCTGGTCTTGTGATTTCCTTCACGCACTTGTCCATGGAACTTGGTCCATGTGGCTCGACCATGATAGGTAAACCTGGTACAAGGTGGTAGGACCGGTTAGTTTGATACGGGTCTGACAGACTAGGCTTTTTTTTTTTGTTTATTAGCTTAGTTTTATTTTTGTTGTCTCTGGACATATTTTGACCTGTGATAGCTAGGCAAGTATTTGAAAAATGAACTATTTATTAGTATTTATTTTTATGTCTTGGTTTACAAAAGCATAAACTTTTATGATGTAATTATCACACTTAGACATTAGCTTCGAGTTTTAATATATGATTCCACCATTTTATTTATTATCTTTAATTTTGACCAATAATTGGTAGATGTGATTGTAAGGTTGGTTGTGAGTATAAGCACTGTGAATTGATCCTAGTTATGAATATACTTGTACCGCAAGGAATCCAGTCATAGGAAAACATGTCGGTTTTAGGGTGTGACATTTGGTCATCTAAGGATTATGGTAAGGGGATCTACTGTGTTCCATCTTATTTATTCTTGCTAAGGAGGTTCTCTGCAGAGGACTGCATTTCTTAAAGGAAAAGGGTCTTATTAGGTCTCTCCTAAACCCTAGGTCTATGAGCACTCTTACATAACTTTGTTTGTAGATGATATAATCATATTTTTTACCACATGGATGCATAATGTTAGAGCTTTGAAGACTTTTCTAGAATCTTATCAAGAGTATGCCGGAAAAAAAAAAAAGCTGAACCTAGAGAAAAGCAAGGCTTTCTATGGGAAAATGGATTTTTCCATAAAGAACCGTGTTACTTCTATGTTGGGGATTCCTGAATGCAAGCTTTTGACATAATATATTGGTGTGGATATCTTCAAGGGGCATGTGAAGAAAGATTATTCGATTCCTTTTAGGGCCGTTTTAAACAAGAATTTTCAGGTTGGAATGGGGGATTGCTTTCTATGGCGGAATGAGTGGATTTAGTTTGATTGGTGCTTTTCAATGTCTTGGACCATAATTTTGTGGTTTATTACTGACCCTCATCCCTCATTAGCTTGGCAGAGAGATGGATACGATTTTTATTTGTAGTGGGGACCCTAATAAGCATAAAGTAGTGGAGGTTAAATAGAGTGTAGTTTGTAGCTAGAAGAAAGATAGGGGCTTGGGAATAATAAGGTTACATGATATTAATCTGAAAATGTTGGATAAATTATGCTTAGGTACAAAAAAGTCGCCCTTTTTTTTTGCTAAATATATGAGGGGTTGGAATTTTAAGGAGGATGGATAGAGATATCGCGGTATTTCAAATAGAATCTGATTGCAATGAGGTTATTAAACGTATTGTAAACCCGAACCTTCTTGGTAACCATGAGCTTCAGCCCATTATTGCTGTATTACTTCTCTTGCTTTCTTTTGTGGGGAATACACCATCAATTTCTTTCCAAGGGGAACCAATGTGGTTGCTCACTGCCCAACTGTAAGCACCCCATTTTTACCACCCTCGGCATAAATGAACCAATATGGCAGGTTTCTGACCTTTAACCCAAAGATTTGTGATTTTTCATTGATCCCCACAGCAGGGTCATGGGCTATTATCTGCATAGATGCATAGGTCATAGAATTATCTTCGAAACGAGACCAGAATTGCTCAATTCCGATATCAAATGAGGAAGATATGACCATTTTAGTCGGATGATACATATAAGGGAGGTTTCTGAAATTATTATAAATAATAATCCCAAGGGCCTTCATGCAAATTATCCTAAGTCGGATCGTTTGAATTTCAAATCATCATATCTTGATCATCCGACATCGGATTCAGATGATTCCAAGACCATTATTCTTCATTCATGATTTTCTATAAAGTGGACGTAAAAAACCCGGGTAGAAGTCACCAGTGGGTCCCATGCAAACTTGCATGCAAAATGATCGTTAGAACTTCAAAGCTTCATATCTTTCCCGTTCTACATCGGATTCAGATGATCCCAAAACCATTATTCTTCATTCATGATGTTCTACAAAGTGGACGTAAAAAATCCCGGGTAGAAGTCACCAGTGGGTCCCATGCAAACTTGCATGCAAAATGATCGTTAGAACTTTAAAGCTTCATATCTTTCCCGTTCTACATCGGATTCAGATGATTCCAAGACCATTATTCTTCATTCATGATGTTCTACAAAGTGGACGTAAAACATCCCGGGTAGAAGTCACCAGTGGGTCCCATGCAAGCTTGCATACAAAATTATCGTCAGAACTTCAAAGCTGCATATCTTTTCCGTTCTACATCATATTCAGGTGATTCCAGTCTCATTATGTTCCATTTTTAGTGCTCTACAAAGTGGACGTAAAATATTTTCAGTAGAAGCCTCTGAAGGATCTCATGCAGAATGGTCAATCAAATTATCGATAATTGGTCCGCTTAAACTTCAAAAATTCATAAGTTGACCATTTTATTTTACTTCCAAATGAGGTGATTCAAGTTCCTATATTCCTCATTTTTAATGTTCTACAAAATGAATGCAAAAAATTTGGAATAGAGGCCATCGGAAAATTCCATGCAGGATAACAGCGGAAATGACCCTTGAAATGACAAGGGGAGAAAACCCAATTAATTCCAATCAGTCCAGTCAACTCAGTTCAAACCAGTTTTGGTCCAACTCAGCTTAACCCAAGCTAGTCTTGACGCAACCTAGTCAATCCTTGTCAATTCAGACCGATTCATGTTGGTGCTTATGCATGTATTTCTTTTATATATTATTTATATGTTTATATAATATATAATATATTATAGTATATCGTATAATATATACATATGTCTTATATGTATATTATATTGTATATATTAATATATTAATATATTATATATTTATATATTTTATATAAAAAAGAAGTAGGATCTGAATAAAATCTAAAAGCGAAGGATGAGAGAGAAGAGAAAGAGGAGACGTGATTAGGGTTCTTTTTTCTTTTTGGAAGGAAATCAGAGAGATTGAGAGAGAGAGAAAATCTCATTTTTGGAGTAAATCTAAATGAAAAAAGGGAAAAAGGGATAGAGAGGAGACGTAAAAGGAGAAGGGGATTAGGGTTTCTAAGGGAATCCAAAAGATTTTGTTGGAAAAAAAAAAAAAAAGAAAGAGAAAAAACGTGAGCTTTTCTAAGGGAATCCAAAAGATTTTGTTGGAGAAAAAAAAATGGAAAGAAGAAAGAGGAAAAAACGTGGGCTTTTCTAAGATAAACAAAAAGATTTTGTTGGAGAAAAAAAAGGGGAAAGAAGAAAGAGGAAAACGTGAGCTTTTCTAAGGGAATCCAAAAAAGATTTTGTTGGAGAAAAAAAAGGGAAAGAAGAAAGAGGAAAAAACGTGGGCTTTTCTAAAATAAACAAAAAGATTTTTTGGATTTCCAAAAGTGAATAAAAGAAAAGGAAAAAACGTGAATGATGAAGGTTTTTCTTTTGGGGGCTAGGTTTTGGGAGAAAAAGGAGGGAAGAAGAGAGAAAAAAGGAGGAAACGTGAGCTTCTCTAGGGGGGCTCGGTTTTGGGAAAAAAAAAGGGAGAAGAGAGAGAAAGGAGGGAAAGAAAAGGAGGAAACGTGAGCTTCTCTAGGGGGGCTCGGTTTTGGGAGAAAAGAAAGGGAGAAGAGAGAGAAAAGAGGGAAAGAAAAAGGAGAATTAGTAGGGGTTTTGAGGTTTTTCTTTTGGGACTTTTTCCAAAGAGAAAAAAAAGGGAAAAGAGAAAAAAAAAAAAACGTGAAAGGCTGCTCACGTTTTTGGGAGAAAAAGAAGGGAAGAAAAGAGAAAAAAAGGGGGAAAGGAAAAAAAAAACGTGAAAGGCTGCTCACGTTTTTGGGAGGAAAAGAAGGGAAGAAAAGAGAAAAAAAAAGGGGAAAAGAAAAAAAAACGTGAAAGGCCTTTGTGGCTCACGTTTTTGGGAGAAAAAGAAGGGAAGAAGAGAGAAAAAAAAAAGAGGAAACGTGGGCTTTCTTAGGGGGTTCGGTTTTGGGAATCCGAAAGCTAAAGAAAGCTGAAGAGAGGAGAAGAAGAAGAGCGAAGGTTCGGGGGATCTCGCAAACCGGGTAAACCCTCTCCTCTTTCATTCTTTTTATTATCAATACCACCATTCATTTACCTGATTCGGTGTACCACTGTAACATCCTATCACCTGCAGCCATTATCCCAACTCGCTACTCCATATCCATTGCAATCCCCCTTGATCCGTAAATTTATCACCTAATCTTCTCTCCCATGAAATTGAGTTTTTTGGATGATTATTTTTGTTTGATCATATGATGCCATGAAATGGTCATATGATTTCAGTCATTGATGTTAATCTGATGAGGATGTAATTTGTGCCATTGATATTGAATGAATTTTAATTTGATCAATTGTGAGCCATATGATTCGAAATCTTAAGGTGATTGATCTAGCCTTTGATTTAGATTTTCCTTAAGTGATTGATCATGGCCTCTGATTATGAATTTTTATGAGATAAAATTTGGCCATCGATCTCGGATGCTTTAATGATAAAATCGGGTCATTGATCTTGGATGTTTGAATTAGCAAATCTGGATCATTGATTTTAGATATATTGATGCTTGATCCAAACCAATGGATCTTCATTATGAGTGTCTTAAATGAATTTGAATCGTCAGATCTTCACTATGAATGTTTTAAATGCATCTAAACCATTAGATTATCATCATGATTGATTTCAAAGCATCTGAACGGTTAGATTACCATTAATGGTGATTTATACCATTGAATTTTTCATCATGAGTTTTTTTTTTAGATACACTGCCATGTTTGAATGCTCATTTCCATAGTTGGATGCTTATTGCCCTAATTAGGGTAGAAAACCCTAAAATGGAAAGAAAGTAACAGTTCGGGTAGAAAACCCTAAAAAATGGAAATAAAATAATAATTAGGGTAGAAAACCCTAAAATGGAAAGAAAGTAACATTTAGGGTAGAAAACCCTAAGATGGAAAGAAAATAATAATTAGGGTAGAAAACCCTAAAATGGAAAGAAAGTAACATTTAGGGTATAAAACCCTAAGATGGAAAGAAAATAATAATTAGATTAGAAAACCCTAAAATGGAAAGAAAGTAACATTTAGGGTATAAAATCCTAAGATGGAAAGAAAATAATAATTAGGGTAGAAAACCCTAAAATGGAAAGAAAGTAACAGTTAGGGTAGAAAACCCTAAAAAATGAAAATAAAATAATAATTAGGGTAGAAAACCCTAAAATGGAAAGAAAGTAACATTTAGGGTAGAAAACCCTAAGATGGAAAGAAAATAATAATTAGGGTAGAAAACCCTAAAATGGAAAGAAAGTAACAGTTAGGGTAGAAAACCCTGAAAAATGGAAATAAAATAATAATTAGGGTAGAAAACCCTAAAATGGAAAGAATGTGACAATTAGGGTAGAAAACCCTAAAAAATGGAAATAAAATAACAATTAGGGTAGAAAACCCTAAAATGGAAAGAATGTAACAATTAGGGTAGAAAACCCTAAAAAAATGGAAATAAAATAATAATTTGGGTAGAAAATCCTAAAATGGAAAGAAAATAATAATTAGGGTAGAAAATAGCATACTAGATCATGCCATGTAGGCTCTTGCCTTATTTGCAATACATGTCATATTTGAAAGATTTTTAAACAATCTTACTATATGTGAATTTCTTGTCATAAATGTTTTATGTGCCATATTTAGATAGAATATTCTATTTTTTGGCAATAACTTATTTTATGCAACACCCTAGTTGAACTGTCATATATGCACACTTCTAGAAGACAATGTAGGTGTGGGGACGTGCATTTAGGCACCCACATTCTTGGGAAGGGCATAATGGGGATAATAAAAACCTTAATAAAGAAAGAAAAATGCTTTGCCAAACTTTTTAAAATTAGAATTCAGGATGAAAAGGGTAATTTAGGATGATTTGCCCCTTGGTAAACCCTAAACCTAGAATAGGTTCCAAACCTTAAACCTAGAACAGGTTCTCACTCATTAACCTATAATAGGTTATCAATCCCGAACTACGCGGATTCTGATTCCTAGGGCAAATCCTAGGATACGTAGGCTATTTGGGAGAAATCCAAATTCGGATCCACACCTTAGTCCACTCGGAGTATCCATAGATCCACTAGGATATCTATCCATATTCCAACCCAAAAAGGGTTATCCAAACCTTAGTCCACTTGGACTATTCATAGCTCCACTAGAATATTTATCCACATTTTGACCCACATAGGGTTATCCACATTCCAACCCAGAATGGGTTATCCACATTTCAACCCAAATATGGTTATTCTTAGATCCACTAGGAGTATCTATCAGTCCATATGGACTATCCAGACCCTAACCCATAGGGTTTTCTCAGCCTTTCAAGCATAAACTTCAACTTGAACAATAAACTTAATCATGCACAAGCATAAATCACATCCATAAACTTTAATCACACCTGAACTACGATGGTGAACCTGATTTTTGGAATAATTCCGTGATACGTAGGCAATCTGATGGATACAGATTCGGTTCAATGATATCAAACCCCTTGGTTTGGTTTGGCTTAGCAAATAGAGTCAAGCATAGGAAAGGTATAGGAGACCGATTTCGATCGGGCGGTTTGGGTGTCTAACCCCTTCCCATAACCGTAACCTGACACTTACCCAATCTCTGATGGACCAGAATTCCAATCTAAGGGTCATGAGTCAATCGAAGTCTTACCTTGGGGTGAGATTTCACATTTCTAAGGTCCTAGACCTAAATCTAGGTGGAGACTTCTAAAGATTTCCATCTTTGTCCTCACACCAACTTGTTCTGAAAGCCTTGACATCGACTGGGATGATCAATTAGCCTCTTTCCTCTCATTGCTTCATGATTTTTGTATGAATGATGCCTCAACTGTACCCGTTCTTGTGCTCAATAATGTTTCTTTTCACCAAAAATAAAAAATTATTTAATGGACCTTGATCCAAACCCATTTCAATTCGGGCTAAGCTTGATAATTGGCCTGGAGTTAAAACCCACTCAACTTTACTTAGCGCAACACACATTGGCTCCTATCAACTACCTGATTGATCATGTCCCGTGGCCTCTCCCCATCTCTATCTGCTAGTGAGGAAGAGGTTTTACTTAGAATGAAGTTTTCCTAATTCAGTATTTTACAATAAAATGGGAACGGCAAAAAAACAAAACAAAACGATACGGGTTTTAAACGGCAAAAAAAAAATGGCACGGTAAAAAAAAAGGTCAAACTTTTGAGAACGGCAAAAAAAGGAAAACAAACGGTATGGGTTTTAAACGGATCAAATCTAATATAGTACAGCAAGAAAAATGACAATATATTCCCATAAATTAAGGAATTATTACCTAATTGCAAGTGAAAATTTAGTAAAAATTGGCCAATATTTGCCTAC
Source organism: Protea cynaroides (assembly GCA_028583415.1). Lineage (NCBI taxonomy): Eukaryota > Viridiplantae > Streptophyta > Magnoliopsida > Proteales > Proteaceae > Protea > Protea cynaroides. The sequence goes on along the minus strand of CM053276.1, from coordinate 29,123,711 downwards.
CATGTCAGTTTAGTTTCCTTGATGTTTTTATATGATATGTTTCTTAAGAATGCAATGCTAACTACTAACCAATAGTTTCCCAGGCAAATGATATGTTGCATCACAATTCACAAGGCTAATCTGATATCTGAATGGGTACCTTGATGAACTTGATATGACATTGAGAGGGGGGGTAAATCAGTGTCATAAACTTTTCCCTGATAATATCACTGCTGCCCAGAGCTGATGGAGATATATTCTTTTACACATACACAAGCGTATGTAAATCTACCTCGCTACCACTCAGTGGCCAGGTCTACCAAATTTGCACACCCACCCTGCAAGCCATTCCACTTACTCCCAAAATATACCAGAAAGCAAAAACAAGGAACATAGAGATATTACGTGGTTTACCACCACAGTATGTGATGGCTAGTCCACGGAGTAATGCCCAACAGGCTCCGTATTTACTCAACACTCAGATTTTAGTCTTTAACAAGACAATGATACTAACCCTAGGTTTTCCGAGCATAAAACTGAGAGGGCGTAACAACGCCAAGATTCAGGCTACAATAGCCAGTGTTCAGCACCCACTGTACACACCACACTTAACCCGCACCCACGAGAAGCAAATAACAATTTTTAGGCTTATAATAATGCCTTATAATTTTCCCCCACTAGCTAGGTATTCAACAACTTTCACCTACGCTAGCATACAATATATTGTAAGCATAGAAAGATAGGGAATTGAAAAATCTCACAAACAATGCTTTCAGATTACAGAGAATATCTCTGAAGCTTCACACTGCTCTCAAGAACTCTACATGTAAGACCCGTATCGAACTAACCGGTCTTACCACCTTGTACCAGGTCTACCTACCATGGTCGAGCCAAATGGACCAAGTGCGTGAAGGAAATAGCAAGACCAGGTATTAAACTGACCCAAAAATAGTAAAATAGGGGGTAGGGTCGCATACCTAAACAGGCAGGGTCGACCCCACCTCATCAGGAAGTCAGACCCCTGAATTTTAGACCTAGGATCAGACAATTTAGACCCTAGGGTCGACGAGATCTCCGATCCCCTCATCGACCCTAGGATCACCGACAGAAACCGTAAATAGGAAACTTTCTAAATTTTAAGGGGATTCTTTCCTAATCTCAATGGGACTTATTTTGGGAGGTTTTTCTCTATAAATAGGACATCCCTAAGCCTCTTTCACTCCTTTTGAAACCCTAATTGAAAGAGAAGAGAAGGAGAAAAGAAGAAAAGTTGGAGAAGAAGACTAAGGAGAAGAAATTTAGAGAAACCTCTGAATCTCAGCAAACCTAAGGTATGGATATGTTTTTCATGAATTGTTTAAGACCTTAGAATAGTTCATGAAGAAGGTATGATCTAGGAGAAACCCAAATCATCCATCCATGGGAAGATTTCAATGAAATCCATGGACGGAATCATGATAGACAAAGTAAGGAAGTAACCTAGAGTTTTAAGCCATAAAAAAACAAGCATAGAATGGACTGTGGAAGTAAGCCAAAGGACTCAAACTTGAAAGATTACACTGTAGAATGAAAAGGTCGACCCAAACCACGTGCGGTCGCACGTAGGGTCGATTGGGAATCGACCCTACCAGACCACAGGATCAACCTCTAGCTCCCGGGAAGACCAGGGACGCTACGGTCGCACCTAGGGTCGATGGAACATCCGACCCTAGCATCGACCCTATACCCTGGGGTCGCAGAAAACTGCTACCCTACCTGCGATCCGTCCTGCGACCCTAGCTTAACAGCAAGCCTAAAATTATCGAAATGAATTCTAATTAAAATCTATCGACTTGTTAGGTTTTCCTATTGATATAAAGGTGATTCTTAGAGCTTGAATGAGGATTTACACTCAAGCAAAGGTGAGGGAACAAGACCTAAACTAATTGGCTAATAATAAACTGTTTTTATTTCTTGAGTCCAATACCATGACTGATTCTATGCGTGTATGCTTGTAATGTGCATTCAACATGTCATCCAATATTCCTGCTATTAATGTTCATGCATATTTAATTTTATTTTATTTATAACATGATGATGATGATGATGATGCTAGGAATAGGCATGTGAATGTATGTGTGTGGTTAGTGTGCTTGATGCGAGTGGAGCATCAGGGGGAGGACGTGATATTGTGGTGTGTCCTGGTCACCAGACTCTAGCTTTATCTCTACTCAAGTCTTGTCCACTAACATCGTCGTATCACCATTACCTTAGCAGAACTATTCCATCGTAGGGTATCAGGGGAGGTGGTCTCGGACCGTATAGTCTTTGACTCTGTCGGGGGGCCTTAGTTCTATCTCTATAGACGTATTGAGGGATGCTGGGGTGAGGCCTTGGGTACACTATTTGACATTAGGATTGAGTTGCAAGTCCAGTTTGCAAGCCCTCGCCAGCAGGGGCTTACGTGTTGGTATGGGTAGAGTATCAGGGGAAGTGAGATGCGGTGTGGTCCTAAGCACTTTAGCTCTATCTCTATTCCATGGTGGGTGCATGTAGGACGACAATAAATGTTATCTTTGGGCGGCTTCACACACTCGTGTGTAGAGGTGAGGCGGTAACCGAACCTTTCTATAGCACATTGCAAACTTATATACGAGACCAAAGATATGAATTGAATGCATGCATATGTTTGTTGCATTGTTTTGTTTGCTCACTGAGCCGTGATGAGTACTCACCCTTTTCGAATTCGAATATTTTTAGTTGATGATGCTGGTACCACTGTGGAAGATTATATGAATGCTTCTGTGTATGGGCACGTTGCTGCAATGGAGGCTGAAGATATAGTGGAGACGCATGACTTCTCTTGCGAGTGCAACTCATGCGTTTTTTATTAGATTTTGTTTGAACTATTAAGGAAATGTAATTTGATATTTTATTTACTTATGTCTCGATTGATACAACATAATTTGATATTTTATTTATGATTATCACAGTTAGATTCTCAGTTCATTTAATATTAAGACTTCCACTATTGTGTATTTATTCTAATTATGGTTGTGGATATGTATGGTTTAATTTAAAAGGACACAGCTTATTAGAGATCCTGGTTGAACCGTTGGTTTATTAGCGGTTCATCACACCGTTCTTAATGGTACAGAATTGGGGTGTGATAACTTGGTATCAGAGCTCTCAGGCCCTGTCTTCTAAACCAGTATACTACCACAAAAGTTGTGAACTGAGATAGGATAAAATTTAAAAGTTGTAATAATAACACATTATAAGCATCTGTGTTGTTTGAGACAAAAATTGAAAGTGAATAATGCATTTATTAAATGAGAAACAAATTCATATACACTCAAAGGAAGAACAAACGTATATATACATATCTAAAGCAGAGTACAGTCCACAATCCGAACAGTTTCTCTGGAGTACAAAAGAAAAATAAAAAGAAAAATACATCAGGAAGCTGGAGGTAATGGGGGAGGCGATGCCTCGCGGTCTCTATCATAATCCTCAGCATAGACTCTAGTCAACCAAGCTACCTGAGTCTAGGTCTTCTGGAGACTAGCTGTGAGATCAACAACCCGCCGATCAATCACGCGCTGAGCATCTAGAAGCTCTCCCACCCTCAGATCAGACATGCGCTGAGCCTCTCTAATCTCACACAGTATCCCCATCATGTCATCAGAAGGTGGGTGTGAAGGACCAGCTGCATGTGAATGACCAGCTTCCGTAGTATGTGTAGGTGGTGTAGGAGGTATGGAGTCCACATCCATGTACAAACGATCATCATCCCCAGCATCACCCCCATGAACCCCTGCTTCGGCGGCTGCTGCTGCTACCTCAGTTGACATCCATCCGAGTACGTGGATGCACCAGAGCGTTCCTCTCATCGTCGCTGACTTGAGCATCCCGCATGCCCATCTTTCAGATGGCCTCCCAATCCAGAGGTGATGATAAAGATTTCTCCTGAATCCTCTCATCCACCAAGTCAACACCCAGGCAGGTAAGCAGTGTAGTTATCATGCGTCCATAAGGCAGGTTGCCAACATGACCGGGCAGTGTGGCACTGATCATCATCCGCATAATAATATAAGGGAGGTAGACAGACTGCCTAGTGCAGATACAATACAGTAATAACTGGGTCAACTGTGAGATCCTCTCGTAGTGCCCACTCTAAGGTATTAGGTTGTGTTGAATGATCTTACAGTACACCCGAGGCTCTGGACGTAGGTAGATCGCTTTCATCTCCCAACGATCCTCTCTGATAAGCTGACGGTCTATCTCAGCCCTCATCGCCAAGGAAAAGAACTGGGGGGCTCTCCGGGAGCACTAATACACCAAGGGGCCGTCGTATGAAATGCCCAAGAGGTTCGCTAACTGTCGATAGTCAAAGGAAACCTTTACTCCCTTGACGTAGCTAGTGACCCTGAGCTCTCTACCCCTCTCAGTATCATTGTGATCTCCTACCACCTAGAGATTACAATAAAATTGTCTCACCAAATCTAAATGGTTACAGGCATCGTAGGTGATCACAGGAAGCCAGCCCATGTCACCAAAAGCTCTCTCTACATCGAACAAGGCTAGGTTAGCCAAGTCCACCCGACGACCTCCCTCTATTTTCTTACGAGCGTAGCGGGCATACTGCGCCTCAGCCTCGTTAGAACGGAAACGGACTGGGTCATGAACCCTGGGTACTTTGGTACGAGCCATAGTATCTACAAAAACAAAGAAAAACAAATACTGGCTTAGTAAAGATGAAAAACCCAAAAATTTCGACAATATAACAACATAAATTGGTCAAAAGCCTCACTTTTATCCATACACGTGAGCAGGAGGACTTATATAGATTCTAAATGATCCTGTAAGACTCATACAGTTGGAAATTTTATCTAAGAAGATTGAATTTGAAGAAATTTCAAGAAATTCAAAAATCTCGACAAATTAGGGCAAAAATAGGAAATTTCAAGTTTCGCGATAACCAACCGATGAAACTCAAATGTTTTTGAGGGCTTTCGTCCATTGAGTCACCAACAACAAAAGCCCCCAATAAAAATCAAATTTTTATGATTGGAAAAAGTTTAATTTGAAGAAAACGATATGAATGAGCAAAAACCTAGTTAAGAAACCCTAAAAACATGAAACCGTAGAGAACATACCTGTAGAGGAGGAGTAGACGTTGAAAGGAGAAGCAAAAATCACCAATGGGTCGGAGTTTTCAGTGTAGCAACTCAGAGGAACGAGCCGAGTCAGAAAGGAGGAGGAAGAATGAAAAATGGATTCAAAAATCGAGATTAAAAACCTGGTTTTCAGTCCTAGGGTCGGATAATCGGACCAAAACATTCGACCCTACCTCCGACCCCCTCATCGACCCTAGCCTCTTAGTGATCTGACAGAGAACTAGGGGTCGATCCTAGGGTCAGACATCCATCGACCCTACCATCGACCCTAGGCTCTCGGTAAGTAACAATGATTCTCAGGGTCGCATACCCTAGGGTCGTCCATCCATCGACCCCACCATCGACCCTACGATGGAAAATACAGTATTTTTGACAGAATGATCTGAAAATTTTGAAAATATCATTGATTAGTCGATTTAAATATGAGAATGAAGTTTATGATGATTGCTTCACGTATTCTATGATTTTCAGGCATTACCACTACTAGAACAGATAATGGCTGGACGCAGAGTGACCAGACAAAGTCATAACTCTATTCCACCACCACCACATGTGGAGAAAGACAGCCATATACATCTTGAAACACAGGAGAATCCAAACACGGCACCGTCCGTAGTTAATGGGCAGACAAATCCTACAAATCTGCCAGCAACACCTACAGACCTGGCTACAGCCGTAATGAATTTGGCACAACAGCTGCAGCAAATACAACAGGTACAAGCTACTATGCAAGCTGCCATAGGCATGGTTTTTCCAGCTGCACAGATGACACCGATGCCAGCAGGACAGGCAAGCACAGTACCAGGGGGGAGTAACACAGTACCCCACGCACCTCAGACTCCCATCATGCCGGCTCAAGTACAAAACCCTGAAGTAGTTCCAGGTGGATATCAATACCAACCACCTATGTATGGGGCTTATTTTCCTCATCAACTAGACCACTCCAGACTAGTTGAGCATTTTCTGAAGATGAAGCCCAAGGAGTATAGTGGTAAGCCAGCGGATCCGTTGTGGCCAGCACACTAGATCGATGAGATGGAGAGAAATTTCACGATGATGACAGTGAACGAAGAAGAGAAAGTGTTGTGTGCAACGTTCATGCTGAAAGGCGATGCACACCACTGGTGGAAGTCCACACGGACGTATTTATTGACAAAGCACACCCAATTGACTTTGGATATATATAAAGAGACATTCTTTGAGAAGTATTTTCCTAGAAGTTTCAGAGATTCTATGGAGAAGGAGTTCTTGAGTTTATATCAGGGACAGATGACTGTCGATGCATATCAACAGCATTATGAGGAGTTGTTCTTCTTTGCACCAGTCAGTATGCATGCAGAAGATACAAAGACCAGAAGGTTCGTCATGGGACTTAGGGGAAGCATATGTGAACATGTTCTGGGACTTGAGAAGAAAATCTACAATGAAGCTGTACAAATTGCTCGAGTGATAGAGTCGAGCCAGAAAGAGAGCTACTTTGCTCAAAATAGAGGAATCAAAAGGCCTAATGGGAATTCTTATAACAGAGGGAACACCAAGGTATTCAAACCCTTCCGTACTCAAGGCTTCATTGCTACAGCCAAGACTACTTCAGCAGCCCCACCGCAACCAACGCAAAATGGTGAAGGAATAAAATGCTTTAACTGCAATCAATTGGAACATATTGCAAGGGAGTGTCCTAAGCCCAAGAAGCAACTACAATAAGAAAGAGTTTATGCTATTACATCTGAGGATGCTGCCGCATCGCCTGATGTGGTCCCAAGTATGACCTGAATCTTATCATTTTGTGTTACATTGTGTGAACATGTAGACTAAATCAAAACAAATCACAGGTATAGTACCTATTAACGGCATTCCCGCCAGAGTACTCTTCGATTCAGGAGCTACTCATTCTTTTATATCTGTGTCATTTGGAAAGAAGCTAAATCTACCCCTCAAATCCTTAGACTACAAACTGCTTGTACGATCGCCGATGGGATTAGAAATGGAATTAGAAAAAGGTTATAGACCATGTCCAGTTCTTATTGACGAAAAGACTTTGGATGCAACCTTGATTCAACTTGAGATGGCAGACTTTGACATCATCTTGGGAATGGACTGGTTAGCTCGGCATTCTGCAAACCTATTATGTGCCAAAAAAAAGCTGACATTTAAAGACAAGGAAGGAGCAGAGTTTAGTTTTGCGGGAACCAAACTTCCCCATAAACGAAAGCTCATACTCTCTGCATTAAAGGCTAGGAAGTGCCTTGAGAAAGGAGCAGTTGGGTATCTAGTATCTGTGGTCGATCTTACCAAGGAAGCACCATGAATGGAGGATATTGATGTCGTGCGTGACTTTCCAGATGTATTTCCTGAAGAACTACCAGGACTACCACCCGACCAAGCTACAGAGTTTGTTATAGATCTGATACCCAGAGCCGCACCAGTATCTAAAGCACCTTATCGAATGGCTCCTACTGAACTGAAGGAACTAAAAGTACAACTACAAGAACTGCTGGACAAGGGTTACATCCGACCTAGCATATCACCATGGGGAGCGCCAGTATTATTTGTAAAGAAGAAGAATGGTAGTGTTCGATTGTGTATAGACTACCGGGAACTGAATAAACTGACAATCAATAATCGATATCCATTGCCTCGGATCGATGACCTGTTCGATCAGTTGCAAGGTGCCAAAGTGTTCTCCAAGATCGATCTTCAGTCAGGCTACCATCAGTTGAAGATTAAGGACGGTGATATTCCCAAGATAGCATTTAGGACTAGATATGGACATTATGAATTTTTGGTCATGTCTTTTGGATTGACAAATGCACCAGCAACTTTTATGGAACTTATGAATCGAATATTCCACGATATGTTGGATACGTTAGTTATTGTATTCATCGATGATATATTGGTCTACTCCAAGGACAAAGAAACTCATATTAAGAATCTAAACGCCACTCTATAGCGATTACGGAAGGAGAAGCTCTATGCCAAATTTACAAAGTGTGAGTTTTGGCTAAAGGAAGTCGCTTTTCTAGGCCATGTTGTATCCGCTAAAGGAATTAAAGTGGATCCTAGCAAGATCGAAGCTATTGTGAAGTGGGAAGCACCGAAGAGCGTTGCAGAAATTAGAAGTTTCTTAGGTCTAGGTGGTTATTATCGACGATTTGTGAAAAACTATTCCTGAATTTCCGTACCTCTCACCAGTTTAACAAAGAAGGGCAAAAAGTTTGTTTGGACTGAGAAATGCGAGAAGAGTTTCCAAACATTGAAGGCTAGATTGATATCTGCTCCCATCTTGACCATTCTGATTCCAGGACAGCCATTTATTTTGTACACTGATGCGTCAGGATTGGGATTAGGATGTGTACTTATGCAAGGAGAATAAGTAATCGCTTATGCCTCATGATAATTGAAGACACAAGAGAAGAACTATCCCACTCAAGATTTGGAATTAGCGGCAGTAGTACATGCTGTCAAAATATGGAGACATTACTTGTACGGAGAGAAATTTCATATTAGATCAGATCATAAGAGTCTTAATTATCTCTTTAATCAGAAGGAGTTGAATATGAGACAAAAAAGATGGCTGGAACTATTGAAAGACTATGATTGTGATATCCAGTATCATCTAAGAAAAGCTAATGTGGTTGTTGATGTACTGAGTAGAAAGGCAATGATAAAATATCAAGGGGAGGTTAGCACAACTGCCGCACTGTGTACTATCGAAAAAATATTCAATTACGGTAATGAGCAGTTTGTGATAGATGCACCGGGTGAATCAACCAATCAAGGGTTTATCCATCGGTTTTCAAATATGTTCGCCACATCGAAGATTGTACCTGATATAATTAATGAAGTGAAAACAGCTATTAAATCAAACCCTTATCTAAGAACGGTACAAGAGGACATTGAAAAAGGTAGGACTATTCCTGAGTTCGCCTTGGACGATGAAATGGTAATGAAGTACAAAGGAAGAATATGTGTACCTGAAATAGAAAGTTTGGACATTAGACACCGACTAATGAAGGAAGCCCATACCACCGCCTATTCGATACATCCTAGAAGTACAAAAATGTATCATGATCTAAAGAAATTATATTGGTGGAGAGGAATGAAAGAAAATATAGCTAAGTTCGTGTCTCAATGCCTAAATTGTCAAAAAGTGAAGGTTGAACGACAAAGACCTGCAGGACTGTTACAGCTGTTATCGGAACCAACATGGAAATGGGACTGCATCACTATGGACTTCGTCACCGGGTTACCATTGATTTCCCGAGTAGTTGACGTAGTTTGGGTGATTGTAGACCGCCTGACTAAAATGGCTCGATTTATAGCTATACGACCTCAATATACACTGGAGAGGTTAGCTAAGTTGTATGTGAATAATATTGTCAGATTACATGGTGTACCTGAAAGCATTGTGTCCGACAGAGATCCACGATTTACCTCAAAGTTTTGGAAAGGATTGCAAAAGGCTATGGGTACAACATTAAAGTTCAGTACTGCATTCCATCCCCAGACAGATGGACAATCGGAGCGTACCATTCAGATTCTCGAAGACATGCTCCGAGCCTGTGTAATTGATTTTAAAGGATCATGGGATGAGAAGTTACCACTGATTGAGTTTGTTTATAACAATAGCTATCAGGCTACTATACAGATGTCACCCTATGAAGCACTGTATGGCAGAAAGTGTCGAACTCCTTTGTTTTGGAATGAAGTTGGAGAACATAGTATTGTTGGACCAGAATTTGTTGAAGAGACATGTCGAGTAGTCGACATTATCAAGGAAAGAGTAAGAACGGCTCAGAATCGTCAAAAGCAGTATGCAGATACTAGACGCCAAGACCTAGAATTTATCGTAGGTGATAAGGTATTCCTCAAAGTGTCACCTATGCGCGGTTTGAAACGGTTCGAACAGAAAGGGAAACTAAGTCCGAGATATGTCGGACCATATGAGATTCTAGCTAAACATAGAAAAGTGGCTTACCAGTTAGCACTACCACCATCTATGTCAAGTGTGCATGATGTATTTCATATCTCCTTATTGAAGAAGTATGTCAGAGATCCAACACACGTTTTGATAGTAGATCTACCTGATTTAACTGATGATTTGACATTTGAAGTAGCACCAATTGAAATCACCAGCCGAAAGGTTCAACGACTATGCAACCGTGAAATTTATTATGTTAAGGTCACCTGGAGAAGCAGAGATATAGAAGAAATCACATGGGAAGAAGAGAATACTATGCAAAAGCAATACCCTCATCTATTCGACTTGGAAGGTATGTATAAATTTCGAGGACAAAATTTTTATAAGTAGGGGGGAGTTGTAAGACACGTATCGAACTAACCGGTCTTACCACCTTGTATCAGGTCTACCTATCATGGTCAGGCCAAATGGGACCAAGTGCGTGAAGGAAATAACAAGACGAGGTATTAAACTTGTAAGACCCACACGCCACGAACCCGGTCTAACCTTACATTTCGTGTCATGACCCGTCTACATATCATGGTCGAGCCAAGTGGACCAAGTGTGTGAAGAAACCCAAAACCCAATATGAAATTTTACTCAAAAACAGTCAAAATGAAGGTAGGGTTACAGGCCTAAACAGGCAGGTCCGACACCCCCCCCATCGACCCCCACCATCGACCCGTGACCAGGGGTCGCAGGGGTCTATGAATTGTCCGACCCCCCCATCGACCCCCCCAATCAACCCCCAGTAATCGAGAAAAACAGCACGAATCGAAAATTAGGAAACTTTCCTAATTTCAATTGGAACCTTTCCTAAACTCAATGGGACTTATTTTGGGAGGTTTTACTCTATAAATAGGACGTCCCTAAGCCTCTTTCACTCCTTTTACAACCCTAATTGGATTGAGAGAAAGAGAAGAGAAGGAAGAGAAGAAGAGAAGGAAAACTTGAAGAAAAGGCTAAGGAAGAAGAAGAAGTTCAGAGATATCTTGGAAACTCAAACTACAGAAGGTATGAACCTTAATCCCCATCTGAATTGAAAGCTTAGAATAGATTATGATGAAGTTAGGTTAGGAGAAACCCTAATACCATCCATCCATGGTTAGGTTTCAATGGAAACCATGGAGGAGATCATTGAAACCATGTAGGTTAAATAAAGAATAGTTCTAAACCATAGAACATGTGTGGAATGGATTATAGAAGCAAGCCAGAGGACCCCAAACATGAATGAATGGACGAAATTTGATATTTTTGACTCAAATCATGGGGGGTCGCACCTAGGGTCGATGGAACATCCAACCCTAGCATCGACCCCCAGCATTCGGGAAGCCCCGAAAAGGGGTGGTCGGACCCAGGGTCGATGGAAGGTCCGACCCTGGCATCGACCCCCAGTTAACAGCAAGCTGTAAAAAATTACAATAAATTCTAATTAAATTCTATTGACTTTGTTAGGTCTTCCAGAGATATAATATTGATATAAAGGTGATTCTTAAGGCTTGAAAGAGGACCTACAAACAAACAAAGGTGAGGGAACAAGACCTAAACTAATTGGTTAATAACAAACTATTTTTATTTCTTGAGTCCAATACCATGATTGATTCTATGCGTGTATGCTTGTAATGTGCATTTAGTATGCCATCCAATATTCCTTTTATTACTGTTCATGCATATCTAATTTTGTTTATTTATAACATGATGATGATGATGATGATAGGAATAGGCATGTGAAATTTTGTGTTTGGCTGGTGTACATGGTGCGAGTAGAGATGCTATCAGCCGGTACTTTGATGCCGTTCTCATCGGGGTATATTGTGCCATGGTCTATTCAAGTCATGTCCACTAAGCAAGTGTCAGTGTGCTTGATGCAAGTGGAGCATCAGGGGGAGGACGTGGCATTGCGGTTCAGCCTGGTCACCAGACTCTAGCTCTATCTCTACTCAAGTCTTGTCCACTAACATCGTCGTATCACCATTACCTTAGGGGAACTAATATGTCGTAGGGCATCAGGGGGGTGAAGTGGCATTGTGGTTCAGCCTGGTCACCAGACCCTAGCTCTATCTCTATGGATGTATTGAGGGATCTTTGGGGTGAGGCCTTGGATACATTGTTTGACATTAGGGTTGGTTAGTTGCGAGCCCAGTTTGCAAGCCCTCGCCAATAGGGGCTTACGTGTTGGTATGGGCAACCGATACAGCCATGCCGTTTTCATGGGGTGTATATTGTCCATGGTGGGTGCATGTGGGGCGACAGTATCGTTTTCAATGGGCGTTTTCACACACTCGTGTATAGAGATGCGGCAGCCACCTATCCTTTCTATAGCACATTGCAAACTTATATACCAGACCAAAGATATGAATTGAATACATGCATATGATTGTTGCATTGTTTTGTTTACTCACTGAGCTCAAGTTGGAGAGCTGACCCTCGCGCGCGTAATTCTTTTTAGTTTCTGATGTTGCAGGTACTTTGATTGAAGATTATGTTGACACGCCAACATATGAACATGTGGCGGCTATGATGAGCAAGCTATGGAGGACGAACATGGTTCGTTAAGTGAGCGTTTCAATGGTGGATACGTTTAGTGTTTAGTTTTCGTATTTGGATGTTGTAATATGTATTAAGTTATGTTTTGGTTACTTGGAAATAAATGGAATATTAATTATTTATCATGATTAGACCTCAGTTCATTATCTGTAAGACTTTCGCTATTTATTTTATTACCTCTGATTAATGTGGAATGTGTTTTGGTTTATCATATGTGGGATAGCCTATTGTGAGATCCTGGTTGAATTGTTGGTTTATTGACGGTTCATCACACCATTCTAGTTGGTGCAGAATTGGGGTGTGACAACTTGGTATGAGAGCTCTCGTAGGCCTTACCCATTAAACCTGAATAGTACCACTGGAGTCCATGAACTGAGTTAGGATAATTAAAAGTTTTGATACAAACAAACCATAAGCACCTGTGTTGGTTGAGACAAAACTTAAACAAGACGATAATGTACATATAAAAGGTGGAACCATATATATACACTCAAACAGAAAGAGAAGACCAAAATTTATCCTGATAAACAAATAATTAGGGTACTATCTATAGGTCGGGCAGTTACCTAAGTATACAAAGGATATAGTACAGTAAGAAGAAGGAAGCATCTGTAAAGTAGAAAAGTTGGAATACCGAGTTGGTACTCACAAGATGTGAAACTCGATGTAGGACAGAGGAAGAAGGAAAATGGCTAGTAAAGCCAAAACCCCTGTAGAGATAAAGGAAAAGATCTCGGGCCGAATCCAACAGAGATAGGAGAATAACGGCCCTACATTAAGAATAAGAGTAACTACAAGAAGATAAAGCTATACCCCTGGGTGACATGGAGACTCAGAGTGAAATCCACTACACGCTGATCCATTACCCGCTGAGCATTAAGAGGAGATTACAACTTGACCCCACCACTATCTGGGTCGAGAACGAGTAATGAAAAACTCATCTGAGTTGATAATCAGATTAGAGCGAATCAAAGGAGGTGAACAACCAGACCACTCCAGCCAACCACCTGGACTATTAAGCACCTTGGTTATGATTGTCATAAACTTGACCCAATAAAATACAAGAGCAACAACAGAGGAGGCCGACTATGCAAGTTGCTATGTAAATCACTACCCAAGTTGCTGATGCTACATCAACACCTCCGGGTCAAACCAAGTATGGTACCAATTGGTAGCATCGCTGTACCCCAACACCTGTTAGCTATAACACAGTGCCTACCACACAGCAAGTCCCAGTAATGCACACCCCAGTGCAGAAGTTTGGTGCATAACAAGCAGTGTATCAAGATGGTTAACCTTATCAGCCACCGATGTATGGGATAGTTGCATCATGACAGAATGATCCGACAAGGATTGAAGAATGTCTTCTGAAGATGATACCTCGGACATTTTCAGCAAAGGATCAAATCTATTATGGCCATATAAGTAGATAGGTTTATATAAGATGCGGTGCATTATTGATTTACTCTTATGATTATAGAGGATGCACATACCAGATTTTAATTTCTCGGGCGTTGACAAGATACCTTCTTGATTTAACCTGTCAATTGGAGTTATAGATATTATTTCTTTAGTATTGGTCCTGATTATACCAAACTGAGCCACTCTCATGATCGACAACATGAACAGAGATATGAACTGAATGAACAGTTAAATGTTTAATCATGTTGAGCATACATCTACTGATATATACCTGATTTATTGATGTACAAAATTTTTCTCCAAATTATACTTGATTTACTGATGTACGAGATCTCTCTCCAGATTTACTCCTGTAGTGCCTTGACCAATGGCATTATATATTCTATAGAAGCTGTAACCATGAGGTCAAGAACTGTAAAACCTCTATTTCCATGTATTTGGACCACCGTGCAACCTAACGACCTTTGGATGCCGGTTGGATTACCATAGATTTACTCCTGATTCTTAAAACCTAGGTTCACTAGATAAAGCAAGTGTTTTTCATTATGCTAAATCGACAGAAGGAAGTGAATCACTTTTGGATGAACATTTTGATTCATACACTCCCTGACCTTTGTTGGTAAAGATGATTAGTGATAATAGAATTATTGGAAGAAAGATGATTGGATTCAGGTTAAATGTTATAGCCAATGAACCTCAGATGAAGTAATGGAGAATCTATTTTGAGATTGCTAACTGGATAGATATAAGTCATGTCTATAAAGAGTGCATGAGCAAAAAGTGAGAATTATCAAGGGTAGCCGGTAAAGAAATAGATAGCACTCTAGTAGAGTTAAAGATGACTATATCGGTATGAATTTTGATAAAGCAGAAGATTCCTAAAAGCATATCTAAGAGTGGATACAAGGATGAAATCAAAAAATCATGGCATTAATAGTACTCGGTTTAATACAATGATAATTGAGTTATGCCCAATGTTGAGTGATATGATTAAGAAAAGACCAAAAGAGTTTGGATGAATTAATGAATTTATAAGCATATACCCTAATGCTTATAGATAGACTTGGGATATGAAGTAGTAATCATAAGATATGTTTGAGGTATATGAAAGAGAGATCAGGTAGAACAGCAAGGATAAAAGAAATATAAGCTAATTAGCTAAGTATTGCATCACGGAGAGTGCCAATGCAACTCGTGAAGAAGAAGGATGATAGTGTTGTCTGCATATAGACTATCGAGAATCGAATAAGCTCACGATCAAGGATCGAGATCTATCACCTCGGATCGATGATTAGTTTAAACAGTTGCAAGGAGCAAAAGTATTTTCTATGAATGATCTTCAGTCAAGATATCATCAGCTGAAGAATTTGGATAGCGATATCTCGAAGATAGTTTTTTAGAACCAGGATTGGCCAATTATGAGTTCTCGATTATGACGTTTGGATTAACCAATGCCCTTACGTCTTTTATGGAACGGATGAACTGGGTGTTTCATGACATGTTGGACACGTCAGTCATAGTTTTCATAGATGATATTTTGGTTTATTCCAAGAATGAAGCAACTCAGACAACGGATCTTAGAACAGCTTCACAACAATTGAGAAATGAAAAGCTTTACGCCAAGTCCAAGAAATATGAGACCTGATTAAACAAAGTGATCTTCTTGGATCCCGTAGCATCATATAAAGGGATTAAAGAGGACCCCTTTAAGATAAAAGTAATCGTATGGTAAGAAACATATGAAGAGATTGTACTAGTAAAGAGGAATGATAACAAATGTGGTTTAGTGCGTGTTCCAGTGTCTAAATTATCAGCAAGTAAAGGCTGAAAGACAAAGACCAACATGGCTTACCATAACCACTATCGGAGCTAGTCTGGAAGTGGAACTGCAGTACAATGAACTATGCCAATGAATTGCCACTAACTCCTAGATCGGTTGACATGGTTTGGGTGATTGTTGATCGCATTATGAAGATAGCTTATTCCATTGCGATACGACCTCGGTATGCTTTGAAGCGGCTAACTAAGCTATATATGGATAATATTTCCAGATTGAATGGTATGTATAAGAGCCTTGTAACGGTCAGAAGCTCATGCTTTATTTCGAAGTTTTGGGAGGATCTATAGAAAACAACGGGGACAAAGTTGAAGTTTAGTACCGCATTCTACCTTAAACTGATGGATAGTTGGAGCAGACTATACATATCCTAAGAGATATGACCCAAGTGTGAAATTGATTTCAAGGAACATGAGTTGAGAAGGTACCGTAAATTGAAGTTGCTATTAAGCTACCATGTAAATGTTACCTATGAAGCATGGTACGGTAAAAATGTCAAATTCCTTTATTTTGGAATAAAGTCGGTGAATGAAGAATTTTGTGACCTAAGTCTAATGAAGAAAACTATCGAGTGGCAAACAAGATAAAAAAAATAAAAATAAATAAAAAAAGGGGGGCAGGATAGCTCGAGATGTCAGAAGAGACACCATGACCTTGAGTTCGCCATAAGTGACAAAGTGTTTTTGAAGAAATCACTTATGCGTAGTTTGAAATGATTAGACAAGAAGAGAAAGTTGTATTCTATATATGTGTTAAATCTTATAAACTTTGGAGAGACGTAGAAAAGTTGCATATTAATTAGCTTTACCGCTATCCATGTCTAGTGTGCATGATGTATTTCGTGTGTCTCCATTGAAGAAGTACATTGGAGATCCATATCAAAGGTATTGACCACGGAATCACTAGATTAGATAGAATGTTTAACTATTGAAGTGGTACCAACCGAGTTCACTGGTTGGAAGGTACAATATTTCCAAAGCTGGGATAATTAGTATATGAAGATAACCTGGCAAAGACGATACGCGGAGGAGATTGCATGGGAGGAAGAAGATGCAATGCAGAAATAGAATTCCCACCTATTGACTCTGAAGTAAATTCAAATTTTGAGGACAAAATTTATTTTAAGGATGGGGGAGTTGTAAGATCCGTACTTTCAAATTTCGAGGATGAAATTTCTTTTAAGGGTAGTGGAGTTGTAAGACCCACATGCCACGAACCCAGTCTAACCTTACATTATGTGTCGTGACCCGTCTACATATCATGGTTGAGCCAAGTGGACCAAGTGTGTAAAGAAACCCAAAACCCAATATAAAATTTTACTCAAAAATAATCAAAATGAAGGTAGGGTCGCAGGCCTAAACAGGCAGGTCCGACCCCCCCATCGACCCATGACCAGGGGTCACAGGGGTCTATGAATTGTCCGACCCCCCCATCGACCCCCCATCGACCCCCGGTAATCGAGAAAAACAGCACGAACCGAAAATTATGAAACTTTCCTAATTTCAATTCGAATCTTTCCTAAACTCAATGGGACTTATTTTGGGAGGTTTTACTCTATAAATAGGACGTCCCTAAGCCTCTTTCACCCCTTTTACAACCCTAATTGGATTGAGAGAAAGAAAAGAGAAGGAAGAGAAGAAGAGAAGGAAAACTTGAAGAAAAGGCTAAGGAAGAAGAAGAAGTTCAGAGATATCTTGGAAACTCAGACTACAGAAGGTATGAACCTTAATCCCCATCTGAATTGAAAGCTTAGAATAGATTATGATGAAGTTAGGTTAGGAGAAACCCTAATACCATCCACCCATGGTTAGGTTTCAATGGAAACCATGGAGGAGGTCATTGAAACCATGTAGGTGAATAAAGAATAGTTCTAAACCATAGAATATGTGTGGAATGGATTGTAGAAGCAAGCCATAGGACCCCAAACATGAATGAATGGACGAAATTTGATATTTTCAACTCAAACCATGGGGTGTCGCACCTAGGGTTGATGGAACATCTGACCCTAGCATCGACCCCCAACATTCGGGAAGCCCTGGAAAGGGGTGGTCGCATCCAGGGTCGATGGAAGGTCCGACCCTGGCATCGACCCCCAGTTAACAGCAAGCTGTACAAAAATTAGAATAAATTCTAATTAAATTCTATCGACTTTGTTAGGTCTTCTAGCGATATAATATTGATATAAAGGTGATTCTTAAGGCTTGAAAGATGACCTACAAACAAGCAAAGGTGAGGGAACAAGACCTAAACTAATTGGTTAATAACAAACTGTTTTTATTTCTTGAGTCCAATACCATGATTGATTCTATGCGTGTATGCTTGTAATGTGCATTTAGCATGCCATCCAATATTCCTGCTATTACTGTTCATGCATAACTAATTTCTTTTATTTATAACATGATGATGATGATGATGATAGGAATAGGCATGTGAATGTTTGTGTTTGGCTGGTGTACATGGTGCGAGTAGAGATGGTATCAACCGGTACTTCGATGCCGTTCTCATTGGGGTATATTGTGCCATGGTCTATTCAAGTCATGTCCACTAAGAAAGTGTTAGTGTGCTTGATCCAAGTGGAGCATCAGGGGGAGGACGTGGCATTGTGATTCAGCCTGGTCACCAGACTCTAGCTCTATCTCTACTCAAGTCTTGTCCACTAACATCGTCGTATCGCCATTACCTTAGCGGAACTAATATGTCGTAGGGCATCAGGGGGGAAGTGGCATTGTGGTTCAGCCTGGTCACCAGACCTTAGCTCTATCTCTATGGATGTATTGAGGGATGCTAGGGTGAGGCATTGGATACATTGTTTGACATTAGGGTTGGTTAGTTGCGAGCCCAGTTTGCAAGCCCTCGCCAATAGGGGCTTACGTGTTGGTATGGGCAACCGGTACAGCCATGCCATTTTCATGGGGTGTATATTGTCCATGGTGGGTGTATGTGGGGCGATAGTGCCGTTTTCATTGGGCGTTTCTACACACTCGTGTATAGAGGTGCGGCGGCCACCTATCCTTTCTATAGCACATTGCAAACTTATATACCAGACCAATGATTTGAATTGAATGCATGCATATGATTGTTGCATTGTTTTATTTACTCACTGAGCTCAAGTTGGAGAGCTGACCCTCGCGCGCAGTTCTTTTTAGTTTCTGATGTTGCAGGTACTTTGATTGAAGATTATGTGGAGACGCCAACATATGAACATGTGGCAGCTATGATGAGCAAGTTGTGGAGGACGAACATGGTTCGTTAAGCGAGCGTTTCAACGGTGGATAGGTTTAGTGTTTAGTTTTCATATTTGGATGTTGTAATATGTATTAAGTTATGTTTCGGTTACATGGAAATAAATGGAATATTAATTATTTATCATGATTAAACCTTAGTTCATTATCTGTAAGACTTCTGCTATTTATTTTATTACCTCTGATTAATGTGGAATGTGTTTTGGTTTATCATATGTGGGATAGCCTATTGTGAGATCCTGGTTGAACCGCTGGTTTATTGACGGTCATCACACCATTCTTGTTGGTGCAGAATTGGGGTGTGACAAAACTGACCCAAAAACAATAAAATAGGGGTAGGGTCGCATACCTAAACAGGCAGGGTCGACCCCACCTCATCAGGAAGTCAGACCCCTGAATTTTAGACCTAGGATCGGACGATTTAGACCCTAGGGTCGATGGGATCTCCGACCCCCTCATCGACCCTAGGATCACCGACAAAAACTGTAAATAGGTAACTTTCCAAATTTCAAGGGGATTCTTTCCTAATCTCAATGGGACTTATTTTGAGAGGTTTTTCTCTATAAATAGGACGTCCCTAAGCCTCTTTTACTCCTTTTGAAACCCTAATCGAAAGAGAAGAGAAGGAAAGTAGGAGAAGAAGACTAAGGAGAAAAAATTCAGAGAAACCACTGAATCTCAACAAACCTAAGGTATGGATATGCTTTCCATGAATTGTTTAAGACCTTAGAATAGTTCATGAAGAAGATATGATCTAGGAGAAACCCAAATCATCCATCCATGGGAAGATTTCAATGAAATCCATGGAGGGAATCATGGTAGACAAAGTAAGGAAGTAACCTGGAGTTTTGAGCCATAGAATAAGCATAGAATGTGGGAGTAATCCAAAGGACCTAAACATGAAAGATTTGACTGTAGGATGAAAAGGTCGCCTCAAATCACGTGCGTTCGCACGTAGGGACGATTGGGAATCGACCCTACCAGACCACAGGATCGACCCCTAGCTCCCGGGAAGACCAGGGAAGCTACGGTCGCACCTAGGGTCAATGAAACATCAGACCCTAGCATCGACCCTATACCCTGGGGTCGCAGAAAACTGCTACCCTACCTGAGACCCGTCCTGCGATCCTAGCTTAAAAGCAAGCCTAAAATTGTCGGAATGAATTCTAATTAAAATCTATCGACTTATTAGGTTTTCCTATTGATATAAAGGTGATTCTTAGAGTTTGAAAGAGGATTTACACTCAAGCAAAGGTGAGGGAACAAGACCTAAACTAATTGGCTAATAATAAACTATTTTTATATCTTGAGTCCAATACCATGACTGATTCTATACGTGTATGCTTGTAATGTGCATTCAACATGTCATCCAATATTCCTGCTATTAATGTTCATGGATATTTAATTCTATTTTATTTATAACATGATGATGATGATGATGCTAGGAATAGGCATGTGAATGTATGTGTGTGGTTAGTGTGCTTGATGCGAGTGGAGCATCAGGGGGAGGACGCGATATTGTGGTATGTCTGGTCACCAGACTCTAGCTCTATCTCTACTGAAGTCTTGTCCATTGACATCGTCGTATCGCCATTACCTTAGCAGAACTATTCCGTCGTAGGGTATCAGGGGAGGTTGTCTCGGACCGTATAGTCTTCGACTCTGTCGGGGGGCCTTACTTCTATCTTTATAGACGTATTGAGGGATGCTGGGGTGAGGCTTTGGGTACACTGTTTGACATTAGGATTGATTAGTTGCAAGTCCAGTTTGCAAGCCCTCGCCAGCAGGGGCTTACGTGTTGGTATGGGTAGAGTATCAGGGAAAGTGAGATGTGGTGTGGTCCTAAGCACTTTAGCTCTATCTCTATTCCATGGTGGGTGCATGTAGGACGACAATAACGTTATCTGTGGGCGGCTTCACACACTCTTGTATAGAGGTGAGGCGGCCACCGAACCTTTCTATAGCACATTGCAAACTTATATACTAGACCACAGATATGAATTGAATGCATGCATATGTTTGTTTCATTGTTTTGTTTGCTCACTGAGCCGTGATGTGTACTCACCCTTTTCGAATTCGAATATTTTTAGTTAATGATGCAGGTACCACTGTGGAAGATTATATGAATGCTTATGTGTACGGGCACGTTGCTGCAATGGAGGCTGAAGATATAGTGGAGACGCATGACTCCTCATGCGAGTGCAACTCATGCGTTTTCGATTAGATTTTGTTTGAACTATTAAGAAAATGTAATTTGATATTTTATTTACTAATGTCTCGATTGATACAACATAATTTGATATTTTATTTATGACTATCACAGTTAGATTCTCAGTTCATTTAATATTAAGACTTCCGCTATTGTGTATTTATTCTGATTATGGTTGTGGATGTGTATGGTTTAATTTAAAAGGACACAGCCTATTAGAGATCCTGATTGAACCGTTGGTTTATTAACGGTTCATCACACCATTCTGAAAGGTGCAGAATTGGGGTGTGACACTTCAACAACCTTTAATAATGATAGAGATCGATTCACAGAGCACACCTTGCTCACAGGCTTCCAATCTCTTCCACACAACTCATAATCACCATGAATATAAAAATAAAAGCTATACTGACCTCTCACAGGGATTTAGCACTCCATTGATGCATAGAGAAGAGGTAGTTGGTAAATGATTACTCCCACAGGACACGATGTCACACCCCAATTCTGGCTGAACCAGAAGTGTGAGTGAACCGACTCTAAACCACGGTTCACACTAGGATCTCAATAGACCGTGTCAACTAATCATTCCCAAGCAGTCTAACTTAATCAGAGAATATTACATAGCAGCGGAATAAAAGATAAATGAACTGAGTACTATGTTGTAATTAAAATAAATATTCAAATTATTCATTCATTCACAAAATTTAAATAATAATTATTATATTGTATTAAAAGAAAATAAACCATCACTAAAGGAAAACACGAATGAGCACTCGCTTGATGCATCATGCTCGTCCTCTACAGTCTGTGTATCCAGGGCAGCCACCGTACTGTAAGCTGGGGCAGTCATAAAGTCTTCCATAGTATACCCTACATCAAGATCTGAAAAAGAAATAGAATATATTCGGGTGAGCTCACAACTTAGCTCAGTAAGTACAAGACCAATGCAACACATAAAATGCATGAGATAACATTACAATTTGGGTCAGGTATAACTTGCAAAATGCTATGGTAAGGTTTGGCGACCACCGCACCTCCATGCACGAGAGTGTGAGCACACCCAACAGTCAGGCACCTACCACACTACTGCTGTTGCCCCACATCACTCACTCGGGTATAGAGATAGGGCTCGAGTCTGGCGGGCAGGATGAACCACAATATCACATCCTCCCCCTGATACCCTACACCGTACCAATACCTAAGCCCCTACTAACAAGGGCTTGCAAGTGGGTTCCGTTTCTAACCAGTCCTATATGTCAATACAGTATCTATGGCCTTATCCCAGCACGACTCCCTACGACATAGAGATAGGGCTCGAGTCTGGCGGGCAGGGTGAACCACAATCCCACGTCCTCCCCCTGTTACCCTATTCGCACCAAGTCTGCTAAGGTAGATGGCGATACGAAAAAGGTGTTAGTTGTGGATATATCCAGGGATCCACTCCCCTTCACATTCCACACACCAACTAAAAAACATACACATGCCTAACATCCAACTACTTAGCATATGAAATGCATGAACAGATAATAATAATTTAACAACTACATGGCATGGAAAATACACAAACATCAGGCAAGCAATACAGATACAAATTTAATCACAAAGGTTTACTGTTATTTAATTAATTAGGGTTTGGGGTCTTGTCTCTTACCTGTCACGTGATAACAATTCCGTACAGCGTCACAGGATCTACTCACGCTGTCTACAAGTCCTACATAGTCATACCTATAAGTTAGAATTCATTTATTAAAGTTAGAATTCATTTATTAAGCTCACAACTGGTCAGAACCATGTTTGGTCAAGCAAACAAGGCTCGGAAGGCATACCAGTCTCAGTATACCGGTCTCAGTAGAGTGAAACCGGTATGTGCAACCGGTATA
Organism: Protea cynaroides; assembly: GCA_028583415.1. Lineage (NCBI taxonomy): Eukaryota > Viridiplantae > Streptophyta > Magnoliopsida > Proteales > Proteaceae > Protea > Protea cynaroides. The sequence goes on along the minus strand of CM053276.1, from coordinate 29,100,476 downwards.
TACCGGTCGCGGTACATACCGGTCTCACTCAGTATGTGCCTGCGGTATATATCGCAGCCCCATACCGCAGGACCTTGTGTCCGACCGGTATGTTCCGTGGTTTGGATCCGAGAATCCGATCTCGGATCTCCCTTCCTCGTCAGTCATCGACTTGGTTTCTAGGGTTTCTCCTAACCCATTCTAAGGTCCAAATACTCTATTGGCCTACTAGGTTTCGACTAGAACGTCGTATCATACCAGATTAGATCTAAACGAGAAAACTAGGCTTTCATAAAAGTCCTAGGATTTTGGATCGCTGCGCCGCTTCACGGCTCTGATCTAAAATCCTATCATACTAAGAGGATTGAGCACTTATCGGCGGTGTTTGTCGGTTGGTGGTGTGCTCCTCCAATGGAAATCCTCTTCTTGAGCGGTCTCCTCCCTCCTTGCTCCTTCTCAGATCTCTTCCAGACGGCAAGGGTTTTGAGAAGGATCAAAGGAGGTTTAAGGGGTCTATTAATAGTGGGAGACTATTCTAGGAAGGTTTCCCACGGTTAGAACCTTTCAAAATTTTGATTCGGAGTGTGGGACCCGCTGGAGTCCGTCTCCAGTTGAAAATACACATACCGGTCACACATACCGGTCTGACTGAATCAGACCGGTATAGTCAGACTGATATGTAAACTTTATAGTTTTACATAGGTTCTCGTACCTGAAATTAAGTGGTTCGTCACCCTGCTTCGCCTTCCGGTCCTGTTATGATTGGAAGACCTATCACCATATAAAACCATGGGTTAGACCGGGTTTTCAGAACACGGTTTTTACACACAAAACCCTAGAAAACCTTCTGTCTGCCTTTGAAATGCTCTTTTTACTTTTTCTCAGTATTTTTACCACTCCCAACACTGCCCAATGAATAGAGCATCCGAAAATATGGAAACTACAACTTGAACGGACCGATTTGGAGCTCGGATGACAAAGTTATGTCGATTTGAAGTTCGGTGAATGAAACATAAAAAAAGGAATCTTTTTGAGGCTTACCGTGCACCCGCGCTACACTTTAGCGCCGCTGCCTTATGCGCTGTCAAGCTATGATTCGCTGTGCAGGGAATCCTCGTTGGTGCCTGTCGGATCGTCTGCAAAAAGGCGAGATTTGATATCCGCCATTAGATCAGAACTTCTTGCGTCAGGCGCGTGCGGCTTCTAACGTAACCGCAAGATCTGAATCTTCGCCGCCGAAGTACCATGCGCGCGCCAAACAAAATCAAGGCATCGAGTCCGTGAAATGCAATGTACCTTTTTAAACTGCCTCCATCCAACCAGAAGTTGCGCGATGGAATCTCAACGCAAAGGCCGCATTACACTCGAGCCCGCCTTGATCTGGGCCATTTAAAGTGGATTTGGGCACCGTGGCTCTTTCCTGACCACCGATCTTGCAGCTTGGCCTATCTAGTTTGACGAAAATGCCCCTGAAAACTCCTAAAATCTCCTCTGTGATCGAAAATCCATCTAACAAAACCTGTAGAGACAAATCTTCTAGAGAACTTCTCTCTAAACTATTCGACCCTCTCTCTCTAAGAAACACCTTGAGCACTTGGTATGCAAGCTAGGGGCATGGCCATGCTGCACTGGGCCTGCGGGCCTTGCTGCCTTGCGGGCCTACTGCTGCAAGGCATGTCATGGCCGGCACCTATTGTGTTGCTGCATGGCTGGTCTACTGGCTATGCCATCAGCTGGCCATGTGGCTGGCCATGTGGTGCCGCGATAGGTCCTCGGCCAAGCTGGCCACTAGTGGGTCCCACCCACTATTTTTCTCTCATTTTTCTCTCTCCTCTTTCTCTCTCCTCATGCTGTCTTCATTTTTCATGCTTCAGAAGATGCTCTCTTCATTTAATGCTTCAAGATGCCGCAACACTGCCTCATCATCAGAAACTTGGCCACTTCATCAGAGAAACTGTGCCACATCACCAGTGGGGTCCATAGACACTCTCTCTCATCAAACTCAATGTAAAATCCCATTAAACCCTTTGCAAGTCATCTGAATACATATAGAATACTGTAGAACACACATACGAGGTTGCCCTATCTTTTCTACTGCACTGACATTCTCTCTCCTACACTGATACTCTCTCTCCTCATTTCTCTGACTGAATGCTCATGAACACTATCAAATCAGTCAAGTTGCCAACAATGACAACACAAAGTCCAACATACCTCTCCTACCACACTGGTCAATCCTAACTAATAGTTTCCCAGGAAAATGATATGCTGCATTACGATTTACAAGGCTAATCTGAAATCTGAATGGGTACCTCTCCTACCACATTGGTCAAAGACTCAAAGCCTTGAGAAGATCAATAAGGAGTCTATACTCTGTAGTCACACTACCTAATTCAGAATCAAAATCTATATCTGGTTGGGACGTTGGATTGATTTACATTGGTCGTTCTCGTTCTTGAAGGAAGAAGTCTCCATCGATGCAGTTGCTGATTCAAGGTTTCACAAACGTTGCTACTGCCGCTGCTTGATGCCGTGGTCTTCTTGCGAAGTAAAGGAAAGTGAAGCAAGCGAAGAGGGTTAAGAGCCACCGAAGGCTAAAGCTTTTTGAGATCGTAAGACAAATAGACCCTAATCGGTTGCATTGCTAGTGAGAGGTAAAGGTTTAAGAGAGAGGGAAAGATAAAGAGATGGAGGGTGGAGCAGCCATGGAGTGGTTGCAGAGAGGAAGTAGAGAGGAAAGAGAGCAGTGGAGGGTTGAGTATCTTGTAAGGAAGAAGATGAACAGGGAAGAATCCTGGTTTATCTTAGGGGAAAGTCGATTGGGATTTTGGGATTATAAATAAAATAAAAAGGTCAACATAAAATTAAAACGATGGTTAAAAAGGCACAAGTGTAATTGCATGTTTTTGTGTTTCAGCCGTTTTTATCATAAAATATAAAAATGGATACGCATTTAAAATGTCAGGGGTTCTTGTATGCTGTTTTTTGTCATATTTCTCACGTCAATACGGCAAAACGGCTTTAAACGGCCGAGTACGATACAGCCGTTTAAAACCCACACATGATCATTTTCCATTAGCATCAAGAAATGTATCTAGTTCTATGTTATTAAGTTTCTTCTTGGGTTCTCTTAAGCACCATCACCATAATATTGAAAATGAAATCAATCCATAACTTGCTTCTCGTAATTTGGGGATCTTCCGTGTTTGTCTTTCTATAGTGTCGATCTTCTTTGGTCATTCTTTTGTAATTTTTTTCTTAATAAAATCTTTTTTTGCTGATTCTTAGGCAAAAAAAATATATATTTTGACAAAGAATTGCTACAATTGATTTTAAACCAATTTGTGATTTCATGAACATGCATCTCTCCCTCTCTCTCTCTCTCTCTCTCTCTCTCTCTCTCTCTCTCTCTCTCTCTCTCTATCTCTCTCTCCAAAAATTTTAGCTGGGGACAAAAAAATAATTCGAAAATTTCAAAATTTCGTCATGAATTTTTTCATTTATTATTTTAATTGTAAAATTTCATCCAAAATATTTCAAAACTTTTGTTAAATATTTTATTTATTTATTTATTTATTTATTTTACTATATATTCTATTGCGTGACACATGCCCAATATCAATGGATTCATGAAAACTTAATAAATTAAAGTTATAGTTTATGATGTTGAAAAAACGAAATGCAAGGATAATAATATGAGTAATTAAGTAAGGGTGCAGCTTGTTGTCACCAAACATGTGAACAAAGAAGTTGTGACCTTATTTTGATTGCAAAATATCTTATTTCAAATCATTGACAAAGATAAAAAGGGTTTTCACATTTACTCTCAAAGTGATTTATCACTATATCATTATCATAGCATCATTGTCATTGTATAATCTTTGAATAGGCATGAAATGACTGGATTTTTCCCATTGAAAAAAAAAATGTTTTAATAAGAAAGCTTAAAAATAACAATATAGCTTTCTTTCACTAACTCGGACTAGCCCCACAGCCACATCCACCTCTAAAGCAGCGTGGAATATTATCAGGTGATCATTGCTGAAAGCAGATTGGTCATCCACAATATGGTTGAAGAATTGTATACCTAGACACTCGACTAGAGATGCTTGGTGGATGGTCTCACCAACAATCATACATAAATATGAATCTTACTTACAATGTGTAGATTGAGTAGAGAGTGGAAGATTTGAGTGAAGAATGCAAGTTTTTTGAAGAAAAAAAAAAAAAACCCAACTAAACAGTGATTTGGACCGAAATTGGGACCGAAACAGTGATATTTATACCAAAATTTGGACCGAAACAATGATTTGGACCAAAATTTCCCATTTCGAACCATGGTTTCATTTCGGGCCAGTGAGGTTTCGAAACATTTTGATTCAAAACCGAAATTTTGGCTAAAATCTAAGAACCATGGCTTCCATTAATTAACAGTCCTGTCTATCTCATTACTCATTATTTCAACTTAAGCATGGAGTTCTGCCTTCCCCTTTTTCATTCAAACACCTCATACTTGCATGCAAATCACCTTTCTGATAAATAGAACTACTGCAGGAAACTTTCAAAAGAATAGAAAAACAGAAGAAAAAGGAGAAACTACTTCATCCTCAACTATAGCATAGACCCCAACTAAATTGGGATGCAATCAAACTGTTCACATCACAATTTCTTTCCCGCTCCCTTGTTCCAAGTGGTTACATGGCAAATCAGAGCACCGTCTATGTCACACCCCAATTCTGCACCAACCAGAATGGTGTGATGAACCGTCAATAAACCAACGGTTCAACCACGATCTCAAAATAGGCTATCCCACATATGATAAACCAAAACACATTCCACATTAATCAGAGGTAATAAAATAAATAGCGAAAGTCTTACAGATAATGAACTGAGATCTAATCATGATAAATAACTAATATTCCAATTATTTTCAAGTAACCAAAACATAATTTAATACATATTACAATATCCAAATACGAAATCTAAACACTAAGCGTATCCACAGTTGAAACACTTGCTTAACGAACCATGTTCGTGCTCCACAGCTTGCTCATCATAGCCGCCACATGTTCATATGTTGGCGTGTCGACATAATCTTCAATCATAGTACCTGCAACATCAGAAACTAAAAAGAATTGCGCGCGCGAGGGTCAGCTCTCCAACTTGAGCTCTGTGAGTAAACAAAACAATGCAACAATACATATGCATGCGATTCAATTCATATCTTTGGTCTGGTATATAAGTTTGCAATGTGCTATAGAAAGGATAGGTGGCCGCCGCACCTCTATACACGAGTGTGTGGAAACTCCCAATGAAAATGGCACCGTCGCCCCACATGCACCCACCATGGACAATATACACCCCATGAAAACGGCATGGCTGTACCGGTTGCCCATACCAACACGTAAGCTCCTGTTGGCAAGGGTTTGCAAACTGGGCTCGCAACTAACCAACCCTAATGCTAAACAATGTATCCAAGGCCTCACCCCAGCATCCCTCAATACATCCATAGAGATAGAGCTAGGGTCTGGTGACCAGGCTGAACCACAATGCCACGTCCCCCCCTGATACCCTACGACATATTAGTTCCGCTAAGGTAATGGCGATACGACGATGTTAGTGGACAAGACTTGAGTAGAGATAGAGCTAGAGTCCGATGACCGGACCGAACCACAATGCCATCCTCCCCCCCGATGCTCCCCTCGCATCAAGCACACTAACACTTGCTTAGTGGACATGACTTGAATAGACCATGACACAATATACACCCCATGAAGAACGATCATGGCTGTACCGGTTGATACCATCCCTACCCGCACCATATACACTAGCCAAACACAGACATTCACATGCCTATTCCTATCATCATCATCATCATCATGTTATAAACAATAAAATAAATATCCATGAACAAATAATATAAATATTGGATGACATGTTAAATGCACATACAAGCATACACGCATAGAATCAATATGGCATTGGACTCAAGAAATAAAACAGTTTATTTTTAACCAGTTAGTTTAGGTCTTGTTCCCTCACCTTAGCTTGTTAATAGATCCTCTTCCAAGCTTTAGAATCTTCTTTATAATGTTATAATATTGCTAGAAGACCTAACAAAGTCGATAAAATTTAATTAGAATTTATTCGGAATTTAAAAATCATTCTGTTAACTGAGGGTCGGAGGTAGGGTCGGAGTCATGATCGACCCTGGGTGTGACCCTCCCCCTAATCTGAACTTCCCGAACACTGAGGGTCGATGCTAGGGTCAGATTTGCCATCGACCCTAGGTGCGACCCTCCATGGTTTGAGTCGAAAATATCAGATTTCGTTCTCTCTTTCATGGTTAGGTCCTATGGCTTACTTCCACAATCCATTCTATACATGTTCTATGGTTTAGAACTATACTTTATTCACCTACATGGTTTTAATGATCTCCTCCATGGTTACCATTGAAACGAAACCATAGATGGATGATTTGGGTTTCTTCTAAGTCATACCCTCTTCATAAACCATTCTAAAGTCTTAATTAAATCATGGGAAACGTATTCATACCTTAGGTTTGCTAAGATTCAGAGTTCCTCTGAATTTCCTCTTCTTCCTTAGCCTTTTCGTCAAGTTTTCCTTCTCTTCTTCTCTTCCTTCTCTTCTCTTTCTCTCAATCCAATTAGGGTTGTAAAAGGAGTGAAAGAGGCTCAGGGACGTCCTATTTATAGGGCAAAACCTCCCAAAATAAGTCCCATTGAGTTTAGGAAAGGTTCCAATTGAAATTAGGAAGGTTTCTCAATTTTCGGTTCGTGCTGTTTTTCCCGAATGCCGAGGGTCGATGGTGAGGGTCGATGGGAGGGTCGGACAACTCATAGACCCTGCGACCCATGGTTGAGGGTCGATGGTGAGGGTCGATGGGAGGGTCAGACCTGTCTGTTAAAACCTGCGACCCTACCCTCATTTTGACTGTTTTTGGGTAAATTTTCATATTGGGTCTTGGGTTTCTTCACACACTTGGTCCACTTGGCTCGACCATGATATGTAGACGGGTCCCGACACAAAATATAAGGTTAGGCCGGTTTCGTGGCGTGCGGGTCTTACAACTCCACCACCCTTAAAATAAATTTCGTCCTCGAAATTTGAAAGTACGGATCTTACAGTCTATGACAGAGCATTGGATAATTCTCAAAGATTCAAAATGGAAGCAACCTGTTACGATTGGAAATCGCCCATCGATCCGCGCTCTGAATGACCTGCAATCACAGAGAAGAGACAAAGGAGTTGGGCGCCTAAGCCCCGGGTACACTCCAATGCCTAAGTTAGATTCCCAAGGTAAACAGTCAAGAGATTGCAGAATGCAATCTCCAGTTTAAAGAGTGGGACGATGAGAGAGTTTGAGCGTGTGAGAGGGATGAATAATAATAGCTTGTCACTTAGGGTTTACCTTGAGGGATGGCCTCTACTTATAGATTGTGAAGAAGCATGGAGGTACCAGGACTCAGGGAAGTAGACTGCCAATAGGATTACCACGTGTCACTCTGTGGGACACTCATGTGGTAGACTCGAGTAGGAGTCGGAGACCTTAGCCAAGGAAGCTAGGTCGGTTAGCTCTTGGACTGACACGTGTCAACGTGTGAGTAATGGCCGATCGGAATAATCGATGTCGTATCAGACCGAGAGAAAGACTCCCCAGAGGTAGCATAATCACAATGGGACTCTGGCTTCCGACTGAGAACCGTAGCCGAGTAGGACTATAACTCCGAGCGCTACCTGAGAGGCCGGGCGCACGAGAGGCCGTATGCATGATAGGCCAAATACACGATACCGAGCGCGAGATACTCCAAGGGCTAAAGCTCTGAAAGCGCAACTTGACACGTGTAAGATTTTAAATGGAGGGGATTTTTCCCTCCTAAAAGATGCCCCTTGCGCTGTCGGATGCCACAAATTCGATAGTGCAATAAGTCCAAACCGTTGAGAAAACCTGCACCGTATGAGGCCGATTGCCAGATTAATGACTACATTGAATGACTCCGAGTGCTCCTTGCACCAACCGTCTGCACGATTGATTGAGGCGCGGGGCTCGAGGCATTAAACTCGAGTTCCGCAAACATGTTCGACCGTCGATCTTTCGATTTGACGCGGATCGACCCTTGATCCGATGGCCACCAGGAGGCGGTGTGCCTCTAGAAGGAGCGCCATTAACTACCGCTCATCTTCGAGTTGATCGAATGCATCGAATAGCTGAGACTGAAACGACACGGATCGACATATTGATCCGACGGCTACCAGGAGGCAGAGTGCCTCGAGAAGAAGCGCCATCATTGTGCATCATGTCAGGTTGTCACGGCGCGTCTGGCGCGGCAGACGACGACCAATGGTGCTGAAGCACGTGTCCGGAATCCGAAGAGACGATTCACGGTCACAGGACCTATAAATACTCTAATATTACGTTCATTCAACCATTTGCTTCAGTTGCATCCGGAGTTCCATCAGAGCACTCAGAGTCTAGACGAACATCCCTGTTTTCGAGCTTTGCTTCTGCAGTCGGAGTTCAATTTCTTTCAACCAGTAAGTCTCCTTACATTTCCGTTCTTGTTCTTTCATGCTTAGTAGCTTTTCCTCCAATAGAATTACCTCTTCCGGTAGAGTGAGGGTGAGTGAGAAAATTGCCCTTTCCCGAACTTCTTCTTCTGAGGAATCATCCTCCTCCAGGGAAGGATGGTCCGCTGGCTCCAAGGCTTCCAATTCGGTTTCAGAGGAGGAACTTGAGAAGAGTTCCTCTGAGGCCGAAGAGCGTGGTGGCCCCGCGGGCCCCACGGCTCAACGGGCTTCTCGTCAGAGAGGCGGCCGACCGTCAGTAACTGCAATCGGCACCGTCCCAGCATGGAAGGTGCCGAGTAAGATCAAAATCGAAGCGGCTTTGTTATCGGTCGGGCATACCAGCTCGTATAGCTAATGACGAATGTCCGCGTTCAGCTCCCAACCTTCGATGAGCGGGCCTGTACCGTGAACACGTCGGAGATTTGTGTGTATGAACACACCCTGAAGTCTGGGCTCCGATTTTCCCTTCACCCATTAGTCGTAGAAATTCTTCAAGCCTACCGCATCGCTCCCTCCCAGCTTGCTCTGAACAGGTGGCGATGCATATTTGCCTTCATCCTGTTCATCCGCCGACTGGGTGAGACTCCGACCTTGAACTTGTTTCAGTCGGTCTTCTAGTTGGCCAATCTGATCGAGGCCCGGGCTATGATCGGGTGGTACTTTTTCAGCCAGAGGGGAAGAAAGAAGCTCCCGGCTATCGCCCAAAAGCCTTCCTCCATCCACGGGTGGAAGGACAAGTTTTTCTTCATGGGCCCTCCCACGGACGGCCTGGCCCTCCCTCTGTCGAATGTTTGGCTGGTGGTCGACGCCATGGGATTCAACAAAGTCCCCTTCCTGACGACGGAGGAGAGAAAGGCTCAACGCAAGATGATGGCCGGGAAGACTATGCGCCTCTCTGACCTTGCAGATCCCGTGCAGTTGGCCGAGCACGGTCTCCTCGGTGAGTTTAATAATTTTAGGACTCAAACTATGTACTGCTGCTGTCTTGATGTTGTTGCTAACCATATTCTCATTGCAGTAAACTTCAAAAACGATAAGATCGTTGCCCGGATCCTGGCCAAGCGGAAGGCCGAGGCCACAAAGGGGTTCAGCCGGCTGGTGGGCAGGAGGGCACACCTCCACGGAAAGAACCGAGGGCCATAGCCGAGGAAAAGGGCAAGGGGCCCATGCCCGAGGAGCCACCGAAGAAGAAAATAAAGTCGGCCGCGGAGCTTCCGGCCGATATATATAAGACAAGGCCGGCCCCTAGGCTCGGCCGTCAAGAGGAGACAACAGCGAGGGCTGCGACGAAGGAAGTTCATCCCCTTCAGGTGGTCGCCGCGAAAGAAACCAAGGCCGATCAGGGCGCGGTGACGCCTGCGGCGAAGAGGGCTACCGAGAGCCTGAAGATGGTTGATCTGACCGGGGCCATTGTGGCCTCCAAGGAGGAAGCCGGGCAGAGGGGTGAAAAGCAGGAGGTTCTGAAGGTACCTTTCTCTCCTGCGCTCGGACTAAAGTTGACGGACTCGGTTTTCAAGAGCACAAGGGCGGCTAGAATCATAGTCACCGAGGGACGCCTCCCAGCGGACATAGTCTTCACCTCCGACTTGTCAAACGAGGACGTCTACAGACGAGCATTCACGGCGTGCAGTCAGGTAATATTCGGAGTCTTCATCTCTTTTTTTTTTTTTTTACATGGTCATTTTCTGAGTGGTCCCTTTTGTGCAGATGAGCAATCTTCTGGTTAAGGTCAGCGAGCGGGCTGCTCGGGCCTTCCTCGACATGGACGAGAAGGAGGTCTTGGAGATCTCCCTGCGTGAGGCTCTGAAGACTACCGAGGAGAATCTAATCAATAAATCCTCGGAGTTTAAGGACCTCGTTGCAGAAAAGGTTGCCCTCCGGGAGTCGCTGGACAAAGCTGAGGCCGCCCTTGACGAAGAGCATAAGAGAGTGCATTCGTCTGAGGAAAAGCTTCAGTCATCCGAGGACAAGCTGCGGAAGACCGAGAAAGATCTGCAGGCTGAGCAGCAGGCGAGGCTGGCTCTGGAGGAGAGGCTTAAGAAGTCTGAGGAAGCAGTCAGGGCTGCCAAGGAAACGTTGAACAAGGCCGAGGAGGCTCACCGGGATGCCTTGGCTCAAGCTGTCGCCGAGTACAAGTCTTCGGCTCAATACGAAGAGGACGTCGACGAGGCCTCCTGCGTGTACTTCAAGAGGGAGGTCAGATACTTGAGGGAACAACTAGCAGATAAAGGCGCCCTCAAGATAAACTGGTCGGAGATCCCGATTGTCGCCCAGATTGATGGGTTAGAGCCCCCGGTACCCGTGGATACCCCGCTCGTTGCTGAGGACCTGGAGGAGCTGACGGCACCTCAGGAGGCTGACCGTATGCTCGAGGATGACCTTCCTCTTTACGAAGTGCCGCAGACACCGCTCGTGGAGCTCCCGGACCTTGCATCGCCATCCGACGATCAAGCACTCTCGGCCGCTAAGGAGAACCGGCTTTGAAGAGGCAGCACTTGTATATTTTGTCTTCTTTGTTTTGTGTTTTTTTTAAACTGTATATTTGTACCACTGCCCTTCTAGGGCCTTTATCAATAAAATATCTATTCTTTCTATCTTCTCGCATTTTGTTACTTGTGCGGCGATTTTCCTGAAAGTGTTGTTTGTTCAGCCCTCGGTAGGTCGAGAACACTTAAGTAGTTAAAGTAGCTAGGGCTATTAGCTTGTAGTAGAGTCCGAGAACGAACGATGTCGAATCCGTCTACGGGCACTCCTTAGAAAAATGACTAAGGCATTGAACCGCCTCCTACCCCGGAAGTGTTTTCGGCTTGGCGCTTTGGTTGGCCGAGAGCACTTAGGTATATCCGAGCAGCTCAATGTTTGAGAAACGAGTATGGTTTGCCCCAGCCGGGCTACTGATGCCCGAAGGTATAGTTAGGTAGATGTTATTTTCGTCGGAGTCTGCGTGTGGACCGTAGTAGGCAGATCCAAGTATGGTCTGCATGCTACCATGGCCTGCCTGTGGACCATGGTAGGCAGATACACGTGTGGTCTTCATGCGCTAGGAAGATACGGGTGTGACCTTCATGCTATCATGACCTGCTTGTAGACCATGGTAGGAAGGTATGAGTATGGACTTCAAGCCACCGAGGTCTGCTTGTGGACCGCGGTAGGAAGATACGGGTGTGACCTTCATGCTATCATGGCCTGCTTGTGGACCATGGTAGGAAGGTACGAGTATGGTCTTCAAGCTACCGAGGTCTGCTTGTAGACCGCGGTAGGAAGATACAACCGTGACCTTCATGCTACGATGGTCTGCTTGTGGACCATGGTAGGAAAGTACGAGTATGGTCTTCATGCTACCGAGGTCTGCTTGTGGACTGCGGTAGGAAGATATGGCTGTGACCTTCATGCTACGATGGTCTGCTTGTGGACCATGGTAGGAAGGTATGCCGAGGGCGATGTTCGTCCTGCGCTTGGGTGAGAACGGCTGGGCCGGAAGGACCGGCTATGAAAGACTTGCTGAGTTGACTGAACTGTATGTGCTGTTATGTATTAAAAGTAGGGGTGAAACAGGGTCGGGTTGGGTCGGGTATCTGCAAACCCTACCCT
>CM053276.1:28566488-29087817 GCA_028583415.1 Protea cynaroides | reverse complement strand
TGAACTCAACATTTTAACATATAAATGCCAAATATTTACAAGTATAAGACATGAATAATTATCAAAAAGAATAATACAGTAACAAGATTAATAATAACTTAATAGGGATGATCAAAATAAAATAAAACACAATATAATAGAAATATAGAATAATATAAAAAGTAAAAACATTTCATGAGAATTCAAAATAGTAATATAAAAGATAATGTTAAATTGTTAATATTCCTCTTCTGCTAGTAATATAGAGAAACTAATACAATAACATTCATTATGAAATAAAATGAAACAACAAAATAGCAAAGCTGAAAACTAGCAAAAGGCCAAAAGTATGAGAACTAATGGTCTCTCTTTCTCTCTCATTCTCCATAGTCTAGTCAGTTCAAATTCCATCCACAATCCACCATCATATTTCCTACACACAAAAAAAGGTGAAAAACACAATTAGAATTTAAAACTATCATTTAAAGTAAATGAAAAATAAATTAAAGTTAACTAACCAACTCGAAGTCCCTAAACATGCAACACACCATGCTTTACGTCAAGCTGTGGTCAATCCTGAAACTACAATTAATGTAATAAAAAAATGAGTAAATATAATCCAATTCATAATTCATGTACTTAATAACAGTTATATCATTAAACTTTGTACCTGATAAATCCTTATCAATTTCGTCCATGAATTCTTCTTCATTATTAAGAGGAATATTTGAAAGTCGTAGCCAATCCTGTGCACACATCAAAGACTCTACAACACGTGGTGTCAATGAGGTACGAAATTGGTCTAGAATCCGACCACTAGTGCTAAATGCAGACTCTGAAGCAACAGTTGAGACAGGAATTGGTAAAATATCTCGAGCCACCTTACTAAGAATTGGTAATCTTGAGCTATTATACTTCCACCATCCCAAGATGTCGAAATCATTAGTTTTCTTCACAAGGTTTTCCATCAAATACTGATCTATCTCTGTCCCAACTTCTAAATTTTCATTTTCTTCCAACTGCCTTTCTATCTCAATGTCAAATATGTCACTGTTACTTGATAGAGTATCAACATCAAATGAAGATGAAACATCTACCATTGTACGAGAAGAAGATGATTCATGTAATTGGTAATGATAAACAAGAGATTCCAAGACATTCCTAACATTTGCAACCTTCGCATCAACCTCAGATGGAGGATATAGATTTGAATAAGAATAGCAAAGCTTCACATATTTCATCTTCTTTCGAGGATCAAGAACAGCAGCAATAATAAAAAATATGTTAACTCTATCTGCATTATCCCAGTACTTTTTAAACTTTTCCAGCATGGCCATTGCCATATTATGACATGTGGGATCTTCACTTCTTGACCACTTCATCCTTAGTGACTCAATTGCAAAAACTTCTTTAAAATAAATATTTGATGTGACAGAAAGAGACCCAGATAATTTTAATGTGGCAGTGTAAAAAGCTTCTATAAACTTGCAAATAACTTTTGTATTTTCCCATTCTTGTTCACTTAGAATATCCTTGCATTCCATTCTAAAGTTCATGTCTCGCTCCTCTAGGCATTCAAAAGCCTTTTGAAACTCTAAAGCAGTTTCTACCCTGAGAAATGTAGAATTCCAACGAGTAGGGCAGTGTAGACACAAGGTTTTCTTACATTGAATTTTTTCTTGTTCACAACACAACTGAAACTGTTGTCCTCTTGCAGGGGAACTCCTCACATATTTCACTACAGAACGAACTTTAATTAAAGAATTCTCAAAATATTTGAGACCTTCCTTAACAATCAAGTTCAGAACATGAGCACAACATCTCACATGAAGGAAGTCACCATTTAACAACAACCCATTTTTCTTGCTAAGTCTCCTTTTCAAACTCCGGATTGCCACATCATTATTAGCTGCATTATCTACTGTAATAGTTGTTACTTTGTCTAAACCCCAGCTTAGTAGACATGACTCAAGAACATTACATATGACATCACCAGTGTGTGGTGATGGAACTATAGAAAAGTTAATTATCCTTTTTTGTAATTTTCAATTTTCGTCAATGAAATGTGCTGTGACGCACATATAACCAAGATTTTGGTTTGAAGTCCACATATCAGTAGTTAGGCAAACCCTTTGACAAGATTTGTCCAAAAAAAATTTCAATTTCTTTTTCTCCTCCTCATACAACCCAAAACAATCTTTTGCTACAGTGATACGTGACAAAAGATTGAACCTAGGATTCATAGCATTGCAAAATACTCTAAAACCCTCCCGCTCTACAGCTTTAAAAGGCAACTCATCTATGATAATCATACGAGCAAGCATCTTTCTACAATATTCTTGGTCAAACTTCCAAGCTAACATATTGGGACAAACGATGCTCGAACTATCATCACCCTTATCACTTGGAAAATTCAAGAGTTTTTGTTTCTTATCTCCTCTATATGGAAATAGCCAACATTTATCTAAATGAAGTTTCAATGAGCTTGTCCCATGTTTACTTGCACATGCAAGTTCTTTATTGCAATAGTTGCAATTACATCTTTTAACTTTAGAACCATCACGAGGTATAATCTTCTTAAAGTGGTTCCAAACACTAGATGGCGGTAATGGAGGTAGTTTAGAATTAGATGATACCTCACATTCAGTGCTAGTTATTGGAGTAGAGTTTTGCTGATCAGGAGTTGAGTTGGTTGATGGGACACTTAATGATGTAGGCACTTGCTGCTCACTAGGAATTGAGTTGGCTGATTGGACTTCCTCTGCCATTGACACCTGTATAATTTAAAAATACATGAGTTAAAACTCAAACAAGTCGGATACATGAGTTAAAAAAATAAGAACACCCTTTGTGAAGATGTTTGGGACTGCAATAAACACATGCTCTTTGTTTCTTAAGTCCTATGCTCAATATGTAACACTGCACATTTATTTGATGG
The DNA here is from genome assembly GCA_028583415.1 of Protea cynaroides. NCBI lineage: Eukaryota > Viridiplantae > Streptophyta > Magnoliopsida > Proteales > Proteaceae > Protea > Protea cynaroides. Next base: position 29,084,900 of record CM053276.1, on the reverse strand, counting down.
GACCATCCATTTTAGGAATTTTAAAACACAATTAATCAGTCAGGACAAAAGATGTAATAAATTTAGGGTTGTGCTATTTGTATGACCTTACACTCCCTCCAAAAGATACACTCCCTCCAAAAGATAGCAGGCAAATACGTCAAATGCATTATAAGAAACTCTAATGATATAGTCCAGCACATATAAATACAGTACTACATCAGCTCAAACCAGAACTTACCTCTCATAGGCTCTCCCGGATAACCACTATGAGGCTAGCTGTAATGGGTAGGGACCATTACAGCTAATTTTTTTTTTCTTTAATTAGAGGATTTATTATCTCCTAACCATTTCCAACTTATATCTAATTATTTTATAAAAAAAGACAACTTGGGTTGCTAATCAACCAACTTGGATGCATAATTAATTGGATTCATTTTCAAATTCTTCCCTTTCTCTTCGGTTTCATAGTCGGTGATTGGTGATTTCAATGCTACTCTTCGATCATCGCGCGAAAATGAGGCCCAGGTTCTTTTAATATCAGTTGTGCCTCAGAATTTGTTTCGGATGCAAGGCATGCATCTGGATGGATAATGAGGAATTTGTGGAGCAGTCTTGTACTCTTATTCCACTTCCACACCAGTGACTGTGGTGAATCTACTATGTAACCTGACTTGCTCTCCTCTATTCCTTTATTGGTAGATCATGCTGACATCCCGCATTTCGACGGCTTTGCCATCTTTTGATAGAATTGAGATTGTTGTTTAGGATTTGGATTTGGATGTAGATATATAATGGTCTATGCCTGATTATTTCGGATTGAGATACCTTAAAAATGGATGGTTCAGATTCTTTTATTTTTCGGAAACATCACAGTCCATTGTTACACGAATAACTACCTATTTGAATTATATTAATCTCATTTGTTAAATATTTTCTTCTTTATTGGGCCTATTGAACCCATCTGATTTGCATCCCTTGCTCCCTCTGGGTCCTCATGGAAATGAGATCATTCAAACAAAATTTCTATTATGAGCAGGCCAAGGTGGTTTGGTTGCTGATCTATATTCTATCATGCTTGATGGGCGTTTTGACTAGAAACAGGGTTAAGCTAAAGTTACGCTGGTGGGTTTGGGGGGATTGCTATCTCTATGTCATCTAGACAAGGCGAGAAGAGAGCCCAAACTCCTCATAAGTAGTATCTCTATGTAGCTTTTGGTTTCTAACTGATCATATTACTTACCTCTCATATGCCCTCCTGGGGAACCATTATGAAGCAGCCTTGAATTTAGCTAATTGTGCTATTTTCATAAGTATGGGCCGTCACCATGAGTGAAACTGTGAAATGGTGGTAGGGTAAAATCAAAGTTAGAAAACCAGCATTTTTTATTCGACTTGCTTTCTTCGAAAACGATGAGTCGAAGTCAAATCCCGATGAAAGCAAACCATTTTTGTAAAGGGTCCGGCAAAGATTCAGAAAGATAGATAGAGAGAGAGACTAAAGGGAGAGAGAGAGAGAGAGAGAGAGAGATAAATACCTTATACCTAAAATCAGGCCGAAGAGGAAGAAGATGATCCGATGGGGCTGAATCCGTGAATCGGATATGATGGCTCTAATCTCTAGATAGTGTCGTCGACTCGGCAGTAGGAGGAAGAGAGAGTGAGAGACGCTCTCGCCGTCGGCTGCCCCGTAGGAGCCGTCGTCGAATGCCTTCGGCCGTTCGCCGGCTTTAGGAGAAATAGAGAAATCGTCGGTACTTGGGAGGAGAAATAGAGAGCGAGAGCAGTAGGAGTCTAGGAGAAAAAGAGAGAATGAGAGAAAGTGAGAAACTGAGAAGTGAGAAATGGCCGCGCCGGCAACTACGGTAGGAGAAGGAGTCCCAACTCGAAGGGACTGAATTTTGAAAGAGAGGCGGTAGGAGAAGACGAAAGTCTGAAAGAGAGGCGGTAGGAGAAGACGAAAGTCTGAAAGAGAGAATGAGAGAAAAGAAATCGTAACTCGTAAGGATTAGGGTTAGCCGGTTAGGGATTTAGGAATTAGGGTTATTTAGAAAAACAAAATGAAATAAAAAATTATTTCTGAATATATAATTATATATATATATATATATATATATATATATATATATATATATATATATATATATATATATATATATATATATATATATATAAGTCGTGGTCGGGTATGGTCGGGCCGGGCTCTACCCGAGGCCTCAACCCTTACCCGCCCTTACCCCGACAGGGGTAAAATTACCCCGGACCTCGATTAGACCCTATCGTGGTACGGGCCGGGCTAAACCCCGACCGGGTTCGGGGCGGTTTTGGACGGGGCTCGGGCCGTCAGGGCAAAACTTTCACCCCTAATTAAAAGAAACTAAGCGGATGCCCTCAGGGGGTCCGGTATACAACAGAGACATACTGGAAAAAATAATTGAAAATTTCTGTAATGATCTGAGAATAAAAAGTTGCTAATTATTGATAATATTTTCGAACTTTGGTGGCATGCCATGTCCTCGGAATTTCCTCCCGCCGAGGGTGGTTAGCTTATACGAGCCCGGTCTGTAATTTCCAGGGTATGCTGTAGGATCATTCCCTTTGTCCCTCGAGCAGCAGGTAGCCGATCGGGATGGTCTTCTCTGGTCGATTGTCCATGATCGAAGTTTGCAAGTGTTCCTCCGTGGCTTTCCTGTACGTGGAGAGGCATTTTCGGTCGCTGGTCCTATGATGGTGAGGACTATTTTGCCCTTTGTTTGGGGTCCCTTAGTGATGGCATAGACTCTATTGTCACCAGGGATACGCAAGCCCATTGCTGTGTGAGGTCGGTCCTTGGGATGCGGACTGCCTCCTCTCGGCCTTTCTTCTCTTTGAAGCCGGATGTGACTTCCTCCTTCTTCTTCGGCTTTCTCGGAGGACGGCTTCTGGTTCTGACCAGGACGGGATGGATTCGGACTGGGTGCGCTATCGGCCTTCAAGCCTTTCTTTTGCCGACACCCTTTCCTTCCCAGCTCTAGATGAGCTTTCGATCGACCCAAACTGGATGGCGTCGACCCACTGTCTGGGGGCAGTCGATCTACCATCAGGGTCTCTGTCGTCCCTCCGAGCGGCGTTCTGGTTATCGTTAGCGTCCGCTTGGCAGTCGTTGGGTTGAGGGTTCCTCGAAGGTAGAGGTGGTAATCCCCGGTCCCTCCGAGCGGGATTCAGTGCTTGGTCAGTGTTCCAAACAAAATTGCCGTAGTATCCTCGTCGGATAAGGTCCTCAATCTCTCATTTGAGGTACTTGCACTCCTCCGTTTTGTGGCCGTAGTCGCGATGGAAGCGATAGTATTGGGAGTGATCTTTATTCTTCCCGTCGCCGAGTGCTTTTGGCGGGAATCGAAGGTTCCGATCGTTCTTGACCACTTCAAGAATCTCTGTCATCGAAGTGTTGAATGGAGTATAATACTCGAAACTCTTGTACGGATGCCGGTAGGTTTGATCCTTATCGGACTTCTGCTTTTTTGGGTCGACAGAGCTCGGCGCTTGGTCGCCCGTCTCAGGCCTTTTCTTATCTGCAGGCGCTTGCTCGGCCTTCAGATTGTTTACTGTATTATTTTTCTGGGCCCTCGTCGTCTCGTCTGCGGCAGCATACTTCTCGCACCTAGCGAGCAGGTCCTCCAGGTTCTTCGGTGGCTTTTTGGCAAGGGACCAACAAAGCTGACGGTCGATGACGCCTGCCTGTAGGCTGGACATATGTACGGCGGGCTCGACATCCTTGATTTTAAGCACCTCGATATTGAAGCGCTTGATGAAGTCCCGTAGGGACTCGTCCTTCTGCTGTTTGACCATTGACAGATGGTACGACATCTTCTTGTACACTCGGTTTGCTTGGAAGTGCGTCAAGAATTTGTTCGATAACTGTTCAAATGAGGTAATGCTCTTCGGAGGGAGATTGTTGAACCACATGCGAGCGGCTCCCCTGAGCGTTGAAGGAAACGCCCTGTAGATGAGGCTATCGTTCAGAGGGTAGAATAGCGTTGTAGAGACGAATGCGTCCAAATGCTGCTCGGGGTCGGTACTCCCATGGTATGAATCCAAGACCGGCATCTTGAAGTTGTCAGGTGGGGGTACCCTCATGATCTCGTCCGAGAGCGCCGTAATTGCTGTATAGGCCATTCTCGACAGGGCTACCCTGTTTTGCTCCACCTGCTGAAGCCGAGTGGTTATCTCCAATAGACGCCGCTTGACCTCGGACTGGGGCGTGTCCGGAGGTTGAGCGCCAGTTCCTGGTGATACTTCATTGACTCTTTCCAGGCGGAGAGCGTCGAGGAGGGACCTCGCGCCTCTCACCGGGGGCGGCGCAGCTGGCGCCTGGTCTTGATGTGGCGGGGGATGCCGAGCGTCGGACCCGACTGCACTCCGTCCAGGAGCTCGATCTCCTGCCTGGAAGTTATTTGGCAAGGTGTTTGCAGGATCCGCCCTCTCCCTTGGCGGATGAGCCGCCAGTGGAGCTTCCGGTGGCGGATTCATTACTGGGTGGGGATTCTCCCCTCCTGCTGCCGAACTGCTCGCTCGCGCTCCTCTCAAGACTCTCGCCAGCTACTCGATTTGTTGTTTCAGCTCATCAAACTGCTGACGAGTGATGTATTGGGGAGGAGGTGGTGGTGGTGTTACCGTCGGTGTGTGGCTCGAAGCTGGCGCTGGCGCCGGCGGAGGTACTGGTGCTGGTTCCGGTACTGGTGCGGGTTTCGGTACTGGTGCAGGTTCCAGTACTGGTGCGGGTGCAGGCTCACGGTTTGCCCTCGTCATGCTTTCGCTATTACCCACTTGCACTGATGACTCAGAACGGGCGTGCGACACCCGTGCTCGGGTTCTTCTGTGAGCCATCGAAATCAGAGTTCTCACGTGCTAATCTTCAAACTCAGTCAAAAGAGGCACCACGGTGGGCGCCAAACTGTTACGGTTGGAAATCGTCCGTCGATCCGCGATCTGAATGACCTGCAATCACAGAGAAGAGACAAAGGAGTTGGGCGCCTAAGCCCCGGGTACACTCCGATGCCTAAGTTAGATTCCCAAGGTAAACAGTCAAGAGATGGCAGAATGCAATCTCCAGTTTAAAGAGTGGGACGATGAGAGAGTTTGAGCGTGTGAGAGGAATGAATAATAATAGCTTGTCACTTAGGGTTTACCTTGAGGGATGACCTCTACTTATAGATTGTGAAGAAGCATGGAGGTACCAGGACTCAGGGGAGTAGACTGCCAATAGGATTATCACGTGTCGCTCTGTGGGACACTCATGTGGTAGGCTCCGAGTAGGAGTCGGAAACCTTAGCCAAGGAAGCTAGGTCGGTCAGCTCTGGGACTGACACATGTCAACGTGTGAATAATGGCCGACCGGAATAGTCGGTGTCGTATCAGACCGAGAGAAGGACTCCCCGGAGGTAGCATAATCACAATGGGACTCTGGCTTCCGACTGAGAACCGTAGCCGAGTAGGACTATAACTCCGAGCGCTACCCGGAGGTCGGGCGCACGAGAGGCCGTATGCATGATAGGCCGAATACACGATACCGAGCGCGAGATACTCCGAGGGCTCAAGCTCTGAAGGCGCAACTTGACATGTATAAGATTTTAAATGGTGGGGATTTTTCCCTCCTAACACAACCAATTCACCGCTCAAGTGTAGCTGCCAAATGGGACACAACCAGTTCACAAGGAACCAATAGTCTATAGACTCTATACCATCCGAAACCCAAAATTCACATGAAGTGAAAATGAATTTATACAAGTATTAAAACTGCAACCAACAAATAAATATAGATGCAGCCTGCATAAATCCATTAATAGAGAATACCTTGGAAGCAAATCTAGAGATGGTTTAGCATTATTCATGGTCGAATTCATGATCACCATCATTATGACCAACAACATCATACCAAAATACTACTAATTCAATAATAACCACCAAAATCACTGTCATGTTTCCCAATCCAAACCCTGATGTAAAAATCTACAAAATATAATAATACTAATAACCAATTCAAAAACCCCTAACCTACCCGATAGACCTCCCAAGTCCCAACGCAAAAATCAGAAACACCACTTACCCAACAAATGATTCAGTTTCTAGAAAATCAAAAGGGAGCTTTGATATTCCGGAAGTGTAGTGCCGTTCGCGGTCGGAGGAAGAGCTCTGAAAACCAAAAGGGAGTTTCAGATGAGAAAGAGGAAAGACGAATGTACATACTTGTGCGGTACCGTTTGGGGAAGAGGAGACCTGAAGAGGCGACAGTGATAAAAGAGAGGAGAGAATGGAGGCCGCGGTGTGAGAGGACAGAACGGAGGTCGCGGTGGGTGAAGAGAGACAGCGAGCACTTTTGTTCGCTCGATTTTTGCACGTGAACAGAACGTCTGGAAACCTTAAATCACTGAGTAAAAAATATTTTCGGTTGGCACCAAAAAAAAAAAAAAAAAGACGACGCAGGCAGTGATGACTTTGAATTGCGGAAGCGCCGACGAGGGCAAGTATAAGGATTGGATTCAATTTGGCTCGGACTAGGCCAGTGCCAACCCCGCGCACACCCGAGTCAACACGATTTTGGGTAATTTTCCACGTGGATAACCGAATCCAGACATCCAATTTTGACCGAATAGATCGGATCGGAGTCAGAGGAGTCCGAGTCCCTATACTAAAATCAATATCGGAGCGGCGTGAGATTGCCCTTCCGAATTTTCATGGGCTGGATAGCAGATGGACTTGGGGTACAAACCCAATGGGTCCTTATAATCAGCCCAATAAATCTGTCCAACTTGCCCCATGCCCATCAAAAGCATCGAGGCTATATAACCCATTAGGCTGCTTGGTATTCTCGGGTTTCATTTGGTACAGATTTTCTTTACCCTTTTTTAGGTTATGGTACAAAATTATCCAAGTTATTTTTTTTTTCTGGTAAGAAAATTATTGAAGTTATTTACTGAACACTAATTTTAGCATACACTTAGGGGTGAAACAGGGTCGGGTTGGGTCGGGTATCTGCAAACCCTACCCTACCCAAAAAAATTTCATGCTAACCCAAACCCTACCCTACCCTGTCAGGGTATTACATAACCTCAACCCTTACCCTACCCTGGCAGGGTATTACCAAACCCTACCCTACCCCGATTTACCCTGATCGGGCCGGGCCAGTCGGGTTTACCCCGATTGACCCTAAATCGGGGTAGGGTTTACCCTGATTTACCCTGAACTCAACATTTTAACATATAAATGCCAAATATTTACAAGTATAAGACATGAATAATTATCAAAAAGAATAATACAGTAACAAGATTAATAATAACTTAATAGGGATGATCAAAATAAAATAAAACACAATATAATAGAAATATAGAATAATATAAAAAGTAAAAACATTTCTTGAGAATTCAAAATAGTAATATAAAAGATAATGTTAAATTGTTAATATTCATCTTCTGCTAGTAATATAGAGAAACTAATACAATAACATTCATTATGAAATAAAATGAAACAACAAAATAGCAAAGCTGAAAACTAGCAAAAGGCCAAAAGTATGAGAACTAATGGTCTCTCTTTCTCTCTCATTCTCCATAGTCTAGTCAGTTCAAATTCCATCCACAATCCACCATCATATTTCCTACACACAAAAAAAGGTGAAAAACACAATTAGAATTTAAAACTATCATTTAAAGTAAATGAAAAATAAATTAAAGTTAACTAACCAACTCGAAGTCCCTAAACATGCAACACACCATTAACATGCAACACACCATGCTTTACGCCAAGTCGTGGTCAATCCCGAAACTACAATTAATGTAATAAAAAAATGAGTAAATATAATCCAATTCATAATTCATGTACTTAATAACAGTTATATCATTAAACTTTGTACCTGATAAATCCTTATCAATTTCGTCCATGAATTCTTCTTCATTATTAAGAGGAATATTTGAAAGTCGTAGCCAATCCTGTGCACACATCAAAGACTCTACAACACGTGGTGTCAATGAGCTACGAAATTGGTCTAGAATCCGACCACTAGTGCTAAATGCAGACTCTGAAGCAACAGTTGAGACAGGAATTGGTAAAATATCTCGAGCCACCTTACTAAGAATTGGTAATCTTGAGCTATTATACTTCCACCATCCCAAGATGTCGAAATCATTAGTTTTCTTCACAAGGTTTTCCATCAAATACTGATCTATCTCTGTCCCAACTTCTAAATTTTCATTTTCTTCCAACTGCCTTTCTATCTCAATGTCAAATATGTCACTGTTACTTGATAGAGTATCAACATCAAATGAAGATGAAACATCTACCATTGTACGAGAAGAAGATGATTCATGTAATTGGTAATGATAAACAAGAGATTCCAAGACATTCCTAACATTTGCAACCTTCGCATCAACCTCAGATGGAGGATATAGATTTGAATAAGAATAGCAAAGCTTCACATATTTCATCTTCTTTCGAGGATCAAGAACAGCAGCAATAATCAAAAAGATGTTAACTCTATCTGCATTATCCCAGTACTTTTTAAACTTTTCCAGCATGGCCATTGCCATATTATGACATGTGGGATCTTCACTTCTTGACCACTTCATCAATAGTGACTCAATTGCAAAAACTTCTTTAAAATAAATATTTGATGTGACAGAAAGAGACCCAGATAATTTTAATGTGGCAGTGTAAAAAGCTTCTAAAAACTTGCAAATAACTTTTGTATTTTCCCATTCTTGTTCACTTAGAATATCCTTGCATTCCATTTTAAAGTTCATGTCTCGCTCCTCTAGGCATTCAAAAGCCTTTTGAAACTCTAAAGCAGTTTCTACCATGAGAAATGTAGAATTCCAACGAGTAGGGCAGTCTAGACACAAGGTTTTCTTACATTGAATTTTTTCTTGTTCACAACACAACTGAAACTGTTGTCCTCTTGCAAGGGAACTCCTCACATATTTCACTACAGAACGAACTTTAATTAAAAAATTCTCAAAATATTTGAGACCTTCCTTAACAATCAAGTTCAGAACATGAGCACAACATCTCACATGAAGGAAGTCACCATTTAACAACAACCCATTTTTCTTGCTAAGTCTCCTTTTCAAACTCCGGATTGCCACATCATTATTAGCTGCATTATCTACTGTAATAGTTGTTACTTTGTCTAAACCCCAGCTTAGTAGACATGACTCAAGAACATTACATATGACATCACCAGTGTGTGGTGATGGAACTATAGAAAAGTTAATTACTATTTTTTGTAATTTCCAATTTTCATCAATGAAATGTGCTGTGACGCACATATAACCAAGATTTTGGTTTGAAGTCCACATATCAGTAGTTAGGCAAACCCTTTGACAAGATTTGTCCAAAAAAAATTTCAATTTCTTTTTCTCCTCCTCATACAACCCAAAACAATCTTTTGCTACAGTGATACGTGACGATTGAACCTAGGATTCATAGCATTGCAAAATACTCTAAAACCCTCCCGCTCTACAGCTTTAAAAGGCAACTCATCTATGATAATCATACGAGCAAGCATCTTTCTACAATATTCTTGGTCAAACTTCCAAGCTAACATATTGGGACAAACGATGCTCGAACTATCATCACCCTTATCACTTGGAAAATTCAAGAGTTTTTGTTTCTTATCTCCTCTATATGGAAATAGCCAACATTTATCTAAATGACGTTTCAATGAGCTTGTCCCATGTTCACTTGCACATGCAAGTTCTTTATTGCAATAGTTGCAATTACATCTTTTAACTTTAGAACCATCACGAGGTATAATCTTCTTAAAGTGGTTCCAAACACTAGATGGCGGTAATGGAGGTAGTTTAGAATTAGATGATACCTCACATTCAGTGCTAGTTATTGGAGTAGAGTTTTGCTGATCAGGAGTTGATTTGGTTGATGGGACACTTAATGATGTAGGCACTTGCTGCTCATTAGGAATTGAGTTGGCTGATTGGACTTCCTCTGCCATTGACACCTGTATAATTTAAAAATACATGAGTTAAAACTCAAACAAGTCGGATACATGAGTTAAAAAAAATAAGAACACCCTTTGTGAAGATGTTTGGGACTGCAATAAACACATGCTCTTTGTTTCTTAAGTCCTATGCTCAATATGTAACACTGCACATTTATTTGATGGGACCATCCATTTTAGGAATTTTAAAACACAATTAATCAGTCAGGACAAAAGATGTAATAAATTTAGGGTTGTGCTATTTGTATGACCTTACACTCCCTCCAAAAGATACACTCCCTCCAAAAGATAGCAGGCAAATACGTCAAATGCATTATAAGAAACTCTAATGATATAGTCCAGCACATATAAATACAGTACTACATCAGCTCAAACCAGAACTTACCTCTCATAGGCTCTCCCGGATAACCACTATGAGGCTAGCTGTAATGGGTAGGGACCATTACAGCTAATTATTTTTTTTTTTAATTAGAGGATTTATTATCTCCTAACCATTTCCAACTTATATCTAATTATTTTATAAAAAAAAGACAACTTGGGTTGCTAATCAACCAACTTGGATGCATAATTAATTGGATTCATTTTCAAATTCTTCCCTTTCTCTTCGGTTTCATAGCTGGTGATTGGTGATTTCAATGCTACTCTTCGATCATCTGAGAAATGAGGCCCAGGTTCTTTTAATATCAGTTGTGCCTCAGAATTTGTTTCGGATGCAAGGCATGCATCTGGATGGATAATGAGGAATTTGTGGAGCAGTCTTGTACTCTTATTCCACTTCCACACCAGTGACTGTGGTGAATCTACTATGTAACCTGACTTGCTCTCCTCTATTCCTTTATTGGTAGATCATGCTGACATCCCAGCTCAGACGGCTTTGCCATCTTTTGATAGAATTGAGATTGTTGTTTAGGATTTGGATTTGGATGTAGATATATAATGGTCTATGCCTGATTATTTCGGATTGAGATACCTTAAAAATGGATGGTTCAGATTCTTTTATTTTTCGGAAACATCACAGTCCATTGTTACACGAATAACTACCTATTTGAATTATATTAATCTCATTTGTTAAATATTTTCTTCTTTATTGGGCCTATTGAACCCATCTGATTTGCATCCCTTGCTCCTCTGGGTCCTCATGGAAATGAGATCATTCAAACAAAATTTCTATTGTGAGCAGGCCAAGGTGGTTTGGTTGCTGATCTATATTCTATCATGCTTGATGGGCGTTTTGACTAGAAACAGGGTTAAGCTAAAGTTACGCTGGTGGGTTTGGGGGGATTGCTATCTCTATGTCATCTAGACAAGGCGAGAAGAGAGCCCAAACTCCTCATAAGTAGTATCTCTATGTAGCTTTTGGTTTCTAACTGATCATATTACTTACCTCTCATATGCCCTCCTGGGGAACCATTATGAAGCAGCCTTGAATTTAGCTAATTGTGCTATTTTCATAAGTATGGGCCATCACCATGAGTGAAACTGTGAAATGGTGGTAGGGTAAAATCAAAGTTAGAAAACCAGCATTTTTTATTCGACTTGCTTTCTTCGAAAACTGATGAGTCGAAGTCAAATCTGATGAAAGCAAACCATTTTTGTAAAGGGTCCGGCAAAGATTCAGAAAGATAGATAGAGAGAGAAACTAGAGGGGGAGAGAGAGAGAGAGAGAGAGAGATAAATACCTTATACCTAAAATCAGGCCGAAGAGGAAGAAGATGATCCGATGGGGCTGAATCCGTGAATCGGATATGATGGCTCTAATCTCTAGATAGTGTCGTCGACTCGGCGAGAGGGAGGAAGAGAGAGTGAGAGACGCTCTCGCCGTCGGCTGCCCCGTAGGAGCCGTCGTCAATGCCTTCTAGCTGCGTTCGCCGGCTTTAGGAGAAATAGAGAAATCGTCGGTACTCGGTAGGAGAAATAGAGAGCGAGAGCAGTAGGAGTCTAGGAGAAAAAGAGAGAATGAGAGAAAGTGAGAAACTGAGAAGTGAGAAATGGTCGCGCCGGCAGCTACGGTAGGAGAAGGAGTCTGAACTCTGAAGGACTGAATTTTGAAAGAGAGGCGGTAGGAGAAGACGAAAGTCTGAAAGAGAGGCGGTAGGAGAAGACGAAAGTTTGAAAGAGAGAATGAGAGAAATAGAAATCGTAGGTTATTTAGGAAAACAAGATTAGCCGTAAGGGATTTAGGAATTAGGGTTATTTAGAAAAACAAATATGAAATAAAAAATTATTTATATATATATAATTATATATATATATATATATATATATATATATATATATATATATATATATATATATATATATATATATATAAGTCAGGGTCGGGTAGGGTCGGGCCGGGCTCTACCCGAGGCCTCAACCCTTACCCGCCCTTACCTTGACAGGGTAAAAATTACCCTGTACCCTGATTAGACCCTATCAGGGTACGGGCCGGGCTAAACCCTGACCGGGTTCAGGGCGGTTTTGGACGGGCTCGGGCCGTCAGGGCAAAACTTTCACCCCTACATACACTGTACATATTTCCTTGCATTTTAGGAATGGTTGAAGTCAGCTATATCTATGTACAAATACTGTACTGTTTTTTTGTACTCATTATTTGATTTTTGCATGTGGTATTAAAACGAGTAACAATTGGTGGTAAGTAGGCAAGTTGAGGCTTCACTACTGATTTACTTTTTCTGCTTCTATTATTTTGGAATGCTTCTGTGCTCAGAAACGCATTTTGGTAAAACTGGAAATAAAATAAAATAAAAATAAATTGCCCCTCAAAAACAGAATCATGAATGGAATGTACATCAACATAAATACTTTTTCCTTAAATATGAATATAAATGGTTAGTTTTGTCAATTAGGCATGAGAGATATACTGATACCTCTGCTTTTGCATTTTTTTTTATTTTTTTTGTTGGCACTGAGCCTCAAAGAAGCAGCGGCTCAAGGATGTGGAAGAGACTGGCTATGATGTCTAGTCATCAGAAGTTAATTTTATAAATAGGCTATAGGCATATCATTGTAATCAAATCTAGAGTTTAATTTACTAGTTCTCCATCGAAAAGGTCATATTGGTGATTTCTATTTAAATTGTAGATCATGAAGTTCACTTCAGCACTTTTTATTATTTTTATTTTCATTCTATTAGTCTCTTGCTCAGAAGTTCATTTTGAAGCTATTCTACTCTCAAGTTGAGATTTGAAACTTAAGTTGTCTAATTTTTCCTTTCATGTGCAAGTTAAAAGTTCAAATTTAGGTTCTACTTTTCAACTTGAATTGAATCTCAAGTTTAGTTTCTCCCTAGTTGGACAAAACACTCTAATTCCAAGTTCACTCTTTCTTTTACTCGAAATTGCATGCCTAATTTGTAATTTAACTTTCTGGTTCTTGTTCTACTGCTTTTAGACTTAATTATTTTCAACATTTTTAATTCCCTAAAATTGTTGAGGCTCGGCACATGTATCATTCGTTGTTACTTAAGTGGTTATGTGTTTGAGAAATCTCAGTTGTATTTGTTGGGTTTGTATATTGTATTCTGTGAGGTCCACACAGTTATTGGGTTGTATTTGTATTTAGATTTAGATCAATTACATATACAAGGGTTAATTAGTAATTGTGTGGGACTAGGGTTTGTAAGGATCCTATATATTGTCTCTATTGGGAAAACCCTAGGTAAGGTTTGAGCGAAGGAGAACTTTTTGTAAGGTGGAGAGAGGTATAGAGCTTTCTTATGAATAAAGAAATTCTTTGTTTCTCCGTGGTGGAGGTAGGCATTCTGGATTGGGTGCTGAACCACGGTAAATCATGTATTGTATGTGTTTGCTTGATCTTCGTTATTTCTCTCTGGTTTGTGCCTTCATCCTTAACTTTTGGGTTTAGTGTCTTGTATCCTATGGGGCCCATGCAGTTATCAAGGTAGTACTTATATTAAAGTTTGGGTCTATTACATGTACGAGGGTATATCTATAATTGTGTGGGAGATTAAGATTTCTAGGTTCTTTATATATTGTCTTTGTGGGAAAAACTCTAAGTGAGGCTGACAGAGGAGAACACTCTACAGGTGGAGAACTATAGAATTTTTTTTAAGAATAAAGGAGATCTCTCTTTCTCTGGGTGGAGGTAAGCATCTCATGTTGGGGTGCTGAACCACAGTAAATCTTCTTCGTGTATTTTTCCTTTTCGTTTGCTTTTTCATTTCTAACAAGTAGTATCAGAGTGAGGTTTTACAGATTGATTACGGATCTAGAAAAAAGAGAGAGGTGCACAAAGGATGGTATGAAGAATAAGGAGAAGAAGAAGAAAAGTGATTGAAAACCGTAAAAGAAGAAAAGAGGTGAATTTTTTTGTTTTTTTTTTTCTTATATCCTTAAGTGTGATCATTATAAAAAATAAAAAAGTAATCATTACTTTTCAAAAGTGATGATTACAAGGAATTGAAAAAAAAAAATACTATTTGAAGTTCGTGAAAATTTTTTTTTCTTTGGTTCATAGAAAAAAGGAGGTACGATTGGTTTGTTCCTCTCTTTTGGTGAAAACGAGAAAAGAAGAAATTCGTGGGTGTTTTTTTATTTGAAACGGAGGACAAAAGGAGAGGCCTAAGCTAATCTGCTAGTGGCGGGTGTATTGGCATCGTTGGGAGGGGTGCTAGTTGGAGGATTTGGATTGGCAATGGTAGAAATGCCATCTGTTTCGGAGTTATCGATGGTTGCAGCAAGGGGTCTTGCTAATCGATGAATGCATCAAGAGATACTGTCGGGTGGGGCAATCTCTGGTCTGTTTGGCAGGATTGGTCCGGTGAGGGCTGAGAAGATTCCATCGAGAAAAGACGGAGGTGAATCTCAGGTTGGGAAGATGATTCTTCCTGTCACCGCATGTGCTAGCAGGGATCATGGAGCCAGGAGTTGCAGAGTTTGACTCAAGTGCAACGGTGATGGATCTCAGTGGCTTGGTGGATCTTATCAGATCGGGGAGGTTTTTTCCTAGATCAGACGACAGGTTTTGAATCTCAAAACGGTGTGCGTAATGGCCAGTTGATGCTGCACCATGGGCTAAAGGAGGACTGACGAACTAGGATGAAGAGTCGGATCTCTAGGTCTGTGCTGGAGGTGCAAAGGTGAAAAGCTCAGGTTCTAGGAGCAATTGAAATTGTAGAGGAGTGTGAGTGATGGTGATTTCTCCAGTGATGCTGTAGCAGTGGGACAGGTGGAGTCACATCACATTGTACACTGGTAAGCTGTGCGGGACACCTGGATGAAAGGTGGGCTATACCGGTTTGGGTATAGTGGTTTGACATAGATGATGGATGAGTTTGCAGAGTCAACATCAACATGTTTTTCTTCAAGGTGTCTTGCAGAATCCAAATCAGGTGGAGATTTGTTGGGTTCAATGTCTTGTATTCTGTGGGATCCACACAATTATCAGGGTAGTACTTATATTAGGGTTTAGGTCTATTACATGTACGGGGGTAAGTTTGTAATTGTGTGAGAGATTAGGGTTTCTGAGTTCCCTATATATTGTCTTTATGGAAAAAATCCTAGGTAAGGCTGACAGAGGATAACATTGTGGTAGGTGAAGAACTGTAGATTTTTTCTTGGGAATAAAGAAGATCTCTCTTTCTTTGGGTCAAGTTAGGCATCCCACATTGGAGTGCTATGTTAGATTTATGTGGGCTTAATTAATTACCTAAACTAGTTAATTCAGTGGGAGTCTGATTAACACGGTATAACCGGTTTGGTTTGGTTCGTCACACGGTATGAGATAGGTTTGGTAACCCTAATTCTATTGTGGGAAGGGTTTTAGGGTTACATCTGTATTCTATAAATACAGGGTTAGAGTCCCCACAGCCACGGTTAATCAGTTCTCTGCACCCATTAGCAAGAGACGTCAGGATATCCTCTGGAGGCTGTGGAAGACTGTAGCCGAGGGATTTCGATCAAAGCTTGGAGCGTCGTGGAGCGTATGGAATTAATCTCTTCACAGACAGGTATGTCTTTATGATTCATAGTTTATTATTTATCTATTGTGTTCTAGGGCAACTGTATGGGATTGGAATGAGTTTGAATGTGTTTCATTGAAACCCTAAACTCATAATTTTTCTAACAGTTGGTATCAGAGCCAACCATACAGACCTAGAATCGATGGAGATCGATTATAAAGACTGATAATGAATGGTCAAATTAAAAGAGAAATTTTTCTCAAGTTTTGGATCGAATCTCGATCAGATCTGTCGGAGTTTTCCATAGACGAAAATTTTTTCGACCAACAAAACAAATCAAGCTACATACCATTGGAAAGGTCTTGAAGAGACGGAGCCGGTGATATAAAATCACTGGCATCGGACGCCGGACACGTCGACAATCGCCGGCGGAATCCGCGAGTGAGATCCATTCGCGGGTGGGAGAAAAAAAAAACAAAACCTGACGGCGCCGAGTCATCGCCGGGTTAACTCGGCGCCGAATCGCTAACCCTAACGGGTTAGCTAGAGACTCAGGCCGAGTCCACCCAGTCCAGACCGGCCTGTCAGAGCTGGTCCAGCCCGCGCAAACCCGACCCGAAACCAGCTCTTCGGTCCGATAGCTTTACATGAACCCGGATTTTGACCCAGTGGGTTAACCCAATAACCCGTTTTCTCTGGCCCGGTTGATGCCCCGGAAACCCGGATTTTTAACCCAGTAGATTAACCCGTAAACTTGGATTTTAAACCCGTTTACCCGTTTGGTTGGCCCGGATAAACCGGCAGTTGACCCTTTGGTCCAGATCGTGGTTCGGTCTGCCCCCAGGCCATGCGGTTCGGCCTGGACCAAAGTAATAAAAAAAAAAGTGGAGAATAAAAAGGGAATATTCGGTTTGGTTTTGAGAGAACCAAACCAATTTGGTCAGACCGGATCAAACCAACCCGAACCGACCCAGACAGGTTTTCTTATAAGGGCTTGTTTGGTTTCTGTTTTTTAAACAAAAGAACATTAAACAATGATTCTGGGAGCTAGGAATGTCGGATTGACCTCGGGTTTGTTTCGTTGGACTCCATTTTTAATGCTCTTCAATCTGATATATATTTTGATACATTTTGATGCATTGAAAAATATGTTATTATGGAAAAATGTCCTATGGGAACTCGATTTGTAATGTTTTTGCTGATTTTTCTTAAAGTTATTATACAAAATTGATTGATTGAGCTAATGTGCATATTTATATGAATGTTTAGACTTGTAAAATTATATTTTAAAGCATTCATGGTTAAATAAATATCCCACATAAGTTGCAGTTTAGGATTTGTTCATATTATGGTGGAACTTGGTGTGACCACCAAAGTGGCAACATTGTTTTATTATGATGTGTTCAAATTCTAGAATATGTATTTGTAAATACTTCAGTTTTGATAATGTTCACTCAAAGGTGACATTGTCCAAGTTTATTCAAATTATGATTTATAGCTATTGTGTGATGATTATGGTGTGACCACCAAAGTGGCAACCTTAGTTCTATCATAATATGCTCAAATCTAGCATTTATGCATTTACAAACTACTGTAAGGAAATATAGTGTTCACACAAAAGTGACACTAACATAAACTCTCACTTTTATGGATGCAGCAAAGAATGACATTGTCCATCCAAAGGTGGCATTGTCAAAGAAAATAAAGAACTCATGCACATGGTTGAAGGATTGTGGCTTTAGGGGTCTTCATCCACCCGAAGGTGGTGAGATTTTCGAAAGTCATTATCTCTTCGCAATTATTGCACAGATATTGAAAGGACCAGTGCACATATTGTCCCAAAGGATGTGTATGTAGTTCGGTTGACTTTTTAAAGATATGAATTAGCTTGCACATGTTATGTATATATATTTTTGCTAGCTAATTTTATTTGGTATTAATCGTAGACTTACAATTATTTACATTGTTGTGGACATGTAATGATTAAATACCTTAAGATGCCTGTCTTTGGCTGTCAGTTTTATGAATTGGCATCGAAACTAAAAACTAGTCTAGGATTGTTTAACCTAGATGTACTCAACAGAAAAAAAAATTGTATTCTGATCCTTAGGGTGTTCAGTCCTTAAGATCAAGTAAAGCAATGTTCAGATGAGAAACATTGAAAAAAATATATTTCTTGAGAAATCCAAATAAAATTTTGATTTTTCAAGAAGGGGCAGAGAGATGTTTTATTACTCAAGTCCATCAGTATGATAAGAGATGGTATTTGAATTGTGAGGAAATATAAGGTAGAGCTGTTAAGTATTAATGATAAGCTCAAGGATAAGTGAATATTTGTAGGTTCATTAAAACCTATGTAAGTGACATTTTAGACTTTTTACTTCCTCACAAGAATTGTATAGTCAGATCCTGGTGACCTATAGTACTCAAAAATATAGTGAACCCTAAAGTAAGAGAACTAAGGATAAAAGTTCAAAGAAAAGAGAAAAATATGAATGCCAATGTCATAGTGCATAATATATACCCAAACAAAGGCAAGTTGTAAAAGGGGTAGGAAAACCCATAGAAAGAAAATATTTTTTCATGGAATAGTCAGAAACCTTACGACAAAGAATTAGACATTAAGAAACTACAAGATAAAATGGATCTAAGTAGAATAAAATTCTTGTAGAGTGACTCATAAGGGACATGTAAAGAAAGATTTATATAGCTGGACAGCTTAAGTGAAAAAGGAATAAGGATTATGAAACTCCTGAGCAAGAAGGTGCAGTATATTGGATACTTAAGCATTAATCTTTAATTTATTCTATCTTTAGAAATTAAACTGTATATTGTAATCTTCCACCCTGATCATAAGGGTTTATGACTGTTGTCCAAAGAAAGATTAGAAAGAATAATATTCTGAAATTCTCCTTCCAAGGTTTATTACATATATATATGTGAGAATTAATTAAAGGTAAGATGATAAGATTAAAGTAAGTGAAGGTTATTCACAACAAGGATTTATTGGAATTGGTGGACATCGAGATTTCATCTAGGACTTCTTGTCATAGTTTAGTCTATGGTTGTTTTTCCAAATAATAACAAAAAAATAAAGGTGGAAAAACTTTTATTAAAATGATTGAAACTATTGGATCTGAATGAGAGAGTTTTGGGAGACCATGTGATACTGATTTATTCCCTAATAAATTTAAGCAAGTGTTTGCAAAAAAACCTAAGAATGTATTTGATCCTGTAAGGAAAGAATTGATATTGCAGCCTATATTATTAATAGAGTGCTAGTTAGTCAGATTTCAGTTTCAGTTTCAGTTTAAGTTATCTTCTTGTTATGAGACTGTAGAACTGACATGGTTTCATAACACTCGTATGAGAGTGATTATTTTAGGACATTGAGTTGTCATATTATGAGATGTCAAAATAGACTCAAGAAACTTGAAGTTTTGATGAGACCACATGGAAATGGATGTGAAGCAACCAGTTGAGATACCAGAAATGCTACTAGAGTGTAATGAAATGATTATAAAAATATTCATTAAGATCGATGCTTCAGCCATAGTAGTAGAGCTAGATGAGGCAATGAAGAGATATACTGGACCATGTAAATCTGTGACTTCATCCAATCACATGTTGTACTTCAAAATAGATATTTTTGGTGATGGACAAAAATGAAGATCCTAATGATTTTGAGCAAGTTATTAGTAATGAAATTGTTCTTGAATGTTTAATGATCATAAGGGATGTGTTGTTGTTTATGAACAATAACGAGACTTAAAATTTTATGCTTTTGTCAATGAGCGGTGTACTCATAAGTTAAAAAATGGATATACAAAGAAAATGTGTGATTCCAGTGGGAGAATTGATTGCTATAAAGTAAAATTTATAGCAAAGTGGAATCACACAAAGGGAAGAGAAAGAGAACTTCAAATTTTGAGATCTTAGTTGCTCTTTTTATTTTGGAGTTGCATCAGGTAGATGTAAAGATCATTTTGATCAAAGAAAATGTTTATATATTTTAATCACAAGGTTTTGTGGTAAGGATAAAGAAGATATGTTTTGTAGACTTATAAAGTCAATCTGTGGATTAAACGGGTATCCGGATAATGGTATTTGAAGTTTGACAGGGTTGTCTCTTCTTTCTACTTTGTTGAGATTGCCATTGACCATTGTATATATCTATAGGTCAGTGGGAGTGGATTCACTACTTTGTCATGTGTGTTGATGGTTTTCATTGGCTTGTAGTGACATGGTTTACTAGTTGAAATCAATGTTTTTCTGTCTGATAACTTCGACATGTAAAACTGTATGAGCAAGTACCTTTGTACCTGGAATTGAGTTTGCTCGTGACAGGAAAAATAAAATTCTAGATTTATCTCAAAGTATAAATACTGTTCGTATTTTTGAATGGTTCAGTATGCATGTATAACTAGTAAGTTGCGGATGCTAGGAGATAAATTGACAGAATTGTAAGCAAAGAATGATACTGAGTATTAGCATCTATAATGCAGTAAAGAGCTTGATATATGTTTAAGGTTGTAATATTTTCATATAGCCTTTTCATTGAGTGTCATAGGATGTTTTCAGTTGGATGCTGGTATAGCTTACTGGACAATGGGGAAAAGGAAGGTCATGCGGTAAATGCAGAGGACCAAAGATCATAACTTCATTTATAAAAGTAGTAACACTCTAGGCTATTTTGATGTAATTTATAATGATTGTATTGATGATAAGAAATCAACTTCAAGGTTCATTGTCATGGTAATAGGGTTTTGTAACTCTAAGTAAAGATAACAAGCAAGATATCTTGTGTGAAAATTATTCTCTAATTTGGAGATATAAACTCCACTTCTAAATCTATTGAGATGTATTCTGACAGTGGTTCAGCTGTGTTCTTCTCAAAGAATAATATGAAATCTAATATTTCGAAGTATAATGGAGATCGAATCTCTTCAAGTAAGAAAGATGTCAAAAGATTTTATATCGTTGTAGATTCTCAAACGAAGGTTTTGTCAGTGGGAGTCTTTAAGGGACAGTATGTCCAATATAAGAATGAATGAAAACAAATAATTTTATTAGAGGCTTAAGTGGCCAAAGATCTGGGAATCAGTGGGAGTCTCTAGATATGCTTAATCAGTGGGAGACTCTTTATGTTTATACTTGTGTTTTCACATTGCTTACTGTGCTTGATTGTATTGCTCATGGTTTGATGGTACAATTTTTTGTAACTATGATTTTGATAACATTAGTATTTGCGTTATTGCTATTTTGCATACATAGTTATGTGTTTGACATGTCACAGATATGAGGTAGTATTTAGCCAAAGTTTCAAGGCAGTATTTAGCCAAAGTTTCAAGGCAGCATTTAGCCAAAGTTTCAAGGTAGTATTTAGCCAAAGTTTCAAGGCAGTATTTAGCCAATGATTTAAGGTGGTGTCTAACCAAAGTATGGTATCATAATTCTGAAATATTTGAATACCAAGTTAAGTTGCCCATAAAGGTTTTGGGGCACTTTGATTAAGGTTTTTTTAATCAAGTTTGGACTCGCATGGGAGTTTACTTTCATGCATTATGTCAGGCGATTCATTTATTAAGTAGACCTTTGTTGTGGCTGACATAAGTTTATACACCATACGTTAAGGTGTATTATTCGCTGTTGCTCGCATTGGAAAGCTTGATGGATGTTTCAAAGTTAGTGACGATTTAGTATGTTGGATTCCGTGGCCACACTGATTGACGATAGTTTTGTAATTAATATAGCCCAAGTGGGAGATTGTTAGATTTATGTGGGCTTAATTAATTACCTAAACTAGTTAATTCAGTGGGAGTCTGATTGACACGGTATAACCGGTTTGGTTTGGTTCGTCATTCGGTATGAGATAGGTTTGGTAACCCTAATTCTATTATGGGAAGGGTTTTAGGGTTACATCTGTATTCTATAAATACAGGGTTAGAGTCCCCACAGCCACGGTTAATCAGTTCTCTACACCCATTAGCAAGAGACGTCAGGATATCCTCTGGAGGCTGTGGAAGACTATAGCCGAGGGATTTCGATCAAAGCTTGGAGCGTCGTGGAGCATATGGAATTAATCTCTTCACAGACAGGTATGTCTTTATGATTCATAGTTTATGATTTATCTATTGTGTTCTAGGGCAACTGTATGGGATTGGAATGGGTTTGAATGTGTTTCATTGAAACCCTAAACTCATAATTTTTCTAACATGCTAAACCACGATAAATCTTCTTCATGTGTTTTTCCTTTTCGTTTGTGCTTTCATCCTTAATACTAACAAGTGGTATCAAAGCAAGGTTTTATGAAACTGGAAGAAGGGAAGTGCATGCGCAAAGATTTCTCCTTTTTGCAATGTAGAGTTATGCTTTCTCGGATGGATTGGAAAAAGGGAAAGAAGCTATTGAGAGAGGAAGAAGATCGAATGGTAATGGTATGTATACATTAGTTTATTGAAAAAAAAAAAAAAGTGAATTGATTATGTTTTTTTAAAGAACAAAAGCCATCGTTACAAAAGGAAGACTTGGAAAAGGTTACCGTAGGAGAAAAGAAAAAAAGGTTAAAAACAAAAGAAGGTTTTTTTTTTTTCTAATTCCTTGTAATGATTATCATAAATCAGAATTACAATAAAAGTTACGTCTCTTTTTGTGATTGAGTGATTATGTTTGACTCTTTGTTAAAACCGAGAGGGAAAAAAAAAACGAGTACGAAATCGTACATATATTGTATCAATCAAAGAAAGAAAGGAATATACATGGAGGTTGGTGTTTCAAGGGTTCTTCGGTGTTACGGATTCATTGAAAAATATGGATCGGATAAATTCGGTATCGTTGGTCTCGATCGGATAGCCTTGGGTAAGATCAACGGTGATTAAAATTCTTAGAAGTTGATGATAGGCACAGAAGGTAAAGATCAGATTAATCGAATGGTGGCGAATGGTTCAAACTTTTCCATAAAACCCTTAATGGCGGCTATAATGATTTCATGTTATGGTAACAAAGGGTGAAAAATATTCCTATGCAGGGGGAGATTATTAAGGCTCTTCAAAAAAATCCAACAAATCGAGAAATATTATGGATGATAAGTGGCTAGAGTTATGGGTGTAAGCACCCCATTTTTGCCACCCATGTCTACAAAGCTTGAATTCTCTCAACAAGCAAAAAAGGAAGCAGAGCAAGGGATTGTGTGGGATCCATCCTAGTGTCACCCCGTGTCAATTCTCACTTAGGTTAGAAACCTGTCATAAATAGCCTCCCTAAGTGTCATTTTTATACTAAAAGGTCAAAACCACCTTACTTGGGCCATCCAAGATCATTTGTAGGCATAAAACCATCATTTACCTATTCAGGGGTATTTTGGTTATTTTTATCAAAGTTGATCAAACTTAATCGTAATTGGTCAATATTGGTCCAAGTGGTCAAACCTAGTCAACTATCCCATAAATAGTCAATCCAGATCTCCGAGTGGTCATGGGCCAATACTTTTCATCTTCAACCCATCTCGATCCATTAAGGCCCCTGAGGTCAAACATGTCTCTTCTGACTCATCCAAAGTCATTTTGCATCACAGAGGTCATTTTTGGCCATTATGAGTTACTCAACATCTCTAGTTAAAGTTTCGAAAGAATTGAAGAAGGTATAAAAAATGACATCCCAGGGGGTCACCCATCACTTTGGTCCGAGCATGCTTAACTAAAATGTTAAGATCAGACCGAACCCCTTTTGGGGACATCTAGGGCCAAGTCTCTACATGACATTATGAACAAGGCTAAATGTCACCCATTTAAGCCTAGTGGACCAATCAAGCTCAATAAGAAGTGGTCAAACTAATCAACCCAGTTAAAATCCAGTCAAGACCTAGTCAACCTAGTCAACTCGGTCAAAACCCAATCAACTTGGTCAAAACCAAGTCAAATGTAGTCAAACCCAATTAAACCCAGTTAAACCTAGTCATGCCTAGTCTAACCTAGTTAAACCAATCGAACACATCCTATGCCACCTACCCCCACCTTAGGTAATGCTTTAAATGTCCATATGGCACTTAAAGTGTGGTCTAGTCATTGTCCCCCATAGTCCATAGGTGGTGAGAGAGAGAGAGAGAGAGAGAGAGAGAGAAAATGGAACGAAAAAAGAATGGAATCCCATCAAGGCCCACTAGGCCTAGGCCAAAACCCTAAAAGCCCATGTATAGGACTAAATTTAGCCTTTTTCCCTCCTTTGTGTGTTAATGTGTGAATAAGAGAGAGATAGGGGTGAGTTGCAAATAAGAAAAGATAGAGGTGGAGGTTGTAAAAAGAAAGACAGAAAAGGAAAAGACAACAATAATCAAAAAATAAAAAGATAATAAAAAGAGAGTCCTTTTCTCCCACCCACGGTTTTGGAGAGAAAATCTCTCTCCAAAATCGTAGAGGAGAGATAGTGTGTGTGAGTTGTCTTTTTTGGAAAAAAAAAAGAGAAAAGAAAAAAAAGGAAAGAAAATAGGAGAAAGAAAAGGAAGAAAATAAAATCCAATCTAATTGAATAAGTCAAGGCATAGATTCAAAGAGATGATGCCATGTGGCAATGTTTAAAGAAAGAAAATAAAATCAATGGTGTGGATTAAATAACACTAAAATGCGATAAGGAAATGAAATAAAGTAGGAAAAGGAAGATGGGATTGAGTTAGACTCTATTTAAAGAGTCATAGGGCTGCCCATAAAGCTCTTCCACGTTTTTGGCTTGCTGCCCCTCTATTAGAGTGCTAGAGGAAAGAGAAAGTGAGAGAAAGAGAGAAAAAAAAAAGAGAAAAAGAGAGAAAGAAAGAGAAAAAGAGGAAAAAGAAAGAAGAAGAAGAAGAAAGGAGAAGAAGTTGAATATGCCCTCAGACCTTTAGACCTCAAGTTATTAATCAGATCACCTTTGGGATTAGAGGTTGTGTTAGATGAATGTTATGGACCGTGTCCAGTACTTATAAATGGATGGAGTTTGGATGCAAATCTAGTGCAGCTTGAGATGACAGACTTTGACATCATCCTAGGAATGGACTGGTTATCTTAGCATTCGTGAGTCTGCTTTGCTCCAAGAAGAAGTTGTCATTCAAGGGCAAGGATGGTGTAGAATTCAACTTTGTTGGAACTAAACTTCATCGTAAGTACAAGCTTATCCTCTCTATACTTAAGGCAAAAAGATGTCTCAAGAAGGGTGGAGTAAGATGTCTAGTATCTGTGATGGACACTACCAAGTAAGCACCACAGATGGAAGATATTGAGGTTGTATGGGAGTTTCTGAATCTATTTCCAGAAGACTTACCCAGGTTACCACCTGATCGGGCAACTGAGTTTGTCATAGACTTATTGCTAGGGTCGGCACCTATGCCTAAGGCACGCTATCGGATGATTCCTACCGAATTGAAAGAACTGAAGACTCAACTGCAGGAGTTATTAGACAAGGATTTTATCCGATCAAGTATATCGCCATGGGGAGCGCCTGTGTTGTTTATTAAGAAGAAGGAGGTAGTGTTCAACTGTGTATAGACTATCGAGAATTAAACAAGCTAACAATCAAGAATCGATATCCATTACCTCAGATAGATGATTTGTTCAATCAGTTACAAGGTACGAAGGTGTTCTTCAAGATCGATCTTCGGTTAGGATATCATCAGTTAAAGATCAAAGACAGCAACATTCCAAAGACAGTATTTAGAGTCAGGTATGGACATTATGAGTTCCTGGTTATGTCCTTTAGGTTAACCAATACACCAGCATCTTTTATAGAGCTTATGAATCGGGTATTTCATGACATGTTAGACACATTGGTCATAGTTTTCATAGACGACATATTAGTTTATTCCAAGGACGAAGCAACTCATGCGATGAATCTTAGAGCAGCCTTATAACGATTGAGAAGAGAGAAGCTTTATGCCAAGTTCAAGAAATGTGAGTTCTGGCTGAACAAAGTGCAGTTTTTAGGTCACGTAGTGTCATCAGAAAGAATTAAAGTGGACCCCAACAAAATAAAAGCTATTGTGAAGTGGGAAGCGCCTAAGAATGTTACAGTGATCAAAAGTTTCTTGGGTTTAGCTAGTTATTATCGACGGTTCATGGAGGACTACTCTAGAATCATCGTACCTCTTACCAGGTTGACTAGGAAAGGAGAGAAGTTTGTTTGGATCGACAAGTGTAAAGAGTGTTTCCAAACATTAAAGACAAAGTTGATATGGCTCCCATCTTGACCATTCTGATACCAAGGCAGTCATTTACTCTATATACTGATGCTTCTGGATTGAGAATAAGATGCGTGCTAAGGCAAGGTGAACAAGTAATTGTGTATGCTTCAAGACAACTGAAGATACATGAGAAGAATTACCCTACTCATGACTTGGAATTAGCAGTAGTGATTCATCCAATTAAGACTTGGAGACATTACTTGTATGGTGAGAAGTTCCAAATTAAGTCGGATCATACGAGTCTCACCTATTTCTTCACTAAAAAAGAACTAAACTTGAGACAAAGAAGGTGGTTGGAACTCCTAAAAAGTTATGACTGTGATATCCAGTATCACTCGAGCAAAGCTAATGTGGTAGCTAACGCTTTGAGCAGAAAGGGAAACTGAAGCCGAAAAAAATACCAAGTACATAATCTACCTTGTGTTCCATAGAAAAAGTTCCGGATTGGGATGAAGGGCAGCATATTATTGAAACCCGCGAGGATCCATTAGAGCAAGGACTAATACATAAGTTTTCGCTAATGTTCGCAACATTGAAGATCATCCTAGACTTGATAAATGAGGTAATGGTTGCAATTCTAGATCATGAAGTTCACTTCAGCACTTTTTATTATTTTTTTTTTCATTCTATTAGTCTCTTGCTCAGAAGTTCAATTTGAAGCTATTCTAAGTTAAGATTTGAAACTGAAGTTGTCTAATTTTCCCTTTCATGTGCAAGTTAAAAGTTCGAATTCAGGTTCTACTTTTCAACTTGAATTGAATCTCAAGTTCAGTTTCTCCCTAGTTGGACAAAACACTCTGATTCCAAGTTCACTCTTTTTTTTACTCAAAATTGCATGCCTAATTTGTAATTTAAGCATCCACACCCAACCAAAATTTCATGGTTTTTGAAAGGAAATGAGGTGCTAGTCGACAAGAGATGCTTGGTCACTTTCTCCATTGGAAAATCCTACAAGGATGCAATTTGGTGCGATGTCGTACCAATGGATGCCTGTCACCTCTTGCTTGGGCGACCATGGCAATTCGATCGTAAGGTGCGGCGGGATTAGATACCCGCATCCGATCGAAGTTCCATTTGAGTGCCCCCCTAACATAAAGGAGAGCTATGCAGTTGTGGGTCGCTTCGCGAAAGACATTGCTTAGGACCAACGGGTCACACGACAGGTGCACGATCGAATTTGCACGCTCCATCCTTCGGCCCTTCGCCTATCGGCTTGGCAGGCAAGCTACCTTGATCCGTCTTCGGCTTCGATTCGTTATGCTCAGCAGTACTGCTTTTAGACTTAATTATTTTCAACATTTTTAATTCCCTAAAATTATTGAGTCTCGACACATGTATCATTTGTTGTTACATAAGTGGTTATGTGTTTGAGAAATCTCAGTTGTATTTGTTGGGTTTGTGTATTGTATTCTGTAAGGTCCATATAGTTATTGAGTTGTATTTGTATTTGGGTTTGGGTCAATTACATATACAAGGATTAATTAGTAATTGTGTGGGATTAGGGTTTCTAAGGATCCTATATATTGTCTCTATTGGGAAAACCTTAGATAAGGTTTGAGCGAAGGAGAACATTTTGTAAGGTGCAGAGAGGTATAAAACTTTCTTATGAATAAAGAAATTCTCTGTTTCTCCATGGTGGAGGTAGGCATTCTAGATTGGGTGCTGAACCACGATAAATCATGTGTTGTATGTGTTTGCTTGATCTTCGTTATTTCTCTCTGGTTTACGTTTTCATCCCTAACTGTTAGGTTTAGTGTCTTGTAACCTATGGGGTCCACACAGTTATCAGGGTAGTACTTGTATCAAAATTTGGGTCTATTACATGTACGAGGATAAATTTATAATTGTGTGGGAGAATAAGGTTTCTAGGGTCTTTATATATTGTCTTTGTGGGAAAAATCCTAAGTAAGGCTGACAGAGGAAAACACTCTATAGGTGGAGAACTATAGAATTTTTCTTGCGAATAAAGGAGCTCTCTTTCTCTGGGTAGAGGTAGGCATCCCATGTTGGGGTGCTGAACCACAATAAATCTTCTTCGTGTATTTTTCCTTCTAGTTTGCTCTTTCATCCCTAATAAGTAGTATCAGAGTGAGGTTCGGTAGATTGGTTACGGATCTAGAAAAAGGAGGGAGGTGCAGAAAGGATGGTATGAAGAAGAAGGAGAAGAAAAGAAAAAGAGGTGAGTTTTTTTGTTTTTTTTTCTCTGATCCTTAGGTGTGATCATTATAAAAAAAAAGTAATCATTACTTTTCCAAACCCATAGAGCAAGGACTAATACATAAGTTCTCGCTAATATTCACAGCATTGAAGATCATCCTAGACTTGATAAATGAGGTAAAGGCTGCAATTCTATTAGATCCATACCTGATAATAGTACTAGAAGATTTGGAGAAGGGTAAGTCAAATCCTGATTTTTCATTAGATACTGATAAGGTACTAAGATATAAGGGATGATTGTGTATACCTGAAAGTAAAGATTTAGACCTTCGACGCCATACTCGGTACATCTTGGAAGTACTAAAATGTATCAGGATCTGAAGAGGTTATATTGGTGGAGAGGAATGAAAGCGGACGTGGCAAAGTACATTTTTCAGTGTTTAAACTGCTAGCAAGTAAAGACGGAAAGACAAAGGCCAGTAGGTTTGTTACAACTACTATAGGAACCAGCCTGAAAATGGGATTGCATCACTATGGACTTCATCACTGGGTTACCATTGACTCCCGATCAGTGGATGCAGTTTGTGTCACACCCCAATTTCGCACTATTCAGAATGGTGTGATGAACCGCCAATAAACCAATGGTTCAACCAGGATCTCGAATAGACTGTGTCCGTTTTCTTAAACCATACACATCCACAACCATAATCCTTCAATAATTCCAGCCATCTTCTTTGTCTATGTTCAACTCATTCTGATTAAAAAGATAAGTGAGACTCTTATGATCTGATTTAATCTGAAATTTCTCTCCGTACAAATAATGTCTCCATATTTTGACAGCATGTACTACTGCCGCTAATTCCAAGTCATGAGTGGGATAGTTCTTCTCATGTGTCTTTAGTTGTCATGAGGCATACGCAACTACTTGTTCTCCTTGCTTAAGTATACATCCTAAACCCAATCCAGACGCATCATTGTACGAGGTAAATAGTTGTCCTGGAATAGGAATAGTCAAGATGGGAGCAGATATCAATCTAGCCTTCAAGGTTTGGAAACTTTTCTCACATTTGTCGGTCCAAACAAATTTTTCTCCTTTCTTAGTCAAACTGGTGAGAGGTACGGCAATTCTGGAATAATCTTCCACAAATCATCAATAATACCCAGCTAGACCTAGGAAACTTTTAATTTCTACAACACTCTTAGGTGCTTCCCACTTCACAATGGCTTCAATCTTGCTAGGATCCACTTTAATTCTCTCAGCGGATACAACATGGCCTAAGAAAGCAACCTCATTTAGCCAAAACTCATACTTTGTAAATTTGGCGTAAAGCTTCTCTTTTCCCAGTCGCTACAGAGCGACTCTTAGATTCATGACATGAGTTTCCTAGTCCTTGGAGTAGACCAATATATCATCAATAAACACACTGATTGACGTATCCAACATATAATGGAACACCCGATTCATGAGTTCCATAAAAGTTACGGGTGAGTTAGTCAATCCAAAAGACATGACTAAAAATTCATAATGTCCATATCTTGTTCTGAATGTTGTCTTTGGAATATCACCGTCCTTAATCTTCTACTGATGGTATCCTGATCGAAGATCGATCTTGCAGAACACCTTGGCACCTTGCAACTGATCGAACAAGTCATCGATCCGGGGCAACGGGTACCGATTCTTGATTGTAAGCTTATTCAATTCCCGATAGTCTATACACAGTCGAACGCTACCGTCCTTCTTCTTTACAAACAATACTAGCGCTCCCCATGGTGATATGCTAGGTCTGATATAACCCTTGACCAGTAATTCCTGTAACCGTACCTGTAAGACCCGCACACCGTGAACCCGGTCTAAACCTTGATTTCATGTCGTAGCAGGTCTTCCGATCATCACCGGGCCAGGCGGGACGAGCGGATGACAAACAGGTACGAAATTGGATC
Source organism: Protea cynaroides (assembly GCA_028583415.1). Classification (NCBI taxonomy): domain Eukaryota; kingdom Viridiplantae; phylum Streptophyta; class Magnoliopsida; order Proteales; family Proteaceae; genus Protea; species Protea cynaroides. Next base: position 29,054,708 of record CM053276.1, on the reverse strand, counting down.
AAAGACGATCAAATAAGTGTTATTTTGTGTTGACCGATTGATGGTACCAGTCTTGGTACTGGTCGACTGGTCAGCTCTACGCAGCTGACTACGGAGATCTGGAATTAGATCTCTACGGGTCCCACATTCCTAAACCCTAATACCTGGACCTTCCTAATCTTAATAGGGTTACTGAACCCTAATCTTAGCCTATATAAACACCTCTAAACCTCCTTAAATCCTTTCCATTATCTCTCACAAACCCTAGAAAGGAGAAGGAGGTTGGAGAAGGAGAAGAAGCTAGGAAGAATAAGGAAGTGCTGCCATTGCCGTTCGACGACGCTCACTTTACGCCTGTCGACGGTAAGTGTTTTAATCATTCTTCTTACTCTACGACTCTAGGATAGTTGTATGGTTGGATCAATACCATGCAAAGCAGGTATTGATGTAAAACTCTAATTGGCCATTAAACCTTAAATTGCCGTCAAACCCTAGATTCGAGTTCTAGGATGGTTATCATCAAAACTAGTCTTGAATGAGTTGTAGATAACTCTAACTCAAAGCTCAAACTTAGAATGGATAGGTGAAACCCTAGAAATCCATGGAGAATGATTGACGGCAGTCGAAAAACCCAAAGTATGGTCTTCCGGAGACATATCGATTGCACCCTGTGCGACCGGTATGTTGCTACCGGTACGTTTCGGGGGGCTGGTCTGTGGGGATCGGCTGACCATATCAGTCGCCAGTCTTCCCCACAGAGCTACGACCGGTATATGCAACCGGTCAGCTCTGTGAGTGTATTTTTGTAACCTCGTTGGTTTTCGACCAACGTGAAACCCTAAGAAGACTATTATAATGAAACCCTAATAATATTATAGGACTTTGTGATATTCCGTTTGGATCTTGCGACGTGGAGCAAGCTATCAAACGAGCGTCAGGTAAGGAAATATGACCTAAACCCTAATAATTAATGGACAGTAAATCGTTGTTAATAACCTGAACATATATGATGTGATGTTTGTGCATATTCACATGCCTTCCTTTACTTTCAGTTATTATTATTGTTCATGCATTGATAGGATATGATTGTTAGGCATGTGATTGTTTTCGTTAGTGTGTGGAGTGGGGCATGGAGCCTGGGATCATTCCTCACACTGGCACTTTTTGTAGTATTCTATTTTAACATGCTTGGTACGGGTGGGGTATCAGGGAAAGGTCGTGGTACGGTGGTCTCCGATGTTGATGTTGGCCTAGCCATGGTTATGTGGCACTGTGGTCTCCGATGCTGACGCTGGCTTGTCCACGATGCTTTAGCTCTATCTCTATGCCGTAGGGAGTCATGTTGGGATAGGGTCTACCTGCGTATTGTTTTATCCTAGTGTGCTTGTTGCGGATAGGGTATCAGGGGGAGGTGAGGTACTGTGGTCTCCAGCCCGGCCTGCACGCTCTAGCTCTATCTCTATGCCGTAGACGGCTATGCTGGGATAGAGCCTACATTGATGACATATAGGATTGGTTAGTTGCGAGCCCAGTTTGTTAGCCCTGGCCAGTGGGGGCTTAGGTACTGGTACGGGTAGAGTATCAGGGGAGGTACGGGTATATATTAGCCTATCTCTATTCCTTTATGGGTGCATGTGGGCTGGTGGTAGTGTGATCTGTTGTGCGGTGCCACACACTTATGTATAGAGGTGAGGCGGCCACCAAACCTTTCTATAGCACATTGCAAACTTAAACCAGACCACAGAATAAAATGATTGTTACTCATGCATAATATTGTGAAACTGTCTGATTGTCTTACTGAGCTGAGTTGTGAGCTCACCCTTTGTATATATACATGTTTTTAGATGTTGATGCAGGTTACACAGTGGATGACTACATGAACGCTCCGGCGTATGGTGGCGTTGCTGCTATGAATGTGTAGGCAGTAGAGGACGAGCATGATGCTTAATGCGAGTGCCCATTCTACGTGTACCTTTGATTTGATTTTTATTTATTTTCAGTTGGATTAAGTGGATGTAAGGATATTATATTTTATATTTGGATTTGAATAATTGAATATTCTATTTAAATTTATCAATAGATTCTCAGTTCATTTATTTAAAAACTTCTGCTGTACTATTTATATTCTGATTGTGGTTTTGTGCAATGGTTTGTATAAGTGGACACGGTCTATTCGAGATCCTGGTGTGAACCATTGGTTAAATGACGGTTCACTCACACCATTCTAGTTGGTTCAGAATTTGGGGTGTGACAACTTGGTATCAGAGCCTCGGGCTCTGTCCACAGACCATATTGTACTTAACTAAGTCGATGAACTGAGTTAGGAAAATTTAAAAATCTTAATACAAACACACCCTAAGCATTGTTTGATACCTGAGACTGATTAAGAAAGAGCATAATATACTATATTAAATATAGAATTTAATGATACCCATACACTAGTTAGGAAAACCAAAAACTGTCATTAAACAGAAAACTGAATATCGAATGTAATAGTGCTACAGGGTATAGTCCACAAGCCGGACAGTTACCCTGATATATAAACATATCAAGAAAGAAAAGAGAGGAAATAAAGGAAAAACAAATCATGGGGTAGGGGGCCTAGGAGGAATAGGGTCCGCTATGTCATAATCTCTCTTGTAAGCGACCCTAAGCCAGTGTACCTGGTCTTGTGTGACCCATAGGCTACGAGCCAGACGTCCCAACTCTTGACCCATCTCCCGCTGAGACTCTAGGATGACCCTCTGGGTGTCCCTGATCTCTGTGAACATGCTTAACACCGGGTCCAGAGGAGGATGAGACGGTCCAGCTGTAGATGTAGACAGTGGTGCTGTAGGTATAGGCTGTGGAGCTGGCACTGGTACACCCTCTGCCTTATCATCGTCATCATCACTCTCAGCCTCTGCTGCATATGCCGCCTTGGCTGCTGCTGCTGCTGCTGCTGCGGCTGCTACCCTCCTGAGTGGACGAGGGCGAGCCTCCAGCTCATCAACAGTAACTGGCAGATTATCCATCTGCATCCTAAGAATGGCATCCCAGTTGATTTCTGAAGTCATAATATCCTCAGCAGCAACCTCGCCTCTCATGCTCACTCGTAGGCGCCGTAGAAGAGTAGTGATGAGACGACCATATGGGAGATTACTGGCCTGATCGGCCAGAGTCGCCTGATGCATAGTCCAGATAATGAGGATAGGGAGAGAGACCCGCTCCCTGTGCAGACGCAGTAGGTGATGTATTGAGTGAGCTGAGATAACTCACTATAGTGGCCACTCTGGGGCATAATGTTGTGCTGGATGATGCGGCTATAAACTCGAGCCAGGGGCTTCAGATTAGCAGCCTTCATAGGAGCCCCAGGATTTAGTATCTGCTCCGCTATCTCTCGGCGTAGATCCTCACTCAGATAGCCCTTCACCTTTGGAGGGTAGTATAATAGGTCTCCATCATTGGGTACCCCTAGCAGTTTAGCCAACTGATGAGTGTCGAAGGAGATATGGACGCCCTTGATGAAGCTGGAGATGCGCAAGTCCCTACCCTGATTGGGATCGTTGACATCCCCATGAAGCTCTAGGTTGGCGTTGAAATGCTTAACCAGGTTGGGGCGAGTAGCCTCAGTGTAAGTAATGATAGGCACCCACCCTAGCCTGTCGAATGCTGCTTGCACATCAAACTTGTGCAACTGTTCCAAGTTAACCCGCCGTCCAGATTCAATGTTCTTGCTATCGAACCAAGTGAAGCGGGCTTGTGCCGCCTCAGAACGGAGCCACTGCTCATCGAGCTGTGGAACTAGTGGATGTGGAGCGCGGATGCCCAAGCCATAAGAACGCTTGCCAAGACCGCGTCGTGGAGGCATTTAAACTGCAAAACATAAAGAAAACAAGAAGAAAAATGTTAGAAATTGTCAAAAATTCGACAGCATAACGACAGTAAATTGGTAAAAAGCCTCAAACTCACCCAAAACTTGGGGAGGAGGACTTACGTGACCCCCACACTTCAAGTAAATCAATCTCATACAATTTCAACAAGAAATTTGAGAAATTTAAAAAAATCAAAAAAATTCAAATTTTTTTTAAAAACCTAGGTTAAAACTAGAAAAATCTGATTTTTATGAAAACCATTGGATGAAAGTCCAAATTGATTGAGGGCTTTTGCTCTTGGGAGTCCCTAAACCCTTTCTATGCCGAAGGAAAGAAGTTCATATGGTTAGAATCTTCTAATCAAAGAAAAACCTAAAATTTTAACTAAAGACAATATGGAAATTTTGAAAAAACTTGATAGAGAGGGAAGAGACCTACCTGGAGACGATGTTCTAAGTCTTGAACGGAAGAAAATGATTGCTAAGAGCACCGGTCGGACTGTAGCAACTCGGGAGCCAGAGAGAAATCACCACCTGAGAGAAAGAAGAAAGAAAAAGTGAGAAAAATCTCACTTTTTCGCGATTTTAAGCCTTTCTGGGCATACCGGTCGACATACCGGTCGACCGGTACCCCTCAGGGCTGCGACCGCTATGTCTCGGTCAGAATTTAAATTCTGACCGGTCGACTATACCGGTCGCACAACTTTCTACAGAGTAGCGACCGGTATGTTGCGACCGGTCAGCTTTGGATAGCCAGAAAAATTTTTGAAAAATTTTAAAATTTTTTTAAATTTAAATTTCTACTTTTCGACTGTTTCGCCTTATATTGTTCAAGACTAACACTACTATTATTGTTCTCATGTGTTATGTCTTCTTCTCAGATCAAAACAGAATAGTTTGAGATGGTAGGCGGAAACGGCCGTAGGGGCCGAAAGCATCACCAGGCTAGGGTGCGCCACGAGGAAGAAGAACATGTAGAACCAGGTTATGTTAGAGAGCCAAGCCCGGTAGTTGAGGAAGAGCAGGTTCCAAGAGTACCGACAAATTTTCCTGGCCCTCCTCACACGAACTCTGAAACAATTGTTACAAATCTGGTATATCAAATGGAAGCTCAGCAGAAGGCATTCCTGAGCGAGATGTTAAAGATGTTCAGGCCACCGGGTCATGTTCCCTCTGAAGGTACGCCTGAGTCTGGAAGGAATAATACTACACTACCGATGCTTGGTAGTCCAGGGCTGATGGGCCAAGCACAGAATGTACCACCACCGCACCAGTTTCCGTCGTCTTCTGCTTATCAGGGGGCCTATTCGTACCCACCACCATGGTATGGGATGAATACACAGGGACAGCACGACCTGAGTCGGGCGGTGGAAAGATTTTTAAAGTTGAAGCCTTTTCATTCACGGGTAAGACCGGGAAACCATTGTGGCCAGCACAGTGGGTTGTAGAAATGGAGAAGAATTTTCGCCTGATGACTTGTACAGAAGAAGAGAAGGTTCGGTTTGCCACTCATATGCTGAAGGAAGATGCGAATGCTTGGTGGAATTCCACACGGGCATATCTGGAGACAAAGCACACACAAGTGGATTGGGAAGTGTTCAAGGTTACCTTCTTCGATAAATATTTTTTGAAGAGTTTCAGAGATCAGATGGAGAAGGAGTTCCTTAATCTACAGCAGTCTCAGTCGACTGTGGATGCTTAGCAGTAGAGGTACGAAGAATTATTCTTCTTCGCACTAGCAAGTATGCAAGAGGAAGAGACCAAGACACGTAGGTTCACCATGGGACTGCGTGGAAGCATCAGAGAGCACATATTGGGGCTGGACAAGAAAATTTATAATGAGGCTGTACAGGTTGCGAGAGTTATAGAATACAGTTAGAGGGACAACTTTTTCCCTCAGAACAGGGGAGTGAAGAGACCCGCTACTGAAAGTTCAGGTAGCGGTAACAATAGATCTTTCCGCCCGTACAGGGCTCAGTACACTACAAGGCCTGCAAGGAACAATACGGCACCACCTGTGCCACAGTTCGCTGGACACAACCCGAATATCAAATGTTATAACTGCCAGTAATCGGGTCATGTTGCAAGGAACTGCACTCTACCTAGGAAACAACCTCCCCAGCAAGGAAAAGTATTAGCGGTCACCACCGAGGAGGCAGCTGCATCACCTGATGTGGTCACTGGCACGACTCTATCCCGTACTATTTAGCTTACTAATTCATTGTGTGTATGAGCATGTATGACTAAGGGACAATAAAATTTTAAGAATTGTAAATGTAACTGATATACCTGCCAGAGTACTCTTTGACTCTGGGGCCACACACTCCTTTGTTTCTTTTTCCTTTAAGCGAATGGAATTACCGATGAAGCACTTGAACCCAAGCTTGATAGTTCGCTCTCCGCTAGGAGTCGAAGTGGCTTTGACTGAATATTATGGGCCGTGTACAGTTTGTATTGAGGGCCGAGACTTAGAAGCAAATCTGGTACTACTCGAGATGGCAGACTTTGATGTCATCTTGGGAATGGATTGGCTAGGCCATCATTCAGCAATCTTATTATGTGGTGAAGGAAAGTTTGTGCTTACAGACAAAAAGGGGAAGGAGTATAGCTTCACTGGGACCAAGTTACCTAGGAAGCGGAAGCTGATCCTCTCCGCCCTAAAAGCCAAGAGATGCTTAGAGAAGGGGGGAGTGGGGTACCTAGTATCTGTAGTCGACATCACTGTTAAGGTGCCAAAGTTAGAAGATCTAGATGTGGTAAGAGAGTTTTCAGATGTATTTCCAGAGGATCTCCCAGGTCTACCATCAGACAGGGCTACAAAATTTGTGATAGACCATATGCCAGGTTCGACGTCGATGTCTAAAGCACTGTACAGGATGGCCCCTACCGAATTAAAGGAGTTGAAGACCCAATTACAAGAATTGTTAGATAAGGGTTTCATACAACCTAACATATCGCCTTGGGGAGCACCTATATAATTTGTCAAGAAGAAGGACGAAAGTGTACGGCTATGCATTGACAACCGTGAACTGAACAAGTTGACTATCAAGAATCGGTATACTTTGCCTAGAATCGACGATCTGTTCGATCAATTGCAGGGTGCAAAGATTTTCTCGAAGATTGATCTCCGATCAGGGTATCACCAATTGAAGATCAAGGCCGAAGATATTTCGAAGGCTGCTTTCAGGACAAGGTATGGGCATTATGAGTTTCTAGTTATGTCGTTCGGTTTGAACAATGCTCCAGCGTCGTTCATGGAACTGATGAACCGAGTGTTTCATGATATGTTAGACACTTTGGTAATCGTATTCATTGATGACTTATTGGTATACTCAAAGGACAGAGAGGCTCATGCAACACACCTAAGAGCAGCCCTACAACGGTTGAGAACGGAGAACCTGTATGCTTAGTTCAAGAAGTGTGAGTTTTGGCTGAAGGAAGTGGCTTTCTTGGGCCATGTAGTATCTGAAGATGGTATCAAGGTTGATCCAAGTAAGATAGCTGCTATAGTAGGATGGGAAGCACCAAAATCTGTTGCAGAGATTTGTAGTTTCCTTGGGTTGGCTGGTTATTATAGAAGATTCGTGGAAGATTACTCCAGGATCACTGTTCCACTCACCAGATTGACCAAGAAGGGAGAGAAATTCATATGGACAGATGAGTGCGAGATGTGTTTTCAGACTTTGAAGTCAAGACTAGTCTCTGCACCTATTTTGACAATCCCAGAACTAAGCGTACCGTTACATTATATACGGATGCTTCAGGGTTGGGTATTGGGTGTGTATTGATGCAAGGAGAACAGGTGATTGCTTACGCATCAAGACAGTTAAAAGAGCATGAAAAGAACTATCCTATGCATGATTTGGAGTTAGCGGCGGTTATACATGCAATCAAACTTGGAGACACTACTTGTACGGTGAAAAGTTTCAGATTAAGTCAGATCACAAGAGCTTAACTTATCTTTTTACTCAGAAGGATCTGAATATGAGATAGCGGAGATGGATGGAATTACTAAACGATTATGACTGTCACATCCAGTATCATCCGGGTAAAGCAAATGTGGTGGCCGATTCCTTAAGCAGGAAGTGGGCATCGAAACCTAAGGCTGGACCAAGTACAAATGCTGCATTATGTGCCGCAGCCTCAAGTTCAATTGTAGGTGAGGAAGAGTATATAATAGAGACTGTAGAAGATCCAGTCGAGCAAGGCTTAATTCATAAGTTCACCATGATGTTCGCAGCTTTGAAGATCTCACCGGATCTAGTTGATGAAGTCAAGGTAGCAATCCTACAGGATCCACATCTCAAGACAGTGTAAAAAGATCTAGTAAAGGGTAATAGCAATCCTGACTTGACCTTGGATTCAGACAAGGTACTCAGGTGTCGTGGGCGGTTATGTATACCTGAGAGTGAAGACTGCAATATCAGAGATTGAGTTATGACAGAAGCTCATTACACTCCATATTCGGTACATCCCGGAAGTACCAAAATGTACCATGATTTGAGAAGACTGTATTGGTGGAGAGGTATGAAAGTCGATATAGCTCATTTTGTGTTCCAATGTCTGAATTGTCAACAAGTTAAAGCAGAAAGACAAAGACCCGCAAGTTTGCTACAACCACTACCGGAGCCTGCATGGAAGTAGGATTGTATTACTTTGGATTTCGTCACTGGCCTACCTTTGACACCAACGTCAGTGGACGTAGTTTGGGTTATAGTCGACGGACTCACCAAGACAGCTCGATTTATTGTGGTCAAACCTCAGTATACCATGGAGAAGCTGGCCAAGCTATATGTAGATAATATAGTCAGACTCCATGGTGTCCCAAAAAGTATAGTATCTGACAGAGACCCTCGTTTTACATCAAAGTTTTGGGAAGGATTACAGAAAGCTATGGGAACCAAGTTGAAGTTTAGTACAACTTTCCACCCTCAGACAGACGGGCAGTCAGGAAGGACCATTCAAATTTTAGAAGATATGCTCCGAGCTTGTGCATTAGATTTCAAGGGAGCGTGGGACGAGAAGCTATCGCTTATCGAGTTTGCTTATAACAACAGCTATCAGGCTACAGTTCAGATGGCTCCATACGAAGCACTCAATGGGAAAAAGTGTCGAACACCTCTGTTATGGAACGAGGAGGGAGAAAGAAGAATTGTAGGACCGGAGTTCGTTGAAGAAACTTATCGAGTGATTGATCAAATCGAGGAGAGAGTAAAGACAGCTCAAGTTCGACAGAAGTACTATGCAGATAATCGACATCAAGATCTGGAGTTTGCAGTGGGTGACAAAGTATTCTTGAAGATATCACCGGTGCGAGGTCTGAAAAGGTTTGGTAAGAGGGGAAGCTATGCCCCAGGTATGTGGGACCATACGAGATATTGACTAGACGTGGTAATGTCGCATATTAACTGGCCCTACCACCATCTATGTCAAGTGTCCATGATGTGTTTCATGTATCATTATTGAAGAAATATGTCAGGGATCCATCACACATCTTGACAGCAGTCCCCCCAGACATGACTGAAGACTTAACATTTGAAGTGGTGCCTATGATGCTCTCAAGCCGAAAGGTACAGCAACTTCGAACCAAGGATATCCATTATGTGAAAGTGCATTGGAAAAGCCAAGATGTCGAAGAAATTACTAGGGAGGAGAAGAGCGCGATGAGGAAGGAGTACCCTAACCTTTTCGACGATCAAGGTACGTTAAAATTTCGGGGCCGAAATTTCTTTTAAGGGTGGGGGAGTTGTGAAACCTACATGTAAATTTCGGGGATGAAATTTATTTTAAGGGTGTGGGAGTTGTAAGACCTGCACTCCGTGAACCCGGTCTAAACCTTGATTTCATGTCGTAGCAGGTCTTCCGAACATCACCGGGCCAGGCGGGACGAGCGGATGACAAACAGGTACGAAATCGGATCAAAGACAGTCAAATAAGTGTTATTTTATGTTGACCGGTCGATGGTACCGGTCTTGGTACTGGTCGACTGGTCAGCGCTACGCAGCTGACTACGGAGGTCCGTAATTGGATCTCTACGGGTCCCACTTTCCTAAACCCTAATACCTAGACCTTCCTAATCTTAATAGGGTTACTAAACCCTAATCCTAGCCTATATAAACACCTCTAAACCTCCTCAAATCCTTTCCATTATCTCCCACAAACCCTAGAAAGGAAAAGGAGGTTGGAGAAGGAGAATAAGCTAGGAAGAAGAAGGAAGTGCTGCCATTGCCGTTCGATGACGCTCACTTTACGCTAGTCGACGGTAAGTGTTTTAATCTTTCTTCTTACTCTACGACTCTAGGATAGTTGTATGGTTGGATCAATACCATGTAAACCAGGTATTGATGTAAAACCCTAATTGGCGATTAAACCCTAAATTACCGTCAAACCCTAGATTCGAGTTCTAGGATGGTTATCATCACAACTAGACTTGAATGAGTTGGAGATAACTCTAACTCAAAGCTCAAACTTAGAATGGATAGGAGAAACCCTGGAAATCCATGGAGAATGATCGACGGCAGTCGGAAAACCCAAAGTATGGTCTTCCGGAGACATACCTGTCGACTATTCCGGTTGCACCCTGTGCGACCGGTATGTTGCCACCGGTACCTTCCGGGGGGGCTGGTCTGTGGGGACCGACTGACCATACCGGTCGCCAGTCTTACCCACAGCGCTGTGACCGGTATGTGCAACCGGTCAGCTCTGTGAGTGTATTTCTGTAACCTCATTGGTGTCCGACCAACGTGAAACCCTAAGAAGACTAATCTAATGAAACCCTAATAATATTATAGGACTTTGTGATATTCCGTTTGGATCTTGCGACGTGGAGCAAGCTATCAAACGAGCGTCAGGTAAGGGAATCTGACCTAAACCCTAATAATTAATGGACAGTAAATCGTTGTTAATAACCAGAACATATATGATGTGATGTTTGTGTATATTCACATGCCATCATTTACTTTCAGTTATTATTATTGTTCATGCATTGATACGATGTGATTGTTAGACATGTGATTGTTTTCGTTAGTGTGTGGAGTGGGGCATGGAACCTGGGATCATTCCTCACACTGGCACTTTTCGTAGTATTCTATTTTAACATTCTTGGTACGGGTGGGGTATTAGGGGAAGGTCGTGGTACGGTGGTCTCCGATGTTGATGTTGGCCTGGCCATGGTTATGTGGCACTGTGGTCTCCGATGTCGACGCTGGCTTGTTCACGATGCTTTAGCTCTATCTCTATGCCATAGGGAGTCATGTTGGGATAGGGTCTACCTGCGTAATGTCTTATCCTAGTGTCCTTGTTGCGGATAGGGTATTAGGGGAAGGTGAGGTTTTCTGGTCTCCAGCCCGGCCTGCACGCTCTAGCTCTATCCCTATGTCGTAGACGGCTATGTTGGGATAGTGCCTACATTGATGACATATAGGATTGGTTAGTTGCGAGCCCAGTTTAGGAGCCCTGGCCAGTAGGGGCTTAGGTACTGGTATGGGTAGAGTATCAGGGGAGGTGCGGGTATACCTTAGCTCTATCTCTATTCCATGATGGGTGCATATGGGCCGGTGGTAGTGTGATCTGCTGTGCAGTGCCACACACTTGTGTATAGAGGTGAGGGGGCCACCAAACCTTTCTATAGTCCATTGCAAACTTAAACCAGACCACAGCATAAAATGATTGTTACTAGTCAAACTATCTGATTGTCTTACTGAGCTGAGTTGTGATCTCACCCTTTGTATATATACATGTTTTTAGATGTTGATGCAGGTTACAGAGTGGATGACTACATGAACGCTCTGACGTATGGTGGCGTTGCTCCTATGAATGTGCAGGCAGGAGAGGATGAGCATGACGCTTCATGCGAGTGCCCTTTCTGTGTGTACCTTTGATTTGATTTTTATTTATTTTCAGTTGGATTAAGTGAATGTAAGGATATTATATTTTATATTGGGATTTGAATAATTGGATATTCTATTTAAATTTATCAATAAATTTTCAGTTCATTTATTTAAAGACTTCCGCTGTACTATTTATATTCTGATTGTGGTTTTGTGCAATGGTTTGTATAAGTGGACACGGTCTATTCGAGATCCTGGTGTGAACCGTTGGTTAAATGACGGTTCACTCACACCATTCTGGTTGGTTCAGAATTTGGGGTGTGACAACTTGGTATCAGAGCCCTCGGGCTCTGTCCACAGACCATATTGCACTTAATTAAGTCGATGAACTGAGTTAAAAAAATTTAAAAATCATAATACAAACACACCCTAAGCATTATTTGATACCTGAGACTGATTAAGAAAGAGCATAATATACTATATTAAATATGGAATTTAATGATACCCATGCACTAGTTAGGAAAACCGTAAAACTGTCATTAAACAGAAAACTAAATATCGAATGTAATAGTGCTACAGGGTACAGTCCACAAGCCGAACAGTTACCCTGATATATAAACATATCAAGAAAGAAAAGAGAGGAAATAAAGGAAAAAAAATCATGGGGTAGGGGGCCTAGAAGGAATAGGGTCCGCTATGTCATAATCTCGCTCGTAAGCGACCCTAAGCCAGTGTACCTGGTCCTGTGTGACCCGTAGGCTATGAGCCAGACGTCCCAACTCCTGACCCATCTCCCGCTGAGACTCTAGGATGACCCTCTGGGTGTCCCTGATCTCCGTGAACATGCTCAACACCGGGTCCGGAGGGGGATGAGACGGTCCAACTGTAGATGTAGACGGTGGTGCTACAGGTATAGAATGTGGAGCTGGCACTGGTGTACCCTCTGCCCTATCATCGTCATCATCACTCTCAGCCTCTGCTGCATATGCCGCATTGGCTGCTGCGGCTGCTAACCTCCTGAGTGGACGAGGGTGAGCCTCCAGCTCATCATCACTAACCGTAGGATTATCCATCTGCATCCTAAGAATGGCATCCCAGTCGATGTCTGAAGTCATAGTATCCTCAGCAGCTACCTCGCCTCTCATGCTCACTCATAGGCACCGCAGAAGAGTAGTGATGAGACGACCATATGGGAGATTACTGGCCTGATCGGCCAGAGTCGCCAGATGCATAGTCCGAATAATGAGGTAAGGGAGAGAGACCCGTTCCCCTGTGCAGACGCAGTAGGTGATGTACTGAGTGAGTTGAGATAACTCACCATAGTGGCCACTCTGGGGCACAATGTTGTGCTGGATGATGCGGCTATAAACTCGAGCCAGGGGCTTCAAACTAGCAGCCTTCATAGGAGCCCCAGGATTTAGTATCTGCTCTGCTATCTCTCGGCATAGATCCTCGCTCAGATATCCCTTCACCTATGGAGGGCAGTATAATAGGTCTCCATCATTGGGTACCCCTAGCAGGTCAGCCAACTGATGAGTGTCAAAGGAGATATGGACGCCCTTGATGAAGCTGGAGATGCGCAAGTCCCTACCCTGATTGGGATCGTTGACATCCCCATGAAGCTCTAGGTTGGCGTAGAAATGCTTAACCAGGTTGGGGCGAGTGGTCTCAGTGTAAGTAATGATAGGCACCCACCCAAGCCTGTCGAATGCCGCTTGCACATCAAACCTTTGCAACTGTTCCAAGTTAACCCGCCGTCCAGATTCAATGTTCTTGCTATCGAACCAAGGGAAGCGGGCTTGTGCCGCCTCAGAACAGAACCACTGCTCATCGAGCTGTGGAACTGGTGGATGAGGAGCGCGCATGCCCAAGCCATAAGAACGCTTGCCAAGACAGCGTCGTGGAGGCATTTAAACTACAAAACATAAAGAAAACAAGAAGAAAAATGTTAGAAATTGTCAAAAATTCGACAGCATAACGACAGTAAATTGGTAAAAAGCCTCAAACTCACCCAAAACTTGGGGAGGAGGACTTACGTGACCCCCGCATACTTCAAGTAAATCAATCTCATACAATTTCAATAAGAAATTCGAGAAATTTAAGAAAATCAAGAAATTTCTAAAATTTTTGAAAAACCTAGGTTAAAAAAATCTGATTTTTATGAAAACCATTCAGTGAAAGTCCAAATTGAAATCGCCACCGGAGAGAAAGAAGAAAGAAAAAGTGAAAAAAAATCTCACTTTTTCGCGATTTTAAGCCTTTCTGGGCATACCGGTCGACCGGTACCCCTCAGGGCTGCGATCGCTATGTCTCAGTCAGAATTTAAATTCTGGCCGGTCGACTATACCGGTCGCACAACTTTCTACAGAGTAGTGACCGGTATGTTGCGACCGGTCAGCTTTGGACAGCCAGAAAAATTTATGAAAAATTTTTAAATTTTTTTTAAATTTAAATTTCTACTTTTCGACTGTTTCGCCTTATATTGTTCAAGACGAACACTACTATTATTGTTCTCATGTGTTATGTCTTCTTCTCAGATCAAAACAGAATAGTTTGAGATGGTAGGCGGAAATGGTCGTAGGGGCCGAAAGCGTCACCAGGCTAGGGTGCGCCACGAGGAAGAAGAACATGTAGAACCAGGTTATGTTAGAGAGCCAAGCCCGGTAGTTGAGGAAGAGCAGGTTCCAAGAGTACCGACAAATTTGCCTGGCCCTCCTCACACGAACTCTGAAACAATTGTTACAAATCTGATATATCAAATGGAAGCTCAGCAGAAGGCATTCCTGAGCGAGATGTTAAAGATGTTCAGGCCACTGGGTCATGTTGCCACGGAAGGTACGCCTGAGTCTGGAAGGAATAATACTACACTACCGATGCATTGTAGTCCAGGGCTGATGGGCCAAGCACAGAATGTTCCACCACCGTACCAGTTTCCGTCGTCTTCTGCTTATCAGGGGGCCTATCCGTACCCACCACCATGGTACGGGATAAATACACAGGGACAGCACGACCTGAGTTGGGCGGTGGACAGATTTTTAAAGTTGAAGCCTTCTTCATTCACGGGTAAGTCCGGGAAACCATTGTGGCTAGCACAGTGGGTTGCAAAAATGGAGAAGAATTTCCGCCTGATGACTGGTACAGAAGAAGTGAAGGTTCTGTTTGCCACTCATATGCTGAAGGAAGATGCGAATGCTTAGTGGAATTCCACACGGGCATATCTGGATATAAAGCATACACAAGTGGATTGGGAAGTGTTCAATGTTGCCTTCTTCGATAAATATTTTTCAAAGAGTTTCAGAGATCTGATGGAGAAGGAGTTCCTTAATCTACATTAGTCTCAGTCGCCTGTGGATGCTTACCAGCAGAGGTATAAAGAATTATTCTTCTTCGCACCAGCAAGTATGCAAGAGGAAGAGACCAAGACACGTAGGTTCACCATGGGACTGCGTGGAAGCATCGTAGAGCACATATTGGCGCTGGACAAGAAAATTTATAATGAGGCTGTACAGGTTGCAAGAGTTATAGAATCCAGTTAGAGGGGTAACTTTTTCGCTCAAAACAGGGGAGTGAAGAGACCCGCTACTGAAAGTTCAGGTAGCGGTAACAATAGATCTTTCTGCCCGTACAGGGCTCAGTACACTACAGGGCCTGCAAGGAACAATACGGCACCACCTGTGCCACAGTCCGCTGGACACAACCCGAATATCAAATGTTATAACTGCCAGCAACCGGGTCATGTTGCAAGGAACTACACTCTACATAGGAAACAACCTCCCCAACAAGGAAAAGTATTAGCGGTCACCACCGAGGAGGTAGCCGCATCACCTGATGTGGTCACTAGTACCACTCTATCCCGTAGTATTTAGCTTACTAATTCATTTTGTGTATGAGCATGTAGGACAAAGGGACAATAAAATTTCAAGAATTGTAAATGTAACTGGTATACCTGCCAGAGTACTCTTTGACTCTGGGGCCACGCACTCCTTTGTTTCTTTTTCCTTTGGAAAGCGAATGGAGTTATCGATCAAGCACTTGAACGCAAGCTTGATAGTTTGCTCTCCACTAGGAGTCGAAGTGGCTTTGACTGAATATTATGGGCCGTGTACAGTTTGTATTGAGGGCCGAGACTTAGAAGCAAATCTGGTACTACTCGAGATGACAGACTTTGATGTCATCTTGGGAATGGATTGGCTAAGCCATCATTCAGCTATCATATTATGTGGTGAAAGAAAGCTTGTGCTTACAGACAAAAAGGGGAAGGAGTATAGCTTCACTGGGACCAAGTTACCTAGGAAGCGAAAGCTGATCCTCTCCGCCCTAAAAGCCAAGAGATGCTTAGAGAAGGGGGGAGTGGGGTACCTAGTATATGTAGTCGACATCACTGCTGAGGTGCCAAAGTTGGAAGATCTATATGTGGTGCGAGAGTTTTCAGATGTATTTCCAGAGGATCTCCCAGGTCTACCATCAGACAGGGCTACATAATTTGTGATAGACCTTATGCCAGGTTCGACGTCGGTGTCTAAAGCACCGTACAGGATGGCCCCTACCGAATTAAAGGAGTTGAAGACCCAATTACAAGAATTGTTAGATAAGGGTTTCATACGACCTAGCATATCGCCTTGGGGAGCACCTGTATTATTTGTCAAGAAGAAGGACCGAAGTGTACGGCTATGCATTGACTACCGTGAACTGAACAAGTTGACTATCAAGAATCGGTATCCTTTGCATAGAATCGACGATCTGTTCGATCAATTGCAGGGTGCGAAGGTTTTCTCGAAGATTGATCTCCGATCAGGGTATCACCAATTGAAGATCAAGGCCGAAGATATTCCAAAGACTGCTTTCAGGACAAGGTATGGCCATTATGAGTTTCTAGTTATGTCGTTCGGTTTGACCAATGCTCCAGCGTCGTTCATGGAACTGATGAACCGAGTGTTTCATGATATGTTGGACACTTCGGTCATCGTAATCATTGATGACTTATTGGTATACTCAAAGGACAGAGAGGCTCACGCAACACACATAAGAGCAGCCCTACAACGGCTGAGAACGGAGAAGCTATATGCTAAGTTCAAGAAGTGTGAGTTTTGGCTGAAGGAAGTGGTTTTCTTGGGTCATGTAGTATCTGAAGATGGTATCAAGGTTGATCCAAGTAAGATTGCTGCTATAGTAGGATGGGAAGCACCAAAATCTATTGCAGAGATTCATAGTTTCCTTGGGTTGGCTGGTAATTATAGAAGATTCGTGGAAGACTACTCCAGGATCGCTATTCCACTCACCAGATTGACCAAGAAGGGAGAGAAATTCATATGGACAGATGAGTGCGAGAAGTGTTTTCAGACTTTGAAGTCAAGACTAGTCTCTGCACCTATTTTGACAATCCCAGAACCAAGCGTACCGTTTACCTTATATACGGATGCTTCAGGGTTGGGTATTGGGTGTGTATTGATGCAAGGAGAACAGGTGATTGCTTACACATCAAGACAGTTAAAAGAGCATGAGAAGAACTATCCTACGCATGATTTGGAGTTAGTGGCGGTTATACACGCAATCAAGACTTGGAGATACTACTTGTTTGGTGAAAAATTTCAGATTAAGTCAGATCACAAGAGTTTAACTTATCTTTTCACTCAGAAGGATCTGAATATGAAGCAGCGGAGGTGGCTGAAATTACTAATAGATTATGACTGTGACATCCAGTATCATCCGGGTAACGCAAATGTGGTGGCTGATGCCTTAAGCAGGAAGTGGGCATCGAAACCTGAGGCTCGTCCAAGTACAAATGCTGCATTATGTGCCGCAGCCTCAAGTTCAATTGAAAGTGAGGAAGAGTATATAATAGTGACTCCAGAAGATCCAGTCGAGCAAGGATTAATTCATAAGTTCACCATGATGTTCGCAGCTTTGAAGATCTCACCGGATCTAGTTGATGAAGTCAAGGTGACAATCCTACAGGATCCACATCTCAAGACAGTGCAAGAAGATCTAGTAAAGGGTAATAGCAATCCTGACTTTACCTTGGATTCAGACAAGGTACTTAGGTATCGTGGGCGGTTTTGTATACCTGAGAGTGAAGACTGCAATATCAGAGATCGAGTTATGACTGAAGCTCATTACACTCCATATTCGGTACATCCAGGAAGTACCAAAATGTACCATGATTTGAGAAGACTGTATTGGTGGAGAGGTATGAAAGCCGATATAGCTCGTTTCGTGTTCCATTGTCTGAATTGTCAACAAGTTAAAGCAGAAAGGCAAAGACTCGCAGGTTTGCTACAACCACTAACGGAGCCTGCATGGAAATGGGATTGTATTACTATGGATTTCGTCACTGGCCTACCTTTGACACCAAGGTCAGTGGACGCAGTTTGGGTTATAGTCGACCGACTCACCAAGACAGCTCGATTTATTGTGGTCAGACCTCAGTATACCATGGAGAAGCTGGCCAAGCTATATGTAGATAATATAGTCAGACTCCATGGCGTCCCAGAAAGTATAGTATATGACAGAGACCCTCGTTTTACATCAAAGTTTTGGGAAGGATTATAGAAAGCTATGGGAACCAAGTTGAAGTTTAGTACAGCTTTCCACCCTCAGACAGACGGGCAGTCAGAAAGGACCATTCAAATTTTAGAAGATATGCTCCGAGCTTGTGCATTGGATTTCAAGGGATCTTGGGACGAGAAGCTATCGCTTATCGAGTTTGCTTATAACAACAGCTATCAGGCTACAGTTCAGATGGCTCCATACGAAGCACTCAATGGGAAAAAGTGTCGAACACCTCTGTTATGGAATGAGGTGGGAGAAAGAAGAATTGTAGGACCGGAGTTCGTTGAAGAAACTTGTCGAGTGATTGATCAAATCAAGGAGAGAGTAAAGACAGCTCAAGTTCGACAGAAGCACTATGCAGATAATCGACGTCGAGATCTGGAGTTTGCAGTGGGTGAAAAAGTATTCTTGAAGATATCACCGGTGCGAGGTCTGAAAAGGTTTGGTAAGAGGGGAAGCTATGCCCCATGTATGTGGGACCATACGAGATATTGATTAGACGTGGTAATGTAGCATATCAATTGGCCTACCACCATCTATGTCAAGTGTCGATGATGTGTTTCATGTATCATTATTGAAGAAATATGTCAGGGATCCATCACACATCTTGACAGCAGATCCCCCAGACTTGACTGAAGACTTAACATTTGAAGTGGTGCCTAATGTGCTCTCAAGCCTTAAGGTACAACAACTTCGAACCAAGGATATCCATTATGTGAAAGTGCATTGGTAAAGCCAAGATGTCGAAGAAATTACTTGGGAGGAGGAGAGCGCGATGAGGAAGGAGTACCCTAACCTTTTCGACGATCAAGGTACGTTAAAATTTCGGGGCCAAAATTTCTTTTAAGGGTGGGGGAGTTGTGAAACCTACATGCCCCAGGTGTGTGGGACCATACGAGATATTGACTAGACGTGGTAATGTAGCATTTCAATTGGCCCTACCACCATCTATGTCAAGTGTCCATGATGTGTTTCATGTATCATTATTGAAGAAATATGTCAGGGATCCATCACACATCTTGACATCGGATCCCCCAGAGTTGACTGAAGACTTAACATTTGAAGTGGTGCCTATGGTGCTCTCAAGCCGAAAGGTACAGCAACTTCGAACCAAGGATATCCATTATGTGAAAGTGCATTGGAAAAGCCAAGATGTCGAAGAAATTACTTGGGAGGAGGAGAGCGCGATGAGGAAGGAGTACCCTAACCTTTTCGACGATCAAGGTACGTTAAAATTTCGGGGCCGAAATTTCTTTTAAGGGTGGGGGAGTTGTGAAACCTACATGTAAATTTTGGGGATGAAATTTCTTTTAAGGGTGTGGGAGTTGTAAGACCCGCACTCCGTGAACCCGGTCTAAACCTTGATTTCATATCGAAGCAGGTCTTCCGATCATCATCGGGCCAGGCGAGACGAGCGGATGACAAACAGGTACAAAATCGGATCAAAGACGGTCAAATAAGTGTTATTTTATGTTGATCGGTTGATGGTGGTACTGGTCGACTAGTCAGCTCTGCACAGATGACTACGGAGATCCGGAATTGGATCTCTACAGGTCCCACTTTTCTAAACCCTAATACCTGGACCTTCCTAATCTTAATAGGGTTACTAAACCCTAATCCTAGCCTATATAAACACCTTTAAACCTCCTCAAATCCTTTCCATTATCTCTCACAAACCCTAGAAAGGAGAAGGAGGTTGGAGAAGGAGAAGAACCTAGGAAGAAGAAGGAAGTGCTGCCATTGTCGTTCGACGACGCTCACTTTACGCCAGTCGATGGTAAGTGTTTTAATCGTTCTTCTTACTCTATGACTCTAGGATATTTATGGTTGGATCAATACCATGCAAAGCAGATATTGATGTAAAACCCTAATTGGCCATTAAACCCTAAATTGCCATCAAACCCTAGATTCGTGTTCTAGGATAGTTATCATCAAAACTTGACTTGAATGAGTTGGAGATAACTCTAACTCAAAGCTCAAACTTAGAATGGATAAGAGAAACCCTGGAAATCCATGGAGAATGATCGATGATAGTCGAAAAACCCAAAGTATGGTCTTCCGGAGACATACCGGTCAACTATTCCGGTTGCACCCTGTGCGACCGGTATGTTGCCACCGGTACCTTCCGGGGGGCTGGTCTGTTGGGACTGGCTGACCATACAGGTCGCCAGTCTTCCCCACAGAGCTGCGACCGATATATGCAACCGGTCAGCTCTTTGAGTGTGTTTTTGTAACCTCGTTGGTTTCCGACCAACGTGAAACCCTAAGAAAACTATTCTAATGAAACCCTAATAATATTATAGGACTTTGTGATATTCCGTTTGGATCTTGCGACGTGGAACAAGCTATCAAACGAGCGTCAGGTAAGGGAATCTGACCTAAACCCTAATAATTAATTGACAGTAAATCATTGTTAATAACCTGAACATATAATATGTGATGTCTGTGCATATTCACATGCCATCCTTTACTTTCAGTTATTATTATTGTTTATGCATTGATAGGATGTGATTGTTAGACATGTGATTGTTTTCATTAGTGTGTGGAGTGGGGCATGGAGCCTGGGATCATTCCTCACACTGGCACTTTTTGTAGTATTTTATTTTCACATGCTTGGTATGGGTGGGGTATCAGGGGAAGGTCGTGGTACGGTGGTCTCCGATGTTGATGTTGGCCTGGCCATGGTTATGTGGCACTGTGGTCTCCGATGCCGACGCTGACTTGTTCACGATGCTTTGGCTCTATCTCTATGCCGTAGGGAGTCATGTTGGGATATGGTCTACCTACGTATTGTTTTATCCTAGTGTGCTTGTTGCAGATAGGGTATTAGGGGGAGGTGAGGTATTGTGGTCTCCTGCCCGGCCTGCACGCTCTAGCTCTATCTCTATGCTGTAGACGACTATGCTGGGATAGAGCCTACATTGATGACATATAGGGTTGGTTAGTTGCGAGCCCAGTTTGCGAGCCCTGGCCAGTAGGGGCTTAGGTACTGGTATGGGTAGAGTATCAGGGGAGGTGCGGGTATACCTTAGCTCTATCTCTATTCCATGATGGGTGCATGTGGGCCGGTGGTAGTGTGATCTGCTGTGCGGTGCCAAACACTTGTGTATAGATGTGAGGTGGCCACCAAACCTTTCTATAGCACATTGCAAACTTAAACCAGACCACAGCATAAAATGATTGTTACTCATGCATAATATTGTGAAACTGTCTGATTATCTTACTGAGCTGAGTTGTGAGCTCACCCTTTGTATATATACATGTTTTTAGATGTTGATGCAGGTTACATAGTGGATGACTACGTGAACGCTCCGAAATGTGCAGGCAGGAGAGGAAGAGAATGACGCTTCATGCGAGTGCCCTTTCTGCGTGTACCTTTGATTTGATTTTTATTTATTTTCAGTTGCATTAAGTGAATGTAAGGATATTATATTTTATGTTTGGATTTGAATAATTGGATATTCTATTTAAATTTATCAATAGATTCTCAATTCATTTATTTAAAGACTTCCGCTGTACTATTTATATTCTGATTGTGGTTTTATGCAGTGGTTTGTATAAGTGGACACGGTCTATTCGAGATCCTGGTGTGAACCATTGGTTAAATGACGGTTCACTCACACCATTCTGGTTGGTTCAGAATTTGGGGTGTGACAGTACCTTTAGTTCCTTCAGTTCAGTAGGAGCCATTCGATAGGGTGCTTTAGATACTGGTACGGCTCCGGGTATTAGATCTATAACGAACTCTGTAGCTCGATCGGGTGGTAGTCCTGGTAGTTCCTCAGGAATTACATCTGAAAAATCATGCACAACATCAATATCCTCCATTCGTGGTGCTTCCTTGGTGAGATTAACCATGGATACTAGATACCCAATTCTTCCTTTCTCGAGGCATTTTCTAGCCTTCAATGCAGAAAGGATGAGTTTTCATTTACGGGGAAGTTTGGTTCCCGCAAAACTAAACTTTGCTCCTTCCTTATCTTTAAATGTCAATTTTTTTTCTGCACATAATAGGTTTGCACAATGCCGAGCTAACCAATCCATTCCTAAGATAACATCGAAGTCCCATTTCGAGTTGAATCAGGGTTGCATCCAAAATCTTCTCGTCGATAAGAACTGGACATGGTCAATAACCTTTTTCTAGTTCCATTTCTAATCCCATAGGTGATCGTACAAGAAATTTATAGTCTAAGTATCTAAGCGGTAGATTTAGCTTCTTTCCAAATGACACAGATATAAAAGAATGAGTAGCTCTAGAATCAAAGAGTACTCTAGCGGTTATGCCATTAATAGGTATGATATCTGTGATTTGTTTTAATTTAGTCTACATGCTCACACAATGTAACACAAAATGAAAGGTTCAGGTCATACCTGTGACCACACCAGGTGATGCGGCAGCATCCTCAGATGTAACTGCATAAACCTTTTCGTGCCGTAGCTGCTTCCTGGGCTTAGGACACTCCCTTGAATAATGTCCTATTTGATTGCAGTTAAAGCATTTTACTCCTTCATTATTTTTCTTTTGTTGCTGTTGGGCTGTTGGAGTAATCTTGGCTGCAGCATTAAAGCCTTGAATACAGAAGGGTTTGAATGTCTTTGTGTTCCCTCCGTTATAAGAATTTCCGTTAGGCCTTTTGATACCTCTATTCTGAGCAAAATAGCTCTCCTTCTGGCTCGATTCTATCACTCAAGCAATCTGTACTGCTTCATTGTAAACTTTCTTTTCCCAGAACATCCTCACGAATGCTTCCCCTAAGTCCCATGACGAACCTTCGGGTCTTGTATTTTCCTCTTGCATGCTAGAGGGTGCAAAGAAAAAAAAACTCTTCATAACGCTGTTGGTATGCATCCACAGTCATCTGTCTCTGATATAAACTCAGGAACTCTCTCTCCATAGCATCTCTAAAACTTCTGGGAAAGTACTTCTCAAAGTGCCTCTTTATAGATAGCCCAGGTCAATTGGGCGTGCTTGGTTAACAGATAAGTCCGGGTGGACTTCCACTAGTGATGTGCATCGCCTTTCAGCATAAATGTTGCACACAGTACTTTCTCCTCCTCATTAACCGTCATCATCATGAAATTTCTTTCCATTTCATCGATCCAGTGTGTTGGCCACAAAGGATCTGCTGGCTTATAATTATACTCTTCATGCTTCATTTTCAGAAAGTGCTCGATCAATCGAGAGTGGTCCAATTGATACTGAGCATAGACCCCGTACATAGGTGGTTGATACTGATAACTGCCTTGAGCTACCTCAGGATTCTGTACTGGAGCTTGTACCACTGGCATTTGAGGTGCTTGGGGCACCGTTTTGCTTCCCCCTGGTACTGTGCTAGCTTTCCCGGCTGGCATAGGTGTCGTATGTGCAGCTGGAAAAACCACTCCTATAGCAGCTTGCATATTGGCTTCACCTGCTGTATTTGCTGTAGCTATTGTGCCAGGTTCATTACGACTGTAGCCAAATCTGTAGGTAGAGCTGGCAAGTTTATAAGACTTGCCTAGCCATTAGCCCCTGGTGTTGCCATATTCTGATTCTCTTGTTCTTCAGGAATTTCATGGCTAGTTTCCTCCACAGGTGGTTGTGGTGGAATTAGGTTACGACCTCGTCTGGTCACTCTTTACCCAGCCATTTCCTGTTCTGGTGGTGGTAGTGTCTGAAAAATAATCATAGAACATGTGAGGCAATCAATATAAGTCGTTCCCAAGTCAAAATCCAACTAATCAATGTAAAATTCTGATTTCTAAGTCATTCAGACAAAATACTGTATTTTTCATCGTAGGGTCGATGGTAGGGTCGCTCTATATTCGACCCTAGGGTATGCGACCCCAAAAACCCTGTCAGCTCACTGAGAGCCTAGGGTCGATCGTAGGGTCGGTATATGTCCGACCCTAGGTCCGACCACACGATGTCTGTCAGAGCACCGAGAGCCTAGGGTCGATGGTAGGGTCGGTCATAGGGTCGCACATTTTGTCGAATTTTATGACCCCACGACCCAAAATTAGGTTTTTAAACCTGATTTTGGATTCATTTCTTACTCTTTCTTCTTTCTTCCAACTCAACTCGGTTCCCCTGAGTTGCTAAAGTATCGACCCCTAGTGTTTGGTGATTATTTCTTCCGTTCACAACTTTCGTTCCTTTCCTTCAGATATGCTCTCTGCTGTTTCACCTTTTTAAGCTTTCAAAAGTAGGTTTTTCTCCATTTATATCGTTTTCTTCAAATTAAAATTTTTCTAACCGTAAAAATTTGATTTTTATTGGGGGCTTTTGCTATTGGCTACCCAATGGATGAAAGCCCTAAAAAATATTTGAGTTTCATCGGTTGGTTATCGAGAAACTTGAAATTTTCCATTTTTGACCTAATTATTAGGATTTTTCCAATTTATTGAAATTTCTTCAAATTCGATCTTTCTAGATTAAATTCCCAACTGTATGAACTTTTCAAGACTGTTTGGAACCTATGTAAGTCCTCCTACCCAGTTGTTTGGGTGAAAAGTGAGGCTTTTGGTCAAATCATGCCGTTATGAGGTCAAAATTTTGAATTTCTTTCACCATATCTAATATCTTGTTTATTTTTCTGTGTCTTTGCAGATAGTGTCACACCCCAATTCTGATCCAACCAGAATGGTGTGAGTGAAACGTCATTGAACCAACGGTTCACACCAGGATCTCGAATAGGTCGTGTCCACTCATACAAACCATTACACATAACCACAATCAGAATATAAATAGTATAGCGGAAGTCTTTAAAATAGAATGAACTGAGTATCTATTGATAAATTAAATAAGTGTCTAATTATTCAAATCCAAACAATAAATATAATACCGTTACATCACTTTAATCCAACCAAAAATAATGAAAATAAATAAAAGTCAAATCAAAGATACACACAGAAAGGGCACTCGCATGAAGCGTCATGCTCGTCCTCTCCTGCCTGCACACCCAGAGCAGCAACATCACTGGACGCCGGAGTGTTCATATAGTCATCCACTGTGTATCCTGCATCAACATCTAAAAACAAGGTGTACACAAAGGGTGAGCCCACAACTTAGCTCAGAAAGACAATCAGACAGTTTCACAATATTATGCATGAGTAACAATCAATTTTATGATTTGGTCTGGTTTAAGTTTGCAATGTGCTATAGAAAGGTTTGGTGGCCCCCACACCTCTATACACGAGTGTGTGGCACCTTATGGATCACACCCCATTGGCCCACATGCACCCATCATGGAATAGAGATAGAGCTAAGATACCCCCGTACCTCCCCTGATGCTTTACCCATACCAGTACCTAAGCCTCTACTGGCCAGGGCTCGCAAACTGGGCTCGCAACTAACCAATCCTATATGTCATCAATGTATGCTCTATCCAAGTACAGCCGTCTACGGCATAGAGATAGAGCTAAGGCATTCCCACACCTCCCCTGATGCCCTATCAGCAACTAACCCACTAGGATAGAAACATAACGCAGTAGACCCTATCCCAACATAACTCCCTACGGCATAGAGATAAAGCTAAAGCATCGTGGACAAGCCAGCGTCGACCTCGGAGACCACAGTGCCACATAACCATGGCCAGGCCAGCATCAACATCGGAGACCACCGTACCACGACCTTCCCCTGATGCCCCACCCGTACCAAGCATGTTAAGACAGAATACTACAAAAAGTGCTAGTGTGAGGAGCGATCCCAGGCCCATGCCCCACTCCACACACTAACGAAAACAATCACATGCATAACAATCACATCCTATCAATGCATGAACAGTAATAATAACTGAAAATAAAAGATGGCATGTGAATATGCACAAACATCACATCATATATAATCAGGTGATTAACAACGATTTACTGTCCATTAATTATTAGATTTAGGTCAGATTCCCTTACCTGACGCTCGTTTGTTAGCTTGCTCCACGTCGCAAGATCCAAATGGGAAGTCATAAAGTCCTATAATATTATTAGGGTTTCATTAGAATAGTTTATTTAAGGTTTCATGTTGATCGGAAACCAACAAAGTCCAAAACCAGCCTTTCAGAGCTGATCAGCCACAACATACCGGGTGCTAGTTTGCTCACAGAGCTGCAAACTAGCAACCGGTATGGTCGACCGGTATGTCTCCGGAAGACCATACACTTGGTTTTTCGACTGACGTCGATCGATTACCTTGGATTTTCAGGGTTTCTCCTATCCATTCTAAGTCTAAGATTTAAGTTAGAGTTATCCCCAACTCATACAAGTCTTATTTCGATGAATATCATCTCGGAACTCGAATCTAAGGTTTGACAGCAACTTAGGGTTTTAAGGTCCAGCTGGGGTTTTAGATCAATACCTACTTTGCATGGTATTGATCCACCCCTATAACTATCATAGGGTAAGAAGATTGATTCAAACACTTACCGTTGACTGGCGTAACTTGAGCGTCGTCAAACGGTAATGGCGGCACCTTCTTCTTCTTCCTAGCTTCCTCTCCTTTCCAACCTCCTTCTCCTCTCTAGGGTTTGAGAGAGATAATGGAAAGGATTTGAGGAGGTTTAAGGGTGTATTTATAGGCTAGAATTAGGGTTTAGTAACCCTATTAGGATTAGGAAGGTTCAGGCATTAGGGTTTAGGAAAATGGGACCCATAGAGATCCAATTCCGGATCTCCGCACTCAGCTGCACAGAGCTGACCGGTCGATGGTACCGGTCTAGGTTTAGGAAAATGGGACCCATAGAGATCCAATTCCGGATCTCCGCACTCAGCTGGGTAGAGCTGACCGGTCAACCGGTACCAAGACCGGTACCATCGACCGGTCAACATAAAATGATGATTATTTGACCGTCTTTGATCCGATTTCGTACCTGTTTGTCATCCGCTCGTTCCGTCTGGCCCGGTGATGATCGGAAGACCTGCTACGACACAAAACCAAGGTTTAGACCGGATTTACTGAGTGCGGGTCTTACAACTCTCCCACCCTTAATAGAAATTTCGTCCTGAAATTTGCATGTAGATCTCACAACTCTCCCACCCTTAAAAGAAATTTTGGCCTCGAAATTTGAACGTACCTTGATCGTCAAAAAGATTAGGATACTCCTTCCTCATTGCGCTCTCCTCTTCCCAAGTAATTTCCTCTACATTTTGGCTTCTCCAATGCACCTTCACATAATGGATATCCTTGGTTCGAAGTTGCTGTACCTTTCGACTTGAGAGCATCACAGGCACCACTTCGAATTTAAGTCTTCAGTCAAGTTTGGGGGATCAACGATCAAGATGTGCGATGGATCTCTGACATACTTCTTCAGTAATGATACATGGAACACGTTATAAACGCTTGACATAGATGATGGTAGAGCCAATTGATATGCTACATTACCACGTCTGGTCAATATCTCATATGGTCCACATATCTGGGGCATAGATTTTCCTTTTTACCAAACCGTTTCAGACCTCGCACTGGTGATACCTTCAAGAATACTTTGTCACCCACTGCAAACTACAGATCTCGACGTCGATTATCCGCATAGTGCTTCTACCGAACTTGAGCTGTCTTTACTCTCTCCTTGATTTGATCAATCACTCGGCAAGTTTCTTCAACAAACTCCGGTCCTACAATTCTTCTTTCTCCCACCTCATTCCATAACAGAGGTGTACGACGCTTCTTCCCATAGAGTGCTTCATATGGGGCCATCTGAATTGTAGCCTGATAACTGTTGTTATAAACAAACTCGATAAGTGATAATTTCTCATCCCAAGCTCCCTTGAAATCTATTGCACAAGCTCGGAGCATATCTTCTAAAATTTGAATAGTTCGTTCTGACTGTCCGTCCATCTGAGGGTGAAAAGCTGTACTGAACTTCAACTTTGTTCCCATAGCTTTCTGTAATCCTTCCCAGAACTTTGATGTAAAATGGGGATCTCTGTTAGATACTATACTCTCTGGAACGCCATGGAGTCTGACTATATTATCAACATATAACTTGGCCAGTTTCTCCATGGTATACTGAGGTCTGACCGCAATAAATCGAGCTGTCTTGGTGAGTCGATCTACTATTACCCAAACTGCATCCACTGACCTTGGTGTCAAAGGTAGGCCAGTGACGAAATCCATGGTAATGCAATCCCACTTCCATGCAGGTTACGGTAATGGCTGTAATAAACCTGCGGGTCTCTGCTTTCCTGCTTTAACTTGTTGACAATTCAAACATTGGAACACGAAATGAGCTATATCTGCTTTCATACCCCTCCACCAATATAGTCTTCTTAAATCATGGTACATTTTGGTACTTCCTGGATGTACCGAATATGGAGTGTAATGAGCTTCAGTCATAACTCGATCTCTGATATTGCAGTCTTCACTCTCAGGTATACATAACCGTCCACGATACCTGAGTGCCTTTTCTGAATCCAAGGTAAAGTCAGGATTGCTCGTACCCTTCTCTAAGTTTTCTTGCACTGTCTTGAGATGTGGATCCTGTAGGATTGCTACCTTGACTTCATCAACTAGATCCGGTGAGATCTTCAAAGCTGCAAACATCATGGTGAACTTATGAATTAAACCTTGTTCAACTGGATCTTCTACAGTCTCTATTATATACTCTTCATCACCTTCAATTGAACTTGAGGCTGCAGCACACAATGCAGCATTTGTACTTGGTCCTGCCTCAGGTTTCGATGCCCACTTTCTGCTTAAGGCGTCAGCCACAACATTTGTTTTACCCGGATGATAGTGGATGTCACAATCATAATCTTTTAATAACTCCATCCATCTCCTCTGTCTCATATTCAGATCCTTCTGAGTGAAAAGATAAGTTAAGCTCTTGTGATCTGACTTAATCTGAAACTTTTCACCATACAAGTAGTGTCTCCAAGTCTTGATTGCATGTATAACCGCTGCTAGCTCCAAATCATGCGTAGGATAGTTCTTTTCATGCTCTTTTCTCCTTGCATCAATACACACCCGATACCCAACCCTGAAGCATCCGTATATAAGGTAAATGATACGCTTGGTTCTGGGATGGTCAGGATAGGTGCAGAGACCAGTCTTGACTTCAAAGTCTGAAAGCACTTCTCGCACTCATCTGTCCATATGAATTTCTCCCCTTTCTTGGTCAATCTGGTGAGTGGAACCGCGATCCTGGAGTAATCTTCCACGAATCTTCTATAATAACCAGCCAACCCAAGGAAACTACGAATCTCCGCAACAGATTTTGGTGCTTCCCATCCTACTATAGCAGCTATCTTACTTGGATCAACCTTGATACCGTCTTCAGATACTACATGGCCCAAGAAAGCTACTTCCTTCAGCCAAAACTTGTACTTCTTGAATTAGCATAAAGCTTTTCTTGTCTCAGCCGTTGTAGGGCTGCCCTCAGATGTGCTGTATGAGTCTCCATGTCCTTAGAGTAGATCAATATGTCATCGATGAATACGATGACCGAAGTGTCCAACATATCATGAAACACTCGGTTCATCAGTTCCATGAACGACGCTGGAGCATTGGTCAACCCGAAAGACATGACTAGAAACTCGTAATGCCCATACCTCGTCCTGAAAGCAGTCTTCGGAATATCTCCGGCCTTGATCTTCAGTTGGTGATACCCCGATCGGAGATCAATCTTCGAGAAAACCTTTGCACCCTGCAATTGATCGAACAGATCATCGATTCTAGGCAAGGGATACCGATTCTTGATCGTTAACTTGTTCAGCTCACGGTAGTCGATACACAGCCTTACACTTCCATCCTTCTTCTTGACAAATAGTACAGGTGCTCCCCAAGGTGATATACTAGGTCGTATGAAACCCTTATCCAACAATTCTTATAATTGGGTCTTCAACTCCTTTAGCTCGTTAGGGGCCATCCTGTATGGTACTTTGGACACCGGCGCCGAACCTGGCATAAGGTCTATTACAAACTCTGTAGCCCTGTCCGATGGTAGACCTAGAATCTCCTCTAGAAATACATCTTGGAACTCTCGAACCACATCTATATCTTCCATCTTTGGCACCTCAGCAGTGATGTCCACTACATATACTAGATACCCCACTCCCCCTTTCTCTAAGCATCGCTTGGCTTTTAGGGCGGAGAGGATCAGCTTCCGCTTCCTAGATAGCCTGATCCCAGTGAAGCTATACTCCCTTCCCCTTTTGTCTGTAAGCACAAGCTTCTTTTCGCCACATAATAGGATGGTTGAATGATGGCCTAGCCAATCCATTCCCAAGATGACATCAAAGTCTGCCATCTCGAGTAGTACCAAACTTGCTTCTAAGTCTCGGCCCTCAATACATACAGTACATGGTCCATAATATTCAGTCAAAGCCACTTCAACTCCTAGTGGAGAGTGAACTATCAAGCTTGGGTTTAAGTGCTTAATTGGTAACTCCATTCGCTTCCCAAAGGAAATAGAAACAAAGGAGTGCGTGGCCCCAGAGTCAAATAGTACTCTGGCAGGTATACCAGCTACATTTATAATTCCAGAAATTTTTTATTATCCCTTAGTTCTACATGCTCATACACACAATGAAAATAGTAAGCCAAATAGTCAGGGATAGAGTCGTACCAGTGACCACATCAGGTGATGCAGCTGCCTCTTCAGTGGTGACCGCATATATTTTTTCTTGCTGGGGAGGTTGCTTCCTAGGTAGAGTGCAGGTCCTTGCAATATGACCCACTTGCTGACAGTTGAAACATTTGATATTCGGGTTGAATCCGGCATTCTGTGGCACAGATGGTGCCGTATTGTTTCTAACAGGTACTGTAGCGGTCTGAGCCCTGTATGGGCGGAAGGGTCTATTGTTACCGCCACCTGAACTCTCAATAGCGGGTCTCTTCACTCCCCTGTTCTGGGCGAAGAAGCTATCCCTCTGACTGGACTCTATCACCCTCGCAACCTGCACAGCCTCATTATATATTTTCTTGTCCAGACCCAATATGTGCTCTCTGATGCTTCCACGTAGTCCCATGGTGAACCTACATGTCTTGGTCTCTTCTTCTTGCATACTTACCGGTGCGAAGAAAAATAACTCCTCGTACCTCTGCTGATAAGCATCCACAGTCGACTGAGACTGCTATAGATTAAGGAACTCCTTCTCCATCTGATCTCTGAAGCTCTTCGAAAAATACTTATCGAAGAAGGCAACCTTGAACACTTCCCAATCCACCTGTGTATGCTTCGTCTCCAAATATGCCCGTTTAGAATTCCACCAAGCATTTGCATCTTCTTTCAGCATGTGAGTGGCAAATAGGACCTTTTCATCCTCTGAACAAGTCATCAGTCAAAATTCTTCTCCATTTCTGCAATCCACTGTGCTGACCACAATGGTTTCCCTGTCTTACCAGTGATTGAAGAAGGCTTCAACTTTAGGAATCTGTCCACCGCCTGACTCAGATCGTGCTGTCCCTGCGTATTCATTTCGTACCATGGTGGTGGATACAGATAGGCTCCCTGATAAGCATAAGATGACAGAAACTGGTGCGGTGGTGGTACATTCTGGGGTTGGCGCATCAGTCCTGGACTACCATGCGTCGGCTTTGGCGCATCAGTCCTGGACTACCATGCGTCGGCTGTGTAGTATTATTCCCTCCAGACTCGGGCGTACCTCTAATGGGAACAGAACCCAGTGGCCTGAACATCTTCAGTATCTCGCTCAGGAATTCTTTCTGCTGAGCTTGCATCTGACTAGTGTATGTGCACATGCTAAGTTTCATATTTAGTATAGTATATTATGCTCTTTCTTAATCCGTCTCAGGTATCAAACAATGCTTAGGGTGTATTTGTATTAAAATTTTTAAATTTTCTTAACTCAGTTCATCGACTTAGTTAAGTGCAACATGGTTTATTGGATAGAGCCCGAGGGCTCTGATACCAAGTTGTCACACCCCAATTCTGATCCAACCAGAATGGTGTGAGTGAACCGTCATTGAACCAACGGTTCACACTAGGATCTCGAATAGGCCGTGTCCACTCATACAAACCATTACACATAACCACAATCAGAATATAAATAATACAGCGGAAGTCTTTAAAATAGAATGAACTGATTATCTATTGATAAATTAAATAAGTATCCAATTATTCAAATCCAAACAATAAACAGAATACCGTTACATCACTTTAATCCAACCGAAAATAATGAAAATAAATAAAATTCAAATCAAAGATACACATAGAAAGGGCACTCGCATGAAGAGTCATGCTCGTCCTCTCCTGCCTACACACCCAGAGCAGCAACATCACCATACGCCGGAGCGTTCATATGTCATCCACCGTGTATCCTGCATCAACATCTAAAAACAATGTGTACACAAAGGCTGAGCTCACAACTTAGCTCAGTAAGACAATCAGACAGTTTCACAATATTATGCATGAGTAACAATCAATTTTATGCTATGGACTGTTTTAAGTTTGCAATGTGCTATAGAAAGGTTTGGTGGCCCCCGCACCTCTATACACGAGTGTATGGCACCTCATGGATCACACCCCCATTGGCCCACATGCACCCATCATGGAATAGAGATAGAGCTAAGATACCCCCGTACCTCCCCTGATGCTCTACCCATACCAGTACCTAAGCCTCTACTGGTCAGGGCTCGCAAACTGGGCTCGCAACTAACCAATCCTATATGTCATCAATGTATGCTCTATCCCAGCACAGCCATCTATGACATAGAGATAGAGCTAAGGCATTCCCACACCTCCCCTGATGCCCTATCCGTAACTAACCCACTAGGATAGAAACATAACGCAGTAGACCCTATCCCAACATAACTCCCTACGGCATAGAGATAGAGCTAAAGCATCGTGGACATGCCAGCGTCGACCTCAGAGACCACAGTGCCACATAACCATGGCCAGGCCAGCATCAACATCGGAGACCACCGTACCATGACCTTCCCCTGATGCCCTACTCGTACCAAGCATGTTAAGACCGAATACTACAAAAGTGCTAGTGTGAGGAGCGATCCCAGGCCCATGCCCCACTCCACACACTAACGAAAACAATTACATGCATAACAATCACATCCTATCAATGCATGAACAGTAATAATAACTGAAAATAAAAGATGGCATGTGAATATGCACAAACATCACATCATATATAATTAGGTGATTAACAACGATTTACTGTCCATTAATTATTAGATTTAGGTCAGATTCCCTTACCTGACGCTCGTTTGTTAGCTTGCTCCACGTCGCAAGATCCAAATGGGAAGTCACAAAGACCTACAATATTATTAGGGTTTCATTAGAATAGTTTCCTTAAGGTTTCATGTTGATCGGAAACCAACAAAGTCCAAAACCAGCCTTTCAGAGCTGACCGGTCACAACATACCGGTTGCAGCTCTGTGAACAAACTAGCAACTGGTATGGTCGACCGGTATGTCTCCGAAAGACCATACACTTGGTTTTTTGATTGCCGTCGATCGATTACCTTGGATTTTCAGGGTTTCTCCTATCCATTCTAAGTCTAAGCTTTAAGTTAGAGTTATCCCCAACTCATACAAGTCTTATTTCGATGAATATCATCTCGGAACTCGAATCTAAGGTTTGACGGCAACTTAGGGTTTTAAGGTCCAGCTGGGGTTTTAGAACAGTACCTACTTTGCATGGTATTGATCCACCCCTATAACTATCATAGGGTAATAAGATTGATTCAAACACTTACCGTTGACTAGCGTAACTTGAGCGTCGTCAAACGGTAATGGCGGCACCTTCTTCTTCTTCCTAGCTTCCTCTCCTTTCCAACCTCCTTCTCCTATCTAGGGTTTGAGAGAGATAATGGAAAGGATTTGAGGAGGTTTAAGGGTGTATTTATAGGCTAGAATTAGGGTTTAGTAACCCTATTAGGATTATGAAGGTTCAGGCATTAGGGTTTAGGAAAATGGGACCCACAGAGATCCAATTCTGGATCTCCGCACTCAGCTGCACAGAGCTGATCGGTCGACCGGTACCATGACCGGTACCATCGACCGGTCAACATAAAATGATGATTATTTGACCGTCTTTGATCCGATTTCGTACCTGTTTGTCATCCGCTCGTCCCGTCTGGCCCGGTGATGATCGGAAGACCTGCTACGACACAAAACCAAGGTTTATATCGGGTTTACGGAGTACGGGTTTTACAGATAGCATGGCTCGTATTAAGGTTCCTAGAGCTCATGATCCCGTTTATTTCTGCTCTAACGAGGCAGAGGCTGAGTATGCTCATTATGAGTGTAAGAAGGTGGAAGGATTGTTGTGTAAACTTGGCTAGTCTAGCCTTGTTTAACGTAGAGGGTGCCTTCGGTGACATAGGTTGGCTTTCTATTATCACATATGAGATTTGTACCCATCCTGTTTTGGTGAAGCAGTTCTATTGCAACCTCCAGGTAGTGGGGGACCGCAATGATATAGAGAGGGGTCGGGAGCTCAGGATCACCTGCTATGTAAAAGGGGTGGAAGTTTCATTTAATTGCCAGCAGTTGGCTGATCTCCTGGGTATATCAAATGACGGCCCCTTGGTGTATTGTGCTCCTAAGAAACCCCAGTTCCTATCCTTGATGATGCGTGCTGAGATTGATAATCAGCTTCTTAGAGGTGATCGCTAGGAAATAAAGGCGATCAACTTACGGCCAGAGCCTCGGGTGTACGGCAAGATCATTCAGCACAACTTGATTCCCCAGAGTGGCCATTATTATAGGATTTCTCAGCTGACCCAGTATGTCTTGTACTGCATCTGCACTAGGCAGCCTGTCTGCCTTCCTTATATTATCATCAGGACGATGATCCGTGCTACGCTGCCTGGTCAGATAGGCAACCTGCCCTAAGGACGTCTGATCACTACTCTGCTCACACGCCTACACGTCGACTTATTAGATGAGAGGATTCATGAGGATACTTTCTCTTCTGACCTTGACTGGGAGGCCATCTGCAGGATGGGTATGCGAGATGCTCAGGTCAGTGATGATGAGAGGAACGCTCTGGTGCGTCCTCGTACCCGGGTAGAGATAACAGACGCTGAGGCGACAACAGCAGCAGCAGGGGTCCATGGGGGTGATGCTAAGGATGATGATCATATGTATATGGATGTAGGCGTCATACCTCCTCTATTACCACTACATTCTACTGGAGCTGGCCCATCTCGGGTTAATTCTCACTCTACTGGTCCTTCACACCTACAATCTGATGATATGATGGGGCTACTGCATGAGATTAGAGAGGCTCAGCGCGTGACTGATTTGAGAGTAGGAGAGCTTCTAGATGCTCAGTGCGCAACTGATGGGAGAGTAGGAGAGCTTATAGATGCTTAGCGTGCATCTGATTAGCGGATGGCCGAGTTGACAGCTAGTCTCCAGATGACCCAGACTCAAGTAGCCTGGTTGACTAGAGTGTATGTTGAGGATTACGATAGAGATCGCGAGGCTCCTCCAACACTTCCAGCTCCATGATGTATATTTTTTTTTGTTTTTCCTTGTACTACAAAGTAATTATCCAGATTGTGGACCGTACTCTGATTTGGATATATATATTAGTTGCTTTTTATTCGATGTATATATAAAATTTATTTCTCCTTTTAATATTACATTATTCTCTTTCTTGATTATTGTCTCATATAACACAGGTGCTTATAGTGTGTTATTATTATAACTTTTAAATTTTATCCTAACTCAGTTCACGAACTTTTTGTGGAAGTATATTGGTTTAATAGACAGGGCCTGAGGGCTCTGATACCAAGTTGTCACACCCCAATTCTGTAC
Organism: Protea cynaroides; assembly: GCA_028583415.1. Classification (NCBI taxonomy): domain Eukaryota; kingdom Viridiplantae; phylum Streptophyta; class Magnoliopsida; order Proteales; family Proteaceae; genus Protea; species Protea cynaroides. The sequence goes on along the minus strand of CM053276.1, from coordinate 29,018,785 downwards.
TATTCAGAATGGTGTGATGAACCGCCAATAAACCAATGGTTCAACCAGGATCTCGAATAGGCTGTGTCCGTTTGCTTAAACCATACACATCCACAACCATAATCAGAGTAAATAAACAATAGCAAAAGTCTTTAATATTAAATGAACTGAGAGTCTAGCGATGATAAAGTAAATAAGTTATCCAATTATCTCCGAATAACAAAGACATAAAATAAAATAATTTAATCAATTACATCGTATGAATAATTCAAAGAAGAACTAATCGAAGACGCATGAGTTGTACTCGCGTGACGAATCATGCGACTCCATCATAACTTCTGCATCCATCGCTGTAGCATGTCCATACATCGAAGCATTCATATAATCTTCTACTGTGGTACCTGCATCATCAACTAAAAATATTCAACGTCGAAAGGGTGAGTACAAATCACGGCTCAGTAAGCAAACAAAACAATGCAACAAACATATGCATGCATTCAATTCATATCTTTGGTCTGGTTCATAAGTTTACAATGTGCAATAGAAAGGATAGGTGACTGCCACACCTCTATACACGAGTGTGTGAAGCCGCCCAAAGGATCAAACATCAATGCCGTTCCACATGCACTCACCATGGAATAGGGATAGAGTTAAAGTACTTAGGACCACACTTTATCACACTTCTCCTGATGCCCTACCCATACCAATACGTAAGCCCCTATTGGTAAGGGCTTACAAACTGGGCTCGCAACTAATCAATCCTAATGTCATACAGTGTATCCAAGGCCTCACCCCAGCATCCCTCAATACGTCCATAGAGATAGAGCTAAGGCCTCTCGGCAGAGTCAGAGACTACACGGTCCGAGACCACCTCCCCTGATGCCCAACGACATAATAATTCTACTAAAGTAATGGCGATATGATGATGTCATTGGACAAGACTTGAGTAGAGATAGAGATAGAGTCTGGTGACCAGGATGAACCACAATGTCACATCCTCTCCCTGATGCCCCACTCGCATCAAGTACACTAACCACACATAAACATTCACTTGCTTATTCCTAGCATCATCATCATCATCATGTTATAAATAAACTGAATTAAATATGCATGAACATTAATAGTAGGAATATTAGATGACATGTGAAATGCATAATACATGCATACAAGCATGGAATCATTCATGACATCGGACTCAATAAACAAAAATAGTTTATTATTAGTCAATTAGTTTAGGGCTTGTTCCCTCACCTTTGATTGCTAGTAGATCCTCGTTCAAGCTTTATAATTCACTTTTAAATTACTGAAAGGACCTAACAAGTCGATATATTTTAATTAGAATTAATCTCAATATGTTTAGATTAACAGAAGCTGAGGGGTCGCAGGTGGGGTAGCACCTAGGGTCTCAGTTTCTGCGACCACAGGGGTAGGGTCGCAGGGTAGGGTAGCACTTGGGGTCTCAGTTTCTATGACCCCAGGGTGTAGGGTCATAGGTGGGGTTGGATATTATTCGATACTACGTGCGACCACACCCTCCCTGGAACTTCCCGAAGGCATGTGGTCGATCATGTGGTCTCGTGGGATCGGATATCATTCAACCCTACGTGCGACCACACGTATATTTTTTAGTCGACTTTTTACTCTTAAGTCCATTCCTTCATGTTTGAATCCTTTAGCTTACCATCACGATCCTTCCTATGATCGTTCTATGGCTCAAACTATAATTTTTATACATTATCCATTGTCCACAATGATTTCCTCCATAGATTCTCTTGGAACTTGTCCATAGATGGATGATTTGGGTTTCTTCTAATCCTATATTCTTCATAAACTATTCTAGGCTCTCAATTCAGGTAGGGATTTAGGTTCATACCTTGGGTTTACTGAGATTCAAAGGTTTCTCTAAACTTCCTCCTCTTCCTTACTCTTTTTCTTCAATTATCCTTCTCTTCCTTCTCTTCTCTCTCTCTCACTTTCAATTAGGGTTCTAAAGGAGTGGAATATGTTAAGGGACATCCTATTTATAGAGGAAAACCCTCCAAATATGCCCTAATGAGTTTAGGAAAGAACCCCCTCGGATTAGGAAGGTTTCCAAAATTCGGTTTCTGACTGGGTTCCGTAGGGTCGAATGTAGGGTCGCAGAATCCGTCGACCCTACGTTTTTTAAGACATGTGACCCCACGACCAAAAAGTCATGGGTTGGACTCTTTTGTGGTGGGGTCGGACATACCTGTTTAGGCATGCGACCACACATTCATTTTTTACTGTTTTTGAGTTAAATTTCATATCTAGTCTTGCGGTTTCTTCACGCACTTGGTCCACTTGGCTCGACCATGATAGGTAGACCTGGTACAATGTGGTATGACCGGTTAGTTCGATAGGAGTCTTACAATTTGGGTGATAGTCGATCGTCTTACTAGGACAGCTCGTTTCATTGCTATATGACCTTAATATACTTTGGAGAGGTTAGCTAAGCTGTATGTGGATAATATTATCCAATTATATGGTGTACCTGAAAGTATAGTATCTGATAGGGACCCATACTTTACTTTGAAGTTTTGGGAAGGGTTACAAAAAGAAATGGGGACGAAGTTGAAGTTTAGTACCGCTTTTCATCCTCAATTCTAGAAGACATACTCTAGGTTTGTGTGATTGACTTCAAGGGAGCATGGGATGAGAAGTTACCATTGATCGAGTTCGCATATAACAACAACTATCAAGCTACTATACAGATGTCACCTTATGAAGTAATAAGTGTCGAACTCCTTTATTCTTGAATGAAGTTGGAGAGCAAAGAATCGTTAGACCTAAGTTTGTCGATGAAACTTGACAAGTAGTAAACATAATCAAGGAAAGAGTTAAGACAGCTCAAAATCATAAGAAACAGTATGTAGATAACCGACGCGGGGACCCTAAATTTGCAGTAAGTAACAAAGTATTTCTGAAGATATCATCTATGCACGGTTTGAGACGATTCGGTAAGAAAGAAAAGTTGTGTCCTAAATACATTGGACCTTATGAGATTCTAACGAGACATGGAAAGGTAGCGTATCAGCTAGCACTACCACCATCTATGTCTGATGTACATGATGTATTTCATGTCTCATTATTGAAGACGTACATCAGAGATCCAACACAAGTTTTGATAGTGGATCCACCGGATTTGACTGAAGATCTCGCATTCGAAGTAGTGCCTTTTGAGGTCACCAGTTGGAAGGTTCAACGGCTTTGTAATTGAGACATCTATTATGTTAAGGTTATCTAGAGAAGCCAAGATGTGGAAAAGATAACGTGGGAAGAAGAGAATGCTATGAGAAAACAATACCCTCACCTATTCGACTCGAAAGGTATGGACAAATTTCAAGGATGAAATTTATTTAAGGGGAGAGTTGTAAGACCTACACTTCACTAATCTGGTTTAATCATGTCATGCCAAGTCTTTCCTTGTCACACCCCAATTCTGCACCATTCAGAACGGTGTGATGAACTGCTAATAAACCAATGATTCAACCAGGATCTCTAATAGGCTGTGTCCGTTAAAAATAAAACCATACACATCCACAACTATAATCAGAACAACTACACAATAGCAGAAGTCTTAATAATAAATGAACTGAGGAATCTAGCTGTGATAATCATAAATAAAGTATCAAATTATGTTATATCAATTGAGACATAAGTAAATAAAATATCAATTACATTTCCTTAATAATTCAAATCAAAATCTAATCGAAAACGCATGCGTTGCACTCGCATGAAGAGTCATGCGTTTCCACTAAGTCTTCAGCTTCCATCGCAGCGATGTGCCCGTACGCAGAAACATTCATATAGTCTTCCTCCGTGGTACCTGCATCATCAACTAAAAATATTCGACGTCGAAAGGGTGAGCACACATCACGGCTCAATGAGCAAACAAAACAATGCAACAAACATATGCATGCATTCAATTCATATCTGTGGTCTGGTTTATAAGTTTACAATGTGCAATAGAAAGGTTCGGTGGCCGCCTCACCTCTATACACGAGTGTGTGAATCCGCCCAATGAGTATCGGCACTGTCGTCCCACATGCACCCACCATGGATAATATACACCCCATGAAAATGACATGGCTGTACCGGTTGCCCATACCAACACGTAAGCTCCTGCTGGCAAGGGCTTGCAAACTGGGCTCGCAACTAACCAATCCTAATGTCAAACAGTGTATCCAAGGCCTCACCCCAGCATCCCTCAATACATCCATAGAGATAGAGCTAAGGCCCCCCGGCAGAGTCGAAGACTACAAGGTCCGAGACCACCTCCCCTGATACCTTACGACGTAATAGTTCTGCTAAGGTAATGGCGATACGACGATCTCAGTGGACATGACTTGAGTAGAACCATGGCACAATATACACCCCATGAAAACGGCATGGCTGTACCGATTGATACCATCCCCTACTCGCACCATGTACACTAACCACACACATACATTTACATGTCTATTCCTAGCATCATCATCATCATCATGTTATAAATAAACAGAATTAAATATGCATGAACAGTAATAACAGGAATATTGGATGACATATTAAATGCACATACAAGCATACACGCATAGAATCAGTCATGGCATTGGACTCAAGAAATAAAATAGTTTATTATTAGTCAATTAGTTTAGGTCTTGTTCCCTTGTGAGTGTTGATCCTCTTTCAAGCTTTAAAACCACTTTTATATCAATAGGAAAACCTAACAAGTCTATAGATTTTGGTTAGAAGTCATTCCGGCATCATTAGGCTTGTTTTTAAGCACAGGTCACAGGGTGGGTCGCAGGTAGGGTAGCAGTCTACATCGACCCCCAGGGTAGGGTCGATGCCAGGGTCAGATGTTCCATCGACCCTGGGTGCGACCACCCCTATTCTGGACTTCCAAAATATTGGGGTCGATCCTGTGGTCTGGTAGGGTCGATTCCCAATCGACCCCATGTGCGACCCCTCATGGGTTAAGTCGAGATTTTCATTCTACAGTCCATTCTTTCATGTTTGGATCCTATGGCTTACTTCCACAATCCATTCTAGGCTTTTTCTATGGCATAGAACACTAGGTTTCTTCCTTACCTTGTCTACCATGATTTTCCCATGGATTTCATCGAAATCATCCCATGGGTGTATGATTTGGGTTTCTCCTAGACCATACTCTCTTCATGAACTATTCTAAGGTCTTAGATTATCAAATAAAAAGCTTGCCCATACCTTAGGTTTGCTGAGATTCAGAAATTTCTCTGAATTCTTCAATTCGGTGCTCTTCTCTAACTTTTCTTCTCTTCTTCTTCTCTTCTCATTCTCTCACTCTCAATTAGGGTTTCAAAAGGAGTAAAAGAGGCTTAGGGGCGTCCTATTTATAGAGTAAAATCTCCAAAAATAAGTCCCATTGAGATTAGGAAGGAATCCCATTGAAATTTGGAAAGTTTCCTATTTGCGGTTTCTGTCGGCAAATAGGGGGTCGATGAGGGGGTCGGAGATCCCATCGACCCTCAGTTCCCAAGTTGTCCGACCCCCAGTGAAAAATCAGGGGTCTGACTTCTATGTGAGGGGGCTCGACCCTGCCTACCTAGGTATGCGACCCTACCCTCCAATTTACTATTTTTGGGTTAGTTTAGTACCTGGTTTTGCTATTTCCTTCACGCACTTGGTCCATTTGGCTTGACCATGATAGGTAGACCTGGTACAAGGTGGTAAGACCGGTTAGTTCGATACGGGTCTTGTAACTTCCCCCTACTTATAAAAATTTCGTCCTCAAAATTGTACATACATTCCGAGTCAAATAGATGAGGGTATTGCTTTCGCATAGCATTCCCTTCTTCCCATGTGATTTCTTCTATATCCCTGCTTCTCCAGGTGACCTTAACATAATAAATGTCATGGTTGCGTAGTCGTTGCACCTTTTGACTGGTGATTTCATTTGGTGCTACTTCAAACGTCAAATCCTCAGTCAAATCAGGTAGGTCTACTGTCAAAACGTGCGTTGGATCTCTGACATACTTCTTCAATAAGGAGATATGAAATACGTCATGCACACTTGACATAGATGGTGGTAGTGCTAACTGGTAAGCCACTTTTCTACGTTTAGCTAGAATCTCATATGGTCTGACATATCTCGGACTTAATTTCCCTTTCTGTCTGAACCGTTTCAAACCTCACATAGGTGACACTTTAAGGAATACCTTATCACCTACGACGAATTCAAGGTCTCGGCGTCTAGTGTCTGCATATTGCTTCTGACGATTCTGAGCCGTTCTTACTCTTTCCTTGATAATGTCGACTACTCGACATGTCTCTTTAACAAATTATGGTCCAATAATACTACGTTCTCCAACTTTATTCCAAAACAAAGGAGTTCGACACTTCCTTCCATACAGTGCTTCATAGGGTTACATCTGTATAGAAGCCTGATAGCTATTGTTATAAGCAAACTCGATCAGTGGTAACTTTTCGTCCCATGATCCTTTAAAATCAATTACACAAGCTCGGAGCATGTCTTCTAGAATCTGAATGGTGTGCTCCGATTGTCCGTTTGTTTGAGGATGGAATGCAGTACTGAACTTCAATGTTGTACCCATAACCTTCTCCTTCCCAAAACTTTGAAGTAAAACGTGGATCTCTATCGAACACAATGCTTTCAGGTACACCGTGTAATCTGACAATGTTATCCACATAGAAGTTAGCTAACCTCTCCATTGTATACTGAGGTCGTATAGCTATAAATCGAGCTATTTTAGTCAGTCTGTCTACAATCACCCAAACTGCGTCAACTACTCGGGGAGTCAATGGTAACCCTGTGACGAAGTCCATAGTGATGCAGTCCCATTTCCATGCTGGTTCTGGTAACAGCTGTAACAGTCCTGCTGGTCTTTGTCGTTCAGCTTTCACCTTCTGACAATTTAGGCATTGAGACACGAACTTGGCTATATCTGCTTTCATTCCCCTCCACCAATATAATTTCTTTAGGTCTTGATACATTTTTGTACTTCCAGGGTGTATCGAATAGGCGGTGGTATGAGCTTCCTTCATTAGTCGGTGTCTAATGTCCAAACTTTCTGTTTCGGGTACACATATTCTTCCTTTGTACTTCAGTACCTTTTCATCATCTAAGGTGGACTCAGGAATAGTCTTACCTTTTTCAATGTCTTCTTGTACCGTTCTTAGATAAGGGTCCGCTTTAATTGTTGTTTTCACTTCCTCAAGTATATCGGGTACAATCTTCAATGTGGCAAACATATTTAACAACTGATGGATAAATCTTTGGTTGGTTGATTCACCCGGTACATCTATCACAAACTGCTCGTTACCGTAATTGAACACTCTTCCAGTAGTACACAATGCAGCAGTGGTGCTAACCTCTTCTTGAGATTTCATCATTGCCTTTCTACTCAGTACGTCCGCAACCACATTAGCTTTTCCCGGATGATACTGGATATCACAATCATAGTCTTTCAATAGTTCCAGCCATCTTCTTTGTCTCAAATTCAACTCCTTCTGATTAAAGAGGTAAGTAAGACTCTTATGATTTGATTTAATCTGAAATTTCTCTCCGTACAAGTAATGTCTCCATATTTTGAGAGCATGTACTACGGCCGCTAATTACAAATCATGAGTGGGATAGTTCTTCTCATGTGTTTTCAATTATCTTGAGGCATATGCAATTACTTATTCACCTTGCAAAAGTACACATCCTAATCCCAGTCCTGACGCATCAGTATACAAAATAAATGGCTGTCCTGGAATCAGAATGGTCAAGATTGGAGCTGATATCAATCTAGCCTTCAATGTTTGAAAACTCTTCTCGCATTTATCAGTCCACACAAACTTTTTGCCCTTCTTAGTCAAACTGGTAAGAGGTACGGCAATTCAGGAATAGTCTTCCACAAATCATCGATAATACCCGGCTAGACCTATGAAACTTCTAATTTCTGCAACGCTCTTCGGTGCTTCCCACTTTACAATAGCTTAGGTCTTGCTAGGATCCACATTAATTCCTTCAGCGGATACAACATGGCCTAGAAAAGCGACTTCCTTTAGCCAAAACTCACACTTCGTAAATTTGGCGTAGAGCTTCTCCTTCCTTAATCGCTGTAGAGCGGCGTTTAGATTCTTTATATGAGTTTCCTTGTCCTTGGAGTAGACCAATATATCATCGATGAATACAATAACCGACGTTTCCAACATATCGTGGAATACCCGATTTATAAATTCCATAAAGGTTGCTGGTGCGTTCGTCAATCCAAAAGACATGACCAGAAATTCATAATGTCCATATCTGGTCCTGATTGTTGTCTTGGGGATATCACCGTCCTTAATCTTCAACTGATGGTAGCCTGACCGAAGATCGATCTTGGAGAACACTTTGGCACCTTGAAACTGATCGAACAAGTCATCGATCCAAGGCAATGGATACCGATTCTTGATTTTCAGTTTATTTAGTTCCCGGTAGTCTATACACAATCGAACACTACTGTCCTTCTTCTTTACGAATAATACTGGCGCTCCCCATGGTGATATGCTAGGTCGGATGTAGCCCTTGTCCAGTAGTTCTTGTAATTATACTTTTAATTCCTTCAATTCAGTAGGAACCATTCGATAAGGTGCTTTAGATATTGGTGCGGCTCCGGGTATCAGATCTATAACAAACTCTGTAGCGCGATCGGGCTGTAATCTTGGTAGTTCTTCAGGAAATACATCTGAATAGTCACGCACGACATCAATATCCTCCATTCGTGGTGCTTCTTTGGTAAGATCGACCACAGATACTAGATACCCAACTGCTCCTTTCTCAAGGCACTTCCTAGCCTTTAATGCAGAGAGTATGAGCTTTCGTTTACGGGGAAGTTTGGTTCCTAAAAAACTGAACTCTGTTCCTTCTTTGTCTTTAAATGTCAGCTTCTTTTCGACACACAATAGGTTTGCAGAATGCCGAACTAACCAGTCCATTCCCAAGATGACGTCAAAGTCTGCCATCTCAAGTTGGATCAAGGTAGCATCCAAAGTCTTTTCATCAATAAGAACTGGACATGGTCCATAACCTTTTTCAATCTTCACTTCTAATCCCATAGGTGATCGTACAAGCAGTTTGTAGTCTAAGGATTAAGGGATAGATTTAGATTCTTTCCAAATGACATAGATATAAAAGAATGAGTAGCTCCTGAATGAAAGAGTAATCTAACGGGAATGCCATTAATAGGTACGATACCTGTGATTTGTTTTGGTTTAGTCTACATGCTCACATAATATAACACAAAATGATAAGATTCAGATCATACCTGTGACCACATTAGGCGATGCGGCAGCATCCTCGGATGTAACCGCGTAAACTCTGCCTTGTTGTAGTTGCTTCTTGGGCTTAGTACACTCCCTTGCAATATGCCCTACTTGATTGCAGTTAAAACATCTTACTCCTTCACTGACTTGCTTTTGTTGCTGTGGAGCTGCGGGGGTAGTCTTGGTTGCAGCATTAAAGCCTTAAGTATGGAAGGGTTTGAATATCTTGGTGTTCCCTCTGTTGTAAGAATTTCCATTAGGCCTTTTGATTCCCCTATTTTGAGCAAAGTAGCTCTCTTTCTGGCTCGACTCTATCACTCGAGCAATTTGTGTCGCTTCATTACAGATTTTCTTTTCAAGTCCCAGAACATGCTCGCAGATGCTTCCCCTAAGTCCCATGACGAACCTTCGGGTCTTGGTGTTTTCCTCTTGCATACTGGCGGGTGCAAAGAAGAACAGCTCCTCATAACGTTGTTGATATGCATCTACGGTCATCTGCCCCTGATATAAACTCAGGAACTCTCTTTCCATAGAATCTCTGAAACTTCTAGGAAAGTACTTCTCAAAGAATGTCTCCTTATAAATATCCCAAGTCAGGGCGTGCTTTGTTAATAAATATGTCCTGGTAGACCTCCACCAATGGTGTGCATCTCCTTTCAGCATAAAGGTGGCACACAATACTTTCTCTTCTTTATTTACTGTCATCATCATAAAATTTCTTTCCATTTCGTCAACCTAGTGTGCCGGCCATAAAGGATCTGTTGGCTTGCCATTAAATTCTTTGGGCTTCATTTTAAGAAAATGCTCCACCAGTCTGGAGTGATCTAGTTGTTGCAGGACATACGCCCAATACATAGGTGGTTGGAATTGATATCCACCTTGAGCTACCTTAGGATTCTGCACTTGAGCCTTCATGATGGGAGTGTGAGGTGCGTGGGGTACTGTGTTGCTTCCCCCTAGTACAGTGCTTGCCGGTCCTGCTGGCATTGGTGTCGTCTGTGCAGCCAGAAAGGTCATATCTATGGCAGCTTGCATAGTAGCTTGTGCCTGTTGTATTTGCTGCAGCTATTGGGCCAAATTCAAGACGGTTGTATCCAGATCTGTAGGTGGAGCTAGCAGATTTGTAGGATTTGTCTGCCCATTAATTACGGACGGTGCCGTGTTCATATTCTCCTGTGTTTTCGGGTGTATCTGGCTATCTTCCCCCATAGGTGGTGGTGGTGGGATAGGGTTACGGCTTTGTCTGGTCACTCTACGTCCATCCATTATCTGTTCTGGTAGTGGGAATGCCTAAAAATCATAGAATATGTGAGGAAATCATTACATACTTCATTCTCATATTTTAAATCCACTAACAAATGTAAATTTCAAAATTTTCAGATCATTCTGTCGAAAATGTTGTATTTTTACTGCAGGGTCGATGGTGGGGGTCGATTGATGTCCGACCCTCAGTATGCGACCCTGAGAAATCACTGATTCTTACCGAGAGCCAGGGGTCGATGAGGGGCTCGATAGATGTCCGACCCAGGGTTCGACCCCTGGTTCTCTGTCAATTACCGAGAGCCGAGGGTCGATGAGGGGGTCGGAGGGGGGGTCGGATGTCTTGGTCGAATTCTCCGACCCTCGGACTAAAAATCAAGTTTTTATTTCCGATTTTGAATCCATTTCTCATTCTTCCTCTTCCTTTCCGACTCAGCTCATCCCTTTGAGTTGCTACAGTGCCAACTCGGACTCATTGGTGCTATTTGCTTCTTATTTCGACGTCTACACCTCGTCTACAGGTATGTTCTCTACATTTTTATGCTTTTAGGTTTTCTTAACTAGGTTTTTACCCATTTAACTCGTTTTCTTCAAATTAAACTTTTTCCAACCGTAAAATTTTGATTTTTATTGGGGGCTTTTGTTGTTGGTGACTCAATGGACGAAAGCCCTCAAAAATATATGAGTTTCATCGGTTGGTTATCAAGAAACTTGAATTTTTCCATTTTTGCCCTAATTTGTCGAGATTTTTAAATTTCTTGAAATTTCTTCAAATCCGATCTCTTTAAATGAAATTTCCAACTGTATGAGTCTTGCAGGATTGTTTAAAACCTTTATAAATCCTCCTGCCTATGTGTATGGGTGAAAAGTGAGGCTTTTGACCAATTCATGTCGTTATACTGTCGAAATTTTTGGGTTTTTCGTCTTTACTAACCCAATATCTATTTCTCCTTGTTTTTGTAGATACTATGGCTCATACCAAAGTACCCAGGGTTCATGACCCAGTCCGCTTCTGTTCTAACGAGGCAGAAACACAGTATGCCCGCTATTCTCGTAAGAAGGTAGAGGGAGGTCGCCGGGTAGACTTGGCTAGCCTGGCATTGTTCGATGTGGAGAGGGCTTTTGGTGACATGGGTTGGCTTCCTGTGATCACCTATGATGCCTGCACTCGGCCGGATCTGGTGAGACAGTTCTACTGTAATCTCCAGGTGGTGGGAGATTACAACGATACAGAGAGGGGTAGAGAGCTTCAGATCACCAGCTACGTCAAGGGGGTCGAGATTTCATTCGATTATCGGCAGCTAGCCGACTTGTTGGGAATTTCATATGACGGCCCCTTGGTGTTCTGTGCTCCTGGAGAGCCCCAGTTCTTTTCATTGGAGATGAGAGCTGAGATTGACCGCCAGATCATCAGAGAGGATCACTGGGAGATGAAAGCAATCTATCTTCATCTAGAGCCTCGAGTGTACTGCAAGATTATCCAGCACAACCTAATACCTCAGAGTGGGCATTACGAGAGGATCTCCCAGTTGACCCAGTATCTGTTGTACTGTATCTGCACTAGGCAGCCCGTTTGTCATCCTTACATCATCATGCGGACGATGATCAGCGCTACGTTGTCCAGTCATATTAGCAACCTGCCATATGGACGCATGATCTCTATGCTACTGACCCGCCTGGGTGTTGACATGACAGATGAGAGGATTCAGGAGAAATCCTTCTCATCACCTTTGGATTGGGAGGCCATCTGTAAGATGGGCATGCGGGATGCCCAGGTCAGCGACGAGGAGAGGAACGCTCTGGTGCTTCCACGTACTCGAGTGGAGATGGCTGACGCTGAGGCAGCAGCAGCAGCTACTGGAGCAGGGGTTCATGGGGGTGATGACGATCGTTTGTACATGGATGTGGATGTCATACCTCCTCCATCACCTACTCATGCTACAGGAGCTGGTCTTTCTTATTCAGCTGGTCCTTCATATGCAGCTGTTCCTTCGTATGCACCTTCTGATGACATGATGGGGATATTGTATGAGATACGAGAGGCGGCTCAACGCATGTCTGATTTAAGGATGGAAGAGCTTCTAGATGCTCAGCGCTTGTCCGATCAGTGGGTGGGAGAGCTGAGGGATGCTCAGCGCGTGACTGACCAGCGGGTGGCTGATCTCACAGCTAGTCTCCAGACGACCTAGACTCAGATAGCTTGGTTGACTAGAGTCTATGCTGAGGATTATGACAGAGACCGTGAGGCGCCTCCCCCATCACCTCCAGCTTCTTGATGTATTTTCGTTTATCTTTCTTTTTGTACTCCAGAGTAACTGTCTGGGTTGTGGACTGTACTCTGCTTTATTCATGTATATATACGTTTGTTTTTCTTTTGGTTGTATATAAATTTGTTTCTCATTTAATAGATGCATTATTCTCTTTCAATTTTGTCTCAAACAATACAGATGCTTATGGTGTGTTATTATTACGTCTTTTAAATTTTATCCATTCTGAATGGTGCAGAATTGGGGTGTGACAACTTGGTATCAGAGCTCAGTATTTGAAACCAGTATACTTCCACAAAAGTTCTTACTACAACCACTATCGGAGCCAGCTTGGAAGTGGAACTACATTATAATAGACTATGTCAATAGTTTACCACTGACTCCTAGATTGATTGACACAGTTTGGGTGATTGTCGATCGCCTTATGAAGACAGATCGTTTCATTGCTATACAACCTCGGTGTACTTTGGAATGGCTAGCTAAGCTATATGTGGATAATATTATTTGATTGAATGCTATGTCTGAGAGCATGGTGTCAGATAGAGGCTCACACTTTACCTCAAAGTTTTGGGGGGGACTACAGAAAGCGATGGGAATAAGTTAAAGTTTAGTACTGTATTTCACGCTCAAATCGACGGATAGTTGGAGTGGAGTATATAGATCCTAAGAGGTATTCTCCGAGCCTGTGAAATTATTTTTAAAAGAGCTTGAGTTAAGAAGCTATCGCTGATTGATTTTGCTACCGAGCTATCATGTAAATGTCTCCCATGAAACATGGTACGGTAGAAATGTCAAACTTCTCTATTTTGGAATGAAGTCAGAGAACGAAGAATTATAGGAACTGAGTTTGTCAAAGAAACCTATCAAGTAGCAAACAAGATCAAGGGCCAAGACAGCTCAAGGTTGTCAAAAAAGTCGCCAAGACCTTGAGTTCACCGTAAGTAACAAAGTGTTCTTAATGATATCACTTATGCGTGGTTTGAAACGGTTTGGAAAGAAGGGAAAGTTGTGCCCTATGTATGTTTTGAACCTTATAAAATTTTAGAGAGACATGAAAAAGTTGCATATCAACTAGCTTTACCACCATCCATGTCTAGTATGCACGATGTATTTCACATGTCTCTATTGAAGAAGTACGTTAGAAATCTATCACGAGTATTGACTGTGGATCCAACGGATTTGATAGAAGACTTAACTTTTAAAGTAGTACCAGCCTAGATCACCAGTTGGAAGGTATAACATATTCGTAGCTAGGATATTTATTATGTGAAGGTAACCTGCCAAAGCCAAGATGTGGAAAAGGTTGCATGGGAAGAGGAAAATGCAATGTGGAAACAGTATTTTCACCTATTCGACTTAGATTTCCACCTATTCGACTTAGAAGGTACATTTAAATTTCGAGGCAAAATTTCTTTTAAGGGTGGGGGAGTTGTAAGATCCGTGCATGTAAATTTTGAGGACTAAATTTCTGTTGTGGTTGGTGGAGTTGTAAGACCCGCACGCCATGAATCCGGTCTAACTTTACGTTCTCGTGTCGTGACTGGTCTACCCATCATAATTGGCTCAAGTGAACCAATTGTATAAAGAAACCACAAGATGAGACAACCAACAAGGCAAATTTAGTTGGTGTAATTGACTGTTTAAGTTTGTATGGAAACAACCAATCAAAAACTAAAAACCAATAAATTTTGGACGTATGGTTGCATTTTTGAGGGTTATGGTCAACCATATGGTCGACTTAGTTGTGACCACACAACATGTGGCCGCATATTTTAGACATATAGTCGATGGATTGAGCGACCGCACGTGAGACCGTACTATGTTAAGACCAACTCCGAGTTTAGGAAACTTTCCTAATTTGAGGAGGACTGTGAGGACAAAGATGGAAATCTTTTGGAAGTCGCCACTTAGATTTAGGTGTAGGACCTTAGAAATATGAAATCTCACCCCAAGGTAAGACTTCGATTGACTCATGACCCTTAGATTGGAATTCTGGTCTATCAGAGATTGGGTAAGCGTCAGGTTACGATTATGGGAAGGGGTTAGGCACCCAAACCGCCCGATCAAAATCGATCTCCTATACCTTTCCTATGCTAGACTCTATTTGTTAAACCAAACCAAACCAAGTGGTTTGATATCATTGAACCGAATCTATATCCATCAGATTGCCTACGTATCACGGAATTATTCTAAAAATCAGGTTCACCATCGTAGTTCAGGTGTGATTAAAGTTTACGGATGTGATTTATGCTTGTGCATGATTAAGTTCTTTCTTCAAGTTGAAATTTATGCTTGAAAGGTTGAGAAATCCTATGGGTTAGGATCTGGATAGTCCATGTAGACTGATAGATAGTCCAAGTGGATCTAAGAATAACCCTATTTGGGTTGAAATATGGATAACCCATTCTGGGTTGGAATGTGGATAACCCTATGTGGGTCAAAATGTGGATAAATATCCTAGTGGATCTATGGATAGTCCAAGTGGACTAAGGTTTGGATAACCCTATTTGGGTTAAAATATTGGGGATATCCTACTGGATCTATGGATAGTCCGAGCGGACTAAATTATGGATCCAAATTTGGGTTTCTACCAAATGGCCTACGTATCCCAGGGTTTGACCTAGGAATCAGAATCCGCGTAGTTCGGGAATTGGGTAACCTTTTCTAGGTTAGAATGATTGAGAACCTATTCTAGGTTTAGGGTTTAGAACATATTCTAGGTTTAGGGTTTACCAAGG
The DNA here is from genome assembly GCA_028583415.1 of Protea cynaroides. NCBI lineage: Eukaryota > Viridiplantae > Streptophyta > Magnoliopsida > Proteales > Proteaceae > Protea > Protea cynaroides. Next base: position 29,003,250 of record CM053276.1, on the reverse strand, counting down.
GGTAAAATCATCCTAAATTACCCTTTTCATCCTGAATTCTAATTTTGGAAGGTTTGGCAAAGTATTTTTCTTTCTTTATTATGGTTTTTTTTTTATAATTCTCATTATGCCCTTCCCTAGAATGTAGGTGCCTAAATGCACGTCCCCACACCTAATATGTTTGCTAGGTGTACAGATATGGCAGTTCGACTAGGGTGTTGCATAAATTAAATTATTGCCAAAATTGAATTATTCATCTAAATATGGCATATAATACATTTATGGCAAGAAATACATATATAGCAAGATTGTGAAAATCTCCTTAATATGGCATGCACTACAAATAAGGCAAGAGCCTATATGGTAAGATCTAATATGCTAATTCTAAGCATGGCAAGACTTAATATGACTATTTTTAGGATTTTCTACCCTAATTGTTATTTTCTTTTCATTTTAGGGTTTTCTACCCTAATTGCTATTTTCTTTCCATTTTTAAGGTTTTCTACCCTAATTGCTATTTTCTTTCCATTTTTAGGGTTTTCTACCCTAATTGATATTTTTCTTTCATTTTAGGGTTTTCTACCATAATTATTATTTTCTTTTTATTTTTAGGGTTGTCTTACCTTAATTGCTATTTTCTTTCTATTTTAAGGTTTTCTACCCTAATTGATGTTTTTCAATTTATCTCTTTTCAAGATGAATATGATGAATGAAAACATTCCAACTATAGCAATGGTAGTAATCCAAATATAGCAGTAAGCACCCAAACATGGCAGTAATCATCTAAATATGACAGTAAACATGTGGTAGACAAATATGACAATAAGCATGTGTAGCATTCCAAAACAGCAAGAATCATGTAAGCATCAAGATGGTGGACATATCAACATGAAATCCAACGATTCAGATTTAATGTCATCACATAATAAGAAATCAATTGATCATCCAGTGGATCAGATTTATCAATCAATGGCTCAAGATCAAAGGCCATAATTAAATCATGTGAAAATAACTTAACATCAAATGACCATATACAAATTTGCATTAAAAAGTTTCAAATCAATGGTCACAATTAATCACATCAACTCCCAAGATCAGATCCAGATAAGATGGGCATAATTTAATCATCTAAAAAACATATCAATGGTCCATATTTAATCACCTTAAATTTCAAACCAATGGGATCAATTTCGTAAAATTCTAAGCATTTCAGATCAATTTTGATCACATGAAATTCCTACATGTAATTGATCCAATTAATCTCAAATTTTCGATATCAGATCCAGATCAGATGGCCATAATTTAATCATCCAAAATCCATATCAATGGTCCATATTTAATCACCTTAAATTTCAAACCAATGGGATAAATTTCATAAAATTTTAAGTATTTTCAGATCAATTTTGATCATATGAAATTCCTACATGTAATTGATCCAATTAATCACATCAAATTTTCAAGATCAGATCCAGATTAGATGGCTATAATTTAATCATCCAAAATCCATATCAATGGTCCATATTTAATCACCTTAAATTTCAAACCAAATGGATCAATTTCATAAAATTCTAAGCATTTTTAGATCAATTTTGATCACGTGAAATTCCTACAAGTAATTGATCCAATTAATCACATCAAATTCCCAAGATCAGATCCAGATAAGATGACCATAATTTTAATCATCCAAAATCCATATCAATGGTCCATATTTATTCACCTTAAATTTCAAACCAATGGGATCAATTTCGTAAAATTCTAAGTATTTTCAGATCAATTTTGATCACATGAAATTCCTATATGTAATTGATCCAATTAATCACATCAAATTCTCAAGATCAGATCCAGATAAGATGGCCATAATTTAATCATTCAAAATCCATATCAATGGTCCATATTTAATTACCTTAAATTTCAAACCAATGGGATCAAATTTCATAAAATTCTAAACATTTTCAGATCAATTTTGATCATATGAAATTACTACATGTTTGGATCAATTTTATCCACATGAAATTTCAACACATTTGGGTCAATTTTAGCACATGAAATTTTAAATAAAAAACAAAGAAAACGATAAAGTAGAGTTTACCTATTTTTTTCTGATTTCTCCTTCTCTTGATCTTCTTCTTCTTCTTCTTCTTCTTCTTTTTCTTCCTCTTCTGTTCTTTCTTTTTTCGGTTTCAGCTCATCTTCTTCATTCTCCCGTGCTTTCTTTCTCTCACTCCCTTCTTTCGGATCTCCTCCTCTTCTTATTATTATTATTTTTTTCTTTCTTTCTTTTTCTTCTCTTTCTTTCCTTTTTCTTCTTTTTTCTTTCTTTCTTTTTCTTCTTTTCTTCTCTTTTTTTCCTTTTCTTCTCTTTTTCTCTTTCTTTCATTTTCTTCTCTTTTCTTTCTTTTTTCTTTTCTTCTTTCCTTTTCTTCTCTTTTCTTTCTTTCCTTTTCTTTTCTTCTTCTCTTTCTTTCCTTTTCTTCTCTTCTTCTCTCTCTCATTCTAGAAAACGTAAAGGAGATCCTCTTTTTCTTATTTTTTTCTTTTTCCTTTTTTCTTTTTTTATCTTTCTTTCCCTTTTTTTTTCTTTCTTTTTCTTCTCTTTTCTTTCTTTCCTTTTCTTTTCTTCTTCTCTTTCTTTCCTTTTCTTCTCTTTTCTTTGTTTTTCCTTTTCTTCTCTTCTTCTCTTTCCTTTTCTTCTTTTCTTCTCTTTCTTTACTTTTCTTCTCTTTTCTTTCTTTTTCCTTTTCTTCTTTCCTTTTCTTCTATTTTCTTTCTTTCCTTTTCTTCTCTTCTTCTCTCTCTCATTCACGTTTTCTAGAAAGAAAACGTGAAGGGGATCCCTTTTTTTTCTTTTCTTTTTTCTTTTATTTCTTTCTCTCTTTCCTTTTTTTCTTTCTCCCATTCTCTTTCCTATGGCCTCTCTTTCCTCTCTCTTTCTTATAATATATATATATATATATATATATATATATATATATATATATATATATATATATATATATATATATATATATATATATATATATATGTATTAATACAAAAATGGGGTGCTTACAGATTACAGATGCCCCTCTTTAGCCGAGATTGTTACCAATTGAAGGCTGAAGGTAAAAGAACCACATTTTTGAGATATGAGTGAGATTATTTTTTTGGCTGCACTTAGGGATATTTGTCCTAAACTGCCTACGTATTCTAAGGGTGTCCTAAAAATCAAGCCCAGAACGTAGTTCGACTGGTAAGAAGGTTTGCTCTTCTTGGAGAATTGATGACTGTTCTTCTTGTATGAAGCTAGGCTGTGAATACAAGGCTCATTTGTAGGCTGTGAACCGCTTCTTGCTGAGGTGGAACTCATGATGCAAGGTACGTGCGGGCTTGGATCCGGCTTGATCCATTTGTAGGCTGATAAACCTCTTCTTGTATGAAGCTAGACTGTGAATACAAGGCTCATTTATAGGCTGGGAACCTCTTCTTGCTGAGGTGACTCATGATGCAAGGTATGTGCGGGCTTGGACCCGGCTTGATCCATTTGTAGGCTGATAAACCTCTTCTTGTATGGAGCTAGGCTGTGAATACAAGGCTCATTTATAGGCTGAGAACCTCTTCTTGTTTGGAGCTAGGCTGTGAATACAAGGCTCATTTGTAGGCTGGAAACCTCTTCTTGCTGAGGTGGAACTCAATGCAAGGTATGTGCGGGCTTGGACCCGGCTTGATCCATTTGTAGGCTGATAAACCTCTTCTTGTATGAAGCTAAGCTGTGAATAAAAGTTTAATTATTGGCTGGGAACCTCTTCTTGCTGAGGTGGAACGCATGATGCAAGGTATGTGTGGGTTTGAACCCGACTTGGTCCATTTGTAAGTTGATAAACCTCTTCTTGTATGAAACTAGGCTATGAATACAAGGCTGATTGCATGAGCTTGGGCTCGGCTTTAATTTGTTTGGATGTAAGACTTGATGTCTTTTCTTTGATAGAACTGAGGCTCTTTTGGTTGAGATTCTGATATTGTTTTTCTAAATAAGCTAGGGCTCTGCATTTGATATACTTATAGGCTGAGATTGACTTGATATTTGGATGAGCTTGGACTCTACATTTGATTCACTAAGAGGCTGAGATTGATTTGAATTTTGGATGAGCTAGGGCTCTGCATATGATTCACTTATAGATTGAGATTGATTTATTCTTTGAATGAGCTTGGGCTCTACATTTGATTAACTAATAATCTGAGATTGATTTGATCTTTGGATGAGCTAGGGCTCTGCATTTGATTCACTTGTAGACTGAGATTGATTTGAACTTTGGATGAGCTAGGGCTCTGAATTTGATTCACTAATAGGCTGAAATTGATTTGATCTTTGAATAATCTAGGGCTCTACATTTGATTATGAAATGAGCAAGAACTCAGAAGGTCACTTTTAGGGTGAGGAATTTTCTATTGATTCTGAAATGAGCAAGAACTCAGAAGGTCACTTATAGGGTGATACTGAATGACTCATATTTGAAGTTCCTACCATCTATGGACCTTCAGGTTTGAAAATTAGAATATCCTTCTTGGAAGCTCTATGGCTATGAACCTTCTGGAATGAAAACTAGAATATCCTCTTAAGTAGTTTTGTTGCTTTAAACCTTTAGGATGCTCGAAACTGACCCATCTTGGAAGTCTCTTGACTTTGAACTTATAGAGTGCTGGACAGATTTGAAATGATGGTGAATTCCTCGACAGTTTACAAGGTTTTTTTGAACCTGCTTTGTTGGTGAAGGCATAAAACGTGGCCTCAATGGAAATGGTGACATGGACTTTGCTGGCATGATACCTAGATTTGAAATTTGCCATTTATGACCTGGTACTGAAAGTTTGACACAATTTCAGCATGGTAGTGATGACTTGGTTGCTCCCTTGGAAAGGTTCCATGTAATTTGAAATTGATGATTTTCTTCAGCCAACATTGGTGTTGTTGGATTTTGGATTGAAAGAAACTCTAGCGAGGATTTTGAACAAGAATAAGGGGAGCTTGACAGTCTCTAACCAAAGTGATTTTATTGATTGACCTTGGTGTTAAAGTGTCGAGGGGCATTTGGTCAACTAAGTTCTTTGACTGTGCACTATGGTAGACCAAATTGGTAGAACAGTCAGGCGGCAATGAAATGTGACATGGGTTTGGCCCTTGATCTAGGCTCATGAAAAGCTCCGGGCTTTGCAACATAGTTGTGCCAATTTTGAAAGATTAATGAATCATGGCCCCAAACTCCTAACAGGTGAGCGACCACATTGGATTTTTTTTCATCAACATGATTGGGAGAACTGAGAAATTGGTAAAAACCAACTTGGACGGACCTACTTCTATTGACTAGGAAAGTCAGTGACTTCAGACTAGACAATGGATCCTAGATGTAATGCTCATGATCAAGTTCAATTCCTTTACATAGGGTATATCTATGCCCCAGTGTCTACATGTTGTGACAGACCGCTTCTATAGTGTGCCAGGGGCAAGATAGAAGGAAACGGGAAATCTACCAAAGTTGGAACTAGGTTGAATCTTGATTGCATCCAAAATTTGACCATGCTTCCAAGGTCAGGGAAGATTGACAGATTGATTGTAGAAAGTGACTTCTTAGATGAGCCCTTCTTGAATATTGAAAAATGAGGGAACTGATGATTTGATGAATTTGGCTACATCTGTAACCAGGCCATGAGAATTTTATCTCGTGACAAAAGGATTTGAAGATAGAATTATGTTGAAAGGCAATGCTATGGAGCCCAAAAGGCAAACAGATGATGGTTTGTTCAACTCCTCTGAGTATGATTTACAAGAGAGCAAGAGGGGTTCCATTCCTTATGGAGGGTAGACTGGGTATGACACTTGTCTACATGAACCACTGAATTTTTCTAGAAAAGGCCAAAGAGGGCAATGCTTTAGGGTTGCATCAGGTCGCCCATCCCCACTGAGGTATTATGGATTGCCCATTGAGGTTTCTCGGGTTGCCTTTCCCTTGCTAAGGTTTCTTTTATTCCCCCCCCCCTTTTTTTTTTGCAAACCCCATTTTGGGTTGAATAGAGAGTCCTAATATGGTGAGGATATTGCCAAAACTATGGTCTTATCCAATGGTCTGAAACCCTTTAGGGGAAGTCCGAACGACATGACTTTCATGACAAATGGGTAGCCTTGTCCCACTGTTTAAGTTGACACCTACATGCATTGATAAGTGGGTAGTAATTTGAATCATCTCTAAAAGTGACCTTAGGGAAATGCAGTCCCACACCAAAATTAAAAATGGTGCCAAATTATGTTTTCTTTTCTTGGAGATGTTTAGATGGAACATGTGTCTCAACAAGCTACATCGAGATTCCGAATCAGTCACGACCATATCTGGGCCGAAAACCTTTAGGTTTGTTGACAACTATTGATATTGAAGGTCCAAGAGGACTGATGTGAAACTGTCCACATGGGTCTACCATTGGGAGAGTGTTTAGTTGTTTATGTAAAATGAGTTTATCTTACCAAGAAGATCCCATTTTATTGGCTTGAGAAATGAATGGCTTATAGGAACTTTGGGAAGCTGTCGGATGTAATGAACGACAGATGAGAGTTCCAGCCAGGTTCATGAATTTGTACATAAAATGATGACATGATCATGAGATACAATGCCATAAAAACTAATAATCAAAAGAAAGGGCTTGTGATAGAGACTCCTAAGAAGGCCGTCGGATTGATGGACGGGAGAGAGAGTCTAATGCCGATGAGAAATCTTTCTCTAATGATGAAGAAGTGATGAGATCGTCTCTTGTAAAGGCGGGATGTAATTGGTCAAAATCAAAAGTCCAGTCCAACATGCTGTGAATCTCGAAGAACGATCGCACTTGCTATCAGGCTTTGATTGGAACTACCATCCTCTTGAAGTGAGATGAACAATTGGCTTACTGTCGAGGTCCAATTCAACATTTTACTATTTTCTTTTTTTTTTCTTTTTTTTTTTTTTTGGATGTGGAGGCCACATAATGCAGTGCTTCACTTGATCGCAAAGTTACAGCATTACTTTCAATATTGGATTTGAATCTTCTTCTTCCAAACATTTCTAATCAGATAGGACATCTTTGCCCCAGTTAGTACTCTAATCTTCTGTAAACTTTATGAGCATTTGTGACTGCTCATCTAGATCTGATTTAATCTGAATGGTGAATCTGTATGCTATCCTCTGGAAGTTAATCATCACCTTCTATCTGATGTGACTGCCTCCCATTATTGATGTAGATAAAACATAGGCTTGAATTTTTTTTCTTTCTTTTTTTCTTTTTTTCTTTTCTTTGTGTATTCCAATGCCTCATTCTTTGATTTTGGGATTGGTCATTCATCATGTACTCTTGCTTGCAGATGGTGTACTTTGTAAGAACTTTGGTATTTCCATCTTTTTGGTGGCACATCTGTCGTCCACTCATTTGTACTGATCGGCTGACCTGTTGATATGATCTGTTACTAACTAGTGCTTTCCTTGGAATCCTTTCATTGGTAGAACAAATGGTAGCTTCTCCAATACATGTTTCTTGAGAGTACTCTTGTATCTCCCGATTGATCATTTAAAGCTTTCCCAGACAGGTTGGACCTTTCTTTCTCAAGAGGCCGGGTGGCGTAGAAGTTCAAGAGACGGCTCATCGTTTCAGTCACCTTCAGAGTCAGAATTGACTGTGCACGTAAACTAGGAGGATGTATGAAACTGGGAGGAAATGTATGGAAGAGACAAGGCACAGAGTTTGAAATCCCAAACGGGGTGATTTCTTTTACTTGCAGGGCAGATTGGACTGGACTTGTCAACAAGCATATCAATTTTGGACCCAAACATGGATGACCTATCAAATACTGATAATAGAAAGTTGAAACAACTAGTTCGTCCAAGCGGCTCCAGTTGGGCATAACGCCTTCGACAACCACCTTCAGTCGATGTGAGAATAAATCTTCCTGCAGACCTCTAACAGCAAGACTCATCATGCCCCTCTATCAATAGATGCAAGATACCTACCTTTTAGGGTTCCATACAATTCTTACCATGTTTTTTTTTTTTTTAAGATTCATTCATAATCGGACTATTGCTTTTTAAGCTCAAGGTTACTCTAGTTCATGCCCCAGTTTGGGGTTCAATGGATTCATCAATGGACCACTTCTAGCTGAGTTCAAAATCATTTTGGCTTATGCCCCAGCTTGGTGATCAAGTGGTATCGTCATTGCATTACACCATTTTGAGTCCAAAATTGGACTAGTTTATGCCTCGGCTTGGGAGTTCAATGGATTTCTTCATTAGACCACTCTCAATCTGGGTCCAAGGTCAATTTGGTTCATGCCCTAGTTTAGGGCATAATGGCTTTCCTCATTAGACCGCATTCAATTTTGGTCCAAGGTCAATCTGGTTCATGCCCCAGTTTATGGGTTAAGGGTTTCATCATTGGACCATTCCCTAGCTGTGATTCTGGTTCCTATCCTAGCCTGGGGCATATCGGATCTCATCTTTGGTCGACCCTACGCGGTGGTATGATTGCCGCAATAATGCGCCTGCTCGGGAAAATTCCATTCCCTCTCTTTAAAAAATGAGAAATATGAGGGCAACTCTTTGGGTTCTAGCATTTCCTTGGCCAATGGGGTAGAAATGCCCGAGATGGGACAGCACTATCATAGCTGAAGGTTCATGATTTCTTGATGACTCCAGAATCTAGAATTGATCTTTACTGACAAGCAATGAGGAATGCTTCTCATTTACCATTCCTGACGGCTATCATAACTTGTAGCAGTGGGCTATGATAGACATGGATCGGGCTCTATTTGATAGAGCCAGAGATTGATTTTGAATCGGTCTCCGATTGATAGAGACAAGATTGACTTTGAATTGATCTCTGATTGATGGAGATCAAGATTGACTTTGAATTGGTCTCTGATTGATAGAGATCAAGATTGACTTTGAATTGGTTTCTGATTGATATAGATCAAGATTGATTTTGAATTGGTCTCTGATTGATAGAGATCAAGATTGACTTTGAATTGATCTTTGATTGATAGAGATCAAGATTGACAGTCATAGACTAGGCTCTAATTGCTAGAGGCAAGGATTGCTTGAGTTGGGCTCCGATTGATAGAGGCCAAGGAAGACAATCATGGATTGGACTCTAATTGATAGAGATGATGGATTGATTGAGTTGAAATGACTGAAATTCTCTTTAATTCCTTCATGAAATGGAACATGGACCAGAGGTAATGGTTGAATAGGCCTAGAGGCTAACTCATGCTCACATTGAGTTCATATAAATGGAACATTCCTTAGTTTAGTTCCAACATGAATTGGAACCTAAACTGGAGTTGACAGTTGGACAAGCCTAGGGGCTAATTAAATTCAAATGAATAGAACTCTTCTTAGTTCCAACATGAATCAAAACATGAACCATAGTTGATGGTTGGACAGGCCTAGTGGCTAATTGAATTCAAATGAATGGAACTCTTCTTAGTTCCAACAAGAATCAGAACTTGAACCATAATTGATGGTTGGATAAGCTTAGTGGCTAATTGAATTCAGATGAATGGAACTTTTCCTAGTTCGACATGAATCAGAACCCTAACCAAAGTTGATGGTTGGTTAATGGAACTTTTCTTAGTTCCAACATGAATCAGAACCCTAACCAAAGTTGATGGTTAGATAAGCCTAGTGGTTAATTGAATTCAGATGAATGGAACATTTTCTAGTTCCGACATGAACCGAAACCCTAACCAAAATTGATGGTTGGATAAGCCTAGTGGCTAATTGAATTAAGATGAATGGAACTTTTCTTAGTTCCTGACATGAATCAGAACCCTAACCAAAGATGATGGTTGGATAAGCCTAGTGGCTAATTGAATTCAGATGAATGGAACTTTTTCTAGTTTCGACATGAACCGGAACCCTAACCAAAATTGATGGTTGGATAAGCCTAGTGGCTAATTGAATTATGATGAATGGAACTTTTCCTAGTTCCTGACATGAATCAGAATCCTAACCAAAGTTGATGGTTGGATAAGCCTAGTGACTAATTGAATTTAGATGAATGGAACTTTTTCTAGTTCCGACATGAACCGGAACCCTAACCAAAATTGATGGTTGGATAAGCCTAGTGGCTAATTGAATTAAGATGAATGGAACTTTTCCTAGTTCTTGACATGAATCAGAATCCTAACCAAAGTTGATGGTTGGATAAGCCTAGTGGCTAATTGAATTCAGATGAATGAAACTTTTCCTAGTTCCAACATGAACCAGAACCTAAATAGGAGGTGGAAGGTGAAAAAAGCCTAGGGGTCGAATGCCTCCTCCATTTTAACATGATCTGGGAGTGATGATTGAACCTGCCTAGGGATTAAAGCCTTCTTTAGTTCTGAGATGAACCAGAAATGGTGGTTGAATCTGGGGTTGAATATTTTTTTGGTTCTGAGATGAACTAGATATGATTGAATCTGCCTAGCTAGGGGCTGAATCTTTCCTTAATTCTGGATAACCAAAATGATGATTGGACCTGCCTAGGGGTTGAACATTTCTTCAATTCTGAGATGAACCAAAAAATGGTGGTTGAATCTAGGGCTGAATATTTCTTTGATTCTGAAATGAACTGGATGTGATTGAATCTTCCTAGGGGCAGAATCTTTGCTTAATTTTGGATGAACCGAAATGATGATTGGACCTGCCTAGGGGCTGAATCTTTCCTTAATTCAAAGGTGAATAGGGAACAATGATTGGATAGGGGCTGAATCTCTTCTTAATTCAAAGGTAAATAGGGAACAATAATTGGATTTGCCTAGGGGCTGAATCTTTCCTTAATTCAAAGGTGACTAGGGAACAGTGATTGGATTTGCCTAGGGGCTGAATCTCTCCTTATTCAGAGATTAATCGAGAACTATGATTGAATTTGCCTAGGGGCTGAATCTTTCCTTAATTCAGAAATGAATTGAGGACTTTGATTGGATTTGCCTAGGAGCTGATCTTTCCTTAATTCAGAGATGAATCGAGAACGGTGATTGGATTTTCCTAGGGGTTGAATCTTTCCTTAACTCTGAGGTAAATCGAGAACATTGATTGGATTTGCCTAGGGGCTTAATCTTTCCTTAATTCAAAGGTGAATAGGGAACAATAATTGGATTTGCCTAGGGGCTAAATCTTTCCTTAATTCAGAAGTGAATGGAGAATGGTGATTTGATTTGTCTAGGGACTAAATCTTTCCTTAATTCTGAGATGAATTGAGAATAGTTATTGTATTTTCCTAGGGACTGAATCTTTCCTTAATTTTGAGGTGAATTGAGAACTATGATTGGATTTGCCTAGGGGCTGAATCTTTCCTTCTTTCTTACAAAATTTGATGTTCAATCAAGATCTAGATTCATGACTTCCATTGATTTATTTAGAAAGATAATATGGATGGATCCCAAGGTGGGAGATCAAGACAATTCCCTAATTGTAGGGGCTCTCACCCTAAAAGGGTGGATATGGTTGCAGTTTAATTCTCAATGGAGGAATATCGAGATTCTAAACATCTAGAAGGAGTGGAAGAAGTCACATGCACAATCAAAGATGACTTAACCAAACAAAGTTAGCTCCCTCATAAGGGCGATTGGGTAAACATTATCCAAGTCAATTTAATTGAATTTGATTAAGCCATATGTTCAGTCTTGGGACCTCGTGATTGCAAAATGGATAATCTGTGGTACCAAGGTCTGGCCAATTGGATTACCGAATTCGATGAAATTGAAATGGATATATTAATCCATCGTCCTTATTAGGGATGGTTAGCAAAAGCGGTTCATAGATGAACAAACTAGTAAATTTCTTCTTGACCATGGTATCTATGTCTTGATAGGGATTTTCTGTTCGTTTTTCGAAATTGACGTGTTAACAATGAGAGATTCGACACATCGAACTTACTTAATGGAGGGTGTATAGTGACCGTCTACTATGATGTAGAACAGGTGTATACATACCTCATACTCCCAATGGGTGAGAGTTCAAGATGCTCATCATGTAGATTCTAACATGTTGACCAATCGAGGACAAAAACGGGCAGAACTTCGACGTCTCAAACATGGATGTCATGGTTAAGCAGACTTTACTGGGTCGGTTCAGGGATGAACCAAAAATAATAAACATTGGGCTACAATCTGGGTTAGGACAAAAAAAGGTCACCTTGATGAGGACGAGGTAACCTATCACCGAATGCTCGATGAATAATGGGCCCATATTCCCTTTATATACTATGTTGCAAGGATCCAAGCGACGTGGAGTAGCATAACGCATTCCTAGGCGGACCCAAGAAACGCTCGTTAGAGGCTGCTCGTTGGTCGTGGTCTCACAAAGTACAGGCCAAGGCTGTGTGTTTTGCCTAGCGGGCTGCCCCATATGCATGGGACCCGGTTCGACTACTTGCACGAATCTGTGACTGAACGCATTCCCCCCCAAAGCAATATTATACAAGTATAAATATATTATCCTAAAATCTAGCATCCAATTCACACAAGGAAAGTTTTCATTTAGGAGTTTGACGTCTTACTCCCCAGTGGAGTCGCCACTGTGAGGACAAAGATGAAAATCTTTTGGAAGTCGCCACCTAGATTTAGGTCTAGGACCTTAGAAATGTGAAATCTCACCCCAAGGTAAGACTTCGATTGACTCATGACCCTTAGATTGGAATTCTGGTCTATCAGAGATTGGGTAAGCGTCAGGTTATGGTTATGGGAAGGGGTTAGGCACCCAAACTGTCGATCAAAATCGATCTCCTATACCTTTCCTATGCTAGACTCTATTTGTTAAACCAAACCAAACCAAGTGGTTTGATATCATTGAACCGAATCAGTATCCATCAGATTGCCTACGTATCACGGAATTATTCCAAAAATCAGGTTCACCATCGTAGTTCAGGTGTGATTAAAGTTTATGGATGTGATTTATGCTTGTGCATGATTAAGTTCTTTGTTCAAGTTGAAATTTATGCTTGAAAGGCTGTTGAAAGGCTAAGAAATCCTTTGGGTTAGGATCTGGATAGTCCATGTGGACTGATAGATAGTCCTACTGGATCTAAGAATAACCCTATTTGGGTTGAAATATGGATAACCCATTCTGGGTTGGAATGTGGATAACCCTATGTGGGTCAAAATGTGGATAAATATCCTAGTGGATCTATGGATAGTCCAAGTGGACTAAGGTTTGGATAACCCTATTTGGGTTAAAATATGGGGGATATCCTACTAGATCTATGGATAGTCCGAGTGGACTAAATTATGGATCCGAATTTGGGTTTCTCCCAAATGGCCTATGTATCCTAGGGTTTGACCTAGGAATCAGAATCCGCATAGTTCGGGAATTGGGTAACCTTTTCTAGGTTAGAATGATTGAGAACCTATTCTAGGTTTAGGGTTTAGAACATATTCTAGGTTTAGGGTTTACCAAGGGGTAAAATCATCCTAAATTACCCTTTTCATCCTGAATTCTAATTTTGGAAGGTTTGACAAAGTATTTTTCTTTCTTTATTATGGTTTTTTTTATAATTCCCATTATGCCCTTTCCTAGAATGTGGGTGCCTAAATGCACGTCCCCACACCTAATATGTTTGCTAGGTGTATAGATATGACAGTTCGACTAGGGTGTTGCATAAATTAAATTATTGTCAAAATTGAATTATTCATCTAAATATGGCATATAACACATTTATGGCAAGAAATACACATATAGCAAGATTGTGAAAATCTCCTTAATATGGCATGCACTGCAAATAAGGCAAGAGCCTATATGGTAAGATCTAATATGCTAATTCTAAGCATGGCAAGACCTAATATGACTATTTTTAGGATTTTCTACCCTAATTGTTATTTTCTTTTCATTTTAGGATTTTCTATCGTAATTGCTATTTTCTTTCCATTTTTAAGGTTTTCTACCCTATTTGCTATTTTCTTTCCATTTTTAGGGTTTTCTACCCTAATTGATATTTTTCTTTCATTTTAGGGTTTTCTACCCTAATTGTTATTTTCTTTTCATTTCTAGGGTTGTCTTACCTTAATTCCTATTTTCTTTCTATTTTAGGATTTTCTACCCTAATTGCTGTTTTTTAATTTATCTCTTTTCAAGACGAATATGATGAATGAAAACATTCCAACTATAGCAATGGTAGTAATCCAAACATAGCAGTAAGCATCCAAACATGACAGTAATCATCTAAATATGACAGTAAGCATGTGGCAGACAAATATGGCAATAAGCATGTATAGCATTCCCAAACAGCAAGAATCATGCAAGCATCAAGATGGTAGACATATCAACATGAAATCCAATGGTTCAAATTTAATGTCATCACATAATCAGAAATCAATTGATCATCCAGTGGATCAGATTTATCAATCAATGACTCAAGATCAAAGGCCATAATTAAATCATGTGAAAATAACTTAACATCAAATGACCATATACAAATTTGCATTAAAAAGTTTCAAATCGATGGTCACAATTAATCACATCAAACTCCCAAGATCAGATCCAGATAAGATGGTCATAATTTAATCATCTAAAATCCATATCAATGGTCCATATTTAATCACTTTAAATTTCAAACCAATGGGATCAATTTCGTAAAATTCTAAGCATTTCAGATCAATTTTGATCACATAAAATTCCTACATGTAATTGTTCCAATTAATCTCAAATTTCTAAGATCAGATCCAGATAAGATGACCATAATTTTAATCATCCAAAATCCATATCAATGGTCCATATTTAATCACCTTAAATTTCAAACCAATGGGATCAATTTCGTAAAATTCTAAGTATTTTCAGATCAATTTTGATCACATGAAATTCCTATATGTAATTGATCCAATTAATCACATCAAATTCTCAAGATCAGATCCAGATAAGATGGCCATAATTTAATCATTCAAAATCCATATCAATGGTCCATATTTAATTACCTTAAATTTCAAACCAATGGGATCAAATTTCATAAAATTCTAAACATTTTCAGATCAATTTTGATCACATGAAATTCCTACATGTTTGGATCAATTTTATCCATATGAAATTTCAACACATTTGGGTCAATTTTATCACATGAAATTTTAAATAAAGAACAAAGAAAATGATAAAGTAGAGTTTACCTATTTTTTTCTGATTTTTCCCTTCTCTTGATCTTTTTCTTCTTCTTCTTCTTCTTCTTTTTCTTCCTCTTCTGTTCTTTGTTTTTTCGGTTTCAGCTCATCTTCTTCATTCTCCCGTGCTCTCTTTCTCTCACTCTCTTCTTTCGGATCTCCCCCCTCTTCTTATTATTATTTTTTTTCTTTCTTTCCTTTTTCTTCTCTTTCTTTCCTTCTTCTTCTTTTTTCTTTCTTTCCTTTTCTTCTTTTCTTCTCTTTCTTTCCTTTTCTTCTCTTTTTCTCTGTCTTTTCTTTTCTTCTCTTTTTCTCTTTCTTTCCTTTTCTTCTCTTTTCTTTCTTTTTACTTTTCTTCTTTCCTTTTCTTCTCTTTTCTTTCTTTCCTTTTCTTTTCTTCTTCTCTTTCTTTCCTTTTCTTCTCTTTTTCTCTCTCTCATTCTAGAAAACGTGAAGGAGATCCTCTTTTTATTATTTTTTTCTTTTTCCTTTTTCCTTTTATTTATCTTTCTTTCCCTTTTTATTTCTTTCTTTTTCTTCTCTTTTCTTTCTTTCCTTTTCTTTTCTTCTTCTCTTTCTTTCCTTTTCTTCTCTTTTCTTTGTTTTTCCTTTTCTTCTCTTCTTCTCTTTCCTTTTCTTCTCTTCTTCTCTTTCTTTCCTTTTCTTCTCTTTTCTTTCTTTTTCCTTTTCTTCTTTCCTTTTCTTCTATTTTCTTTCTTTCCTTTTCTTCTCTTCTTCTCTCTCTCATGAAAGAAAACGTGAAGGGGATCCCTTTTTTTTTCTTTTCTTTTTTCTTTTATTTCTTTCTCTCTTTTCTTTTTTTCTTTCTCCCATTCTATTTCCTATGGCCTCTCTTTCCTCTCTCTTTCTTATAATATATATATATATATATATATATATATATATATATATATGTGTGTGTGTGTGTGTGTGTGTGTGTGTGTGTGTGTGTGTGTGTGTGTGTGTGTGTATTAATACAAAAATGGGGTGCTTACAAGGACTCTTTCCTAATTGAAAGAGGACTCTATATGGAGGTTTTCTCTATATAAAGGACGTCCCTTAGACTCTCTCACTCTTTTAGAACCCAAATTGAAACTCTAAACCTAAGGGAGAAAGAAAGAGAGGAGGACAAGGAGAAGAAGAGAATGAGAGAAAATCTTGGAGAAGGATTTTGCAGAGAAGAGTTCTATCTCTATACAACAAGCTTAAGGTATGGACTTAACTCTATAGGGTAGATTAGATAGAATAGGTTCTTTTCAAGTTGATATGTGGAACTTAATACAATGATTCGATTATAGGATTCTATGGGAAACCATAGAGAATAGGTTAAGGATAATGGAGGAGGGAAAAACTATGATGTAATGACATAAACTGATCATAAAAGGAACCTTATTGTTGAGCCTAGAGGAGGAAGTCGTATTGGAAGTAAAAATCATACCAAACTTATATGGTCGCAGCTATGGTCAACCATAGGGTGACCAGAGAGTCAACCATAGCCATTCGGGAAGAGTTTAGGAAATGTATGGTCGCAAGTATTGTGGCATATAGTGCAACCATAGGGTATCGACCGTACGTCATATGGTGGCATATATTGAGACCACAGGGTCGACCATACGATGACAACAAATATATTTTGAGACGAAACAAGATTGTCGACTACTGTAACTTAGTACAATTGAACGCTAACTTAAATACATTAATTGTTTAGGTTCCCAATAAATTTAAAGTGATTTCCAAAGCTTAAAAGAGGAACAAAAATCAATAAAAGGTGAGGGAACAAGACTTAAACTAATTGGTTAATAGCAAGCTACCTTTATTTTATTGAGTCCAATGCCATGAATGATTATCTGCTTGTTTGCTTATAATGTGTATCTCACATATCATCCAATATTACTATTATATATCTACTCATGCATATTTATTTCTATCTATTTATAACATGATGATGATGATGATGCAAGGAATAGGCATGTGATTGTCTGTATGGTTAGTGTGCTGGATGCGAGTGGAGCATCAGGGGGAGGATGTGGCACCGTGATCTCTGGCCTAGTCACCAGACTCTAGCTCTATCTCTACTCAAGTGTTGCCCACTGACATCATCGTATCGCCATTACCTTAGCGGAATTGATACCTTGTAGGGCATCAAGGGAGGTGGTCTCGGACCGTATGGTCTCTAACTCTATCAGGGGACCTTAGCTCTATCTCTATGGATGTATTGAGGGCGACTGGGGTGAGGCCTTGGATACATTAGATGGCGTTAGGATTGGTTAGTTGCAAGCCCAGTTTGTAAGCCCTCGCCAATAGAGCCTCACGTGTTGGTATGGGTAAGACATCGGGGGAAATGTTGGTGGTGTATGATCCGAACACCTTTGCTCTATCTTTATTCCATGGTGGATGCATGTAGGACGGCAATGCTGTTTGATCCATTGGGAGGATTCACACACTTATGTATAGAGGTGCGGTGGCCACCAATCCTTTCTATAGCACATTGCAAACTCAAAAACCAGACCAAAAATATGAATTGAATGCATGCATATGTTTGTTGCATTGTTTTGTTCACTCACTGAGCTCAAGTTGGAGAGCTGACCCTCGCACGTGTAACTCTTTTTAGTTTCTGATATTGCAGGTAATACCGTTGAAGACTACATGAATGCACCGACGTATGGACAAATGGCGACTATGAACGAGCAAGTTGTAGAGGACAAATATGACTCATCAAGCGAGTGTTCAACTATGTCTACGCTTAGTGGTTAACTTTCATTTTTTGATACTTGTAATATGTATCAATTATGTTTTGATTACATGGAAATAACTTGTTAAATATTTATTTATCATTGTAAACACTTAGTTCATTATGAATACTACTTCTGCTATTTAATTATTTACTCTGATTATTACTGTGGATTGTGTTTTGATTTAACATGGTTGGCACAGTCTATACGAGATCCTGTTTTGAACCGTGGTTCTCATGACGGTTCATCACACCACTGTTAGTCCAGAATTGGGGTTTGACAGTCATACTATACAAAAATGAACTTATGGGTCAAATACCTAAAATAAATTACTCTACTTACAATGAATAGCAATGGTAAGTAAATGTCGATCCACAGAGACTAGTTAATCAAATTGTGTACGTACCTAAAAAAAAGGGGGGTTTTCTTCTACAGTTTAATTAACATAAAAATAATTTCTTAAAAAAAACTAAATTATGTAACAAAAATTCAAAAGAAGACGATATCGATTCAAGAAAAATTATTCACAGTGGCAAATTGATCACTAACCTCATATATAGATTATTCTCTATTCAAATATTTAACTAAGGATTATCAAAAAGTCAGACAATCCTTACCTTCCCTAAGTTTGTTAATCTAGGCTCAGCACACAAATTAATTCTTATCAATAAATCAATTGGTATTAAGAAATCCTCATAAATCTATTAATAGCATTACACTCTCAGAGGGAGTTAAAGACGAACAACTATCTAACAAGCGTCAGATTATTTAATTCATTCTATATTTCTTTTAAGCAAGTAACAAAAACTTAGATCATAATTATTCTTTTTAATTGCTATTCTTGAATACCATAATAATTACGGATTATGGATTCAGATTTGCTATAAACCATGCAATTTAATCAATTAATAGGCCTCTTAATTAATAAAATCATGCAGTCATTAACATGAAAAACTAAAAAAATAGATATTTGAATAGAAGAATAATTAAAATAAAGAACAGAGTTTCACAATTTTACTAATCGGATTGAAATTCCCTTAAATTGACGAAAGAACTTAGCCAGACATGATAGAAAAGTTAAAGCAGAAAAGAAATAAAACTATCTTCTCAAGAATTCTTTGATGCTCTATTACGTAGCATTTACATTGCTTAAATAGCCAGAGTAGAGAAGACTAAAACTGGTATGTCTAGAATTGACAACCTTATTACATGAAAATAAAGATTAAGCAAAATCTTCTTGCTTAGATTAAATAGAGAATCATTCCATTATTAATCAAACACCACCCCTGGACCTGTCAATCTTTTTAATATTCCATAGTGGTGTATATTCTCCTCAAGATTTATAACAATCAATCAAAGCCTTCCAATAGTGAACCTTCCATATGTGGTAACCTTCCTTCTCTGGTTTGAATTCATATCAGCTTTTTAGACAATGTTTGATTTTTGAAATTCTTTCCACGTCAGATACCTGCATAAAATTCAGAAGGTCATTATTGAAAATGCTAAATTTTTTTGATTTTAAACATAAATTATCAATACTTTTCCACCAATGTCTTATATATAAGGAATCATCACAAATGAGTATCATACGACATAAAACATGTTAAATAAACTAAATGTAAGGAGAATAAATATATAAAATTATGAGTCCATCAGCATCCTACGAGATGTCCAACAAATCACAATCCTATTTCTAGACAGTGGCACAGGGACAAGTCGTCCTCAGATGTTCGACCTTGTCAGCCAATTATTTTGCCACTTTTCGTGCCTCCTGCTGAGCCTTATAGCTTGTTGCAGAGAAATAGTCTGGTAAATTACATATATTGAAGGATACAGGCTATTGTAGTAAACAGGAACTCGCGGCATGCCAGAAATATCAGCTAAAGTCTCCTTTGCCTTAATGAGTTTCTCCACCAAAACATCTACATGATGTTCAGCTGTAAGTCAAGGGTGCTTTCCTCAGCTTTTGAACGAATCATCTCAGGGAGCTCCCACTTTAGGCAATAGGCTTTTTGATGCTCGATACGGTGTAGTCTCCCCATAAACCAGTTGTGATCTTCAGCTTTTTCAGCTCAATAACGTAGAGTCCTCATCTGCTTGGCCCAAGGTTCCTCAAGGCCCTCAATCCACAGACCGAGATAGTTTATCCGAGCTATATCTTTGAAACTTGGACCCGAAGAGTCTCTGCTGCAGAAAGGAATTTAGTGATCTGAGTTGCACTCTCTGAAACTTCAACCCAAAGAGTCTTCACTTCAGAAAGGAGATTAGCTTAAGTACAGAGATGGCACCAAGATAACATTAGACGTGGGATAATGCAAAAGGGAAAAGCTGAAAGCAATAGCAAAGCTTGATGAAAGATTCTTATATTTATCAGATAAAAAATATACAGTATGCAACAAGGCCACATGGCCGATACAAAAGCATAAAAGAAAAGGAAAAAAGGGTACTGCTCAATCAGTCTTCCCAACCTCTTGGTCAGATCCAGCCACTGTCCCATCTCGGCTGAGCAAGAGCTCCTTATCCTGCCCCTGTCCAATCATTGCACCAAAGTTTCAACCACTTGAGAAGTTTTGACTTGGGCAGAGACCACAGCCAGAGCCAACTCATCACCAGTGGCTTCGAGTTCAAGGACCTGAGCAGTCTCTTCAAGTGCCTGTTCATCGCCTGAATCCTCTCCCTCTTCCTCGTGGTCCATCAGAAGATGCACATCAAGTCTAAACTGAAAAAAGTTGAAGTCTTTGCCAGCTTCCTCTCGAACGTAGTTACGAAGGGTGTGGATACCCTTAATGAAACCCTCTTTGGCAATCTCAATGCTGTGGGGTTCCATCTTGAGTGCTTCCCTAACAAAGTCCTTCAGCTCCTCAAAGGCTTTGTACTAGGCTATAGCATGGTTGATCTTCTGGGGGATGGCAGCCTCGAGTTCCTGGACCTTCCAATTCTTGACCTTCAGGTTCATCTCAGCCATCTTGGTCTGGTGGTGCTACTCCCACATGACCTTCTCCATCTCCAACTTCGTCCGGCATAGAACTGTTATGCTAGCCCCCAGTTTGAAATAGGCAGAAAGGGAATCCTCAGACCTTTTCTTCTCAGCGTCCAAGTCAACACTCAGACAAGTTCGATCAGAGTCAGCTTGGGCGACCTTGCCCTTCATCTCCTCAAGTTCCTTGGTCAGATCCTCCTTCCTCTTGGAATATAACCTCCGAAGCTTGATGACTTCATCTAGAGTCCTCTCTGAGTCCTGGAGATGCCTCCGTAAGTCGACCTCATGTTTGGCCAGGACTTTGATACCATTGATGTGCTGCAACATATGCATAAGGCAATTAGCCAAAGAAAGAATGTTACCAGAAAATCCCAAATAAAATCGAAGGCACTTACATCAAAGGAGGCCTTGTTGGCCATCTTCAGGATCTCATTGGCAGAGAGCTCGTAGTAGTACTTCTTGTCCGCAGGCATCCGCATGCCCTCCAACAGCTGGTAAGCAGTGTTAGATGACTTGATTGCACTGTCCATGGTCTTTATTGACCATTTTGGCCAATAGGGGTACCCATGCGACCTGGACTCAAGGATCAAGAACGTATTGTAACCTTGGGAGGTCTCCTCTCTTGGCCAGTCTGGCAAAAGATCTTAGTGTCAGCGACAGGGGTAGGAGCAGAATCCTGATGTATTGAGCCTTCTGCCCCAGGAGCAGCCTTCCCACTAGTCGATGGAGGAAGCGCCTACTCGCCAGAGGCTGCAATAGGGGGCAATACATTATCCCTTTCTTGAATGTCGGGATTCAACGTAGGGGCCTGGGCTGAAGAACCCATCACTAGGGAGGCCTTCGAAGCAGAAGCCGAGTGAACAAGGGACTTCTCCCTCACCTTCTGGGCCCACGACTCATCCTCCTCCTTCTTAGGCGACAACTCAAGGGCTTCAGCGGGTTTAACCTTCTTGAATTTGGAAGTACCAACTACAGTGGTCTTCCTTTTTCAGGAGTGCATGAGACTATGCTTAGGTTGACCTTCCCCACTACACAGCAACGAGAGCAAAAAATCGATAAAGAGAGAAATATAACACAAGTCGCTAAAGACTACAAGTCGACATGCGAGATGTCCTATTCTTACCTTACTTGGATCTACGGGTGCGACTTCGACATTTAGAGGAGTTTCCTCATCATATACATCATCTCCCATCTAGAAGTCGATAGAATAGCAGAGCAGATTCGAGTTGACATAGTGGTAGTCGATGGGTGTCCCCGACTTGACCAAAGAGTAGCTCTCGTCATCTTTAGGACTCAGAGTAGGCCTATAGTTCAAAGGCCCGACCTCTGAGAGATGCCACACATTCACAAAAGACATTGCTTTCCCATCCTTACGACTTACGAAGAAGAATTTTGCATGCCAACCATCTAGGATCTTATTTCTTCTATTTCCCAAGACGTCGGTCACCCCAGCTTGCTTGTTGAAAAACCACCATCCAAATTTCTTCTTCGGTGTGAACTTGTTTAGAATGTACATATACCTGAACAAATCCACCTGGCCTCCTACATATTCAGAAGAATGCGACGAACGCGAGGATCATTGACCACTAGTTCACATGCAGTTGGGCAAGGGCCAGCCCATAGTACTTCAAGACTCATACGACCTTTATGGGAATTGGCAGCTTGAAACCAGATGGGAAGAACTTGGTGTAGAGGCACATCTCGAAGGTGCTAAGGTGACAGATAGACTCGCCCACAGCAAGAGTCCTAAAGTGGTAGCGATCAGTAAGCTTATGCTCGGACTTTAACCTTTCGAGCTGCCAGGCCTTGAGCTTGCACACATACTTTGCGGCCATTATGTCGGTTGGGGAAGGAATGGTGATTTCCACAGGTTCTCCAGGATAGAAGGTACATCAGCCATTGTTAGGCAATGGGTAGGCTTGGTCTCTCCTCTATGGGTGGTGATATGGTTATGTACAAGATGCCTGGTTTCACCAGAACTGTTGTAGTAGTAGGCAGACTCGACAGCTCCCGGGCACTGGCGAAGCCAAAGGCTTTGTTCTCCTCCTCTGACCAACCAAAAAGAGGGAGAGCAAGGCCAAAATACATAGTCCCGGGGTGGTCAAACAAACGGGAGAAATGACAACTCATGACTTAAATTGTGGAAAAAGAAAGGAAAAGAAACTTACTTTCATTGAAGATTGCAAGCACGTGAACGGGAAGAAGATGACATAGCTTTCTTTTTTGCTTTAAATGCTTGAACTTCAGAGATGCGAAAATGGTTGAATGGAGCTTCGTTGGGGCTTTATACTCCTTTAGCTGGAACACTTCGGATTCAAAACATTTAGATTTCAAGTGCAATGATGACAAGAGATGTCATGTCACTCCTCGCCGTCTTCAGGGAAGATGGGACGTCTCTACTCACCTATTGAACCAAAGCCTTCGAATTCCTCCTCTAGCATTAAAAGCCAAGTTTTCAATGGTGGAGACAAGTCTGCACAACCACGTCAGCAGCCTATGACGGGGGCAATCGTGGTATGATTTGAGCGATCAACTTGACAAGCAGTGATTCCCTAGTGGCAAACGCTTCAAATCTGTAGCTATTATATCATCATGGGATCATGGAGAGCTGGATTTTAAAAAATATCCTAAGTTTCAAAAAATGTTTGGGATTTCCAAAAAGCAACCGTTACAGCTCCTCAACTCCATCTCCGATACCATAAGTGTTGGTTTCGCTCAAGTACTCGCAGCATGATACTTCTTCCAACTTTCGACAGGAAAAGCTGGTCACTGACTATGGTTTATGGGCTGTAAGTCAGAGCATACTCCAACTCAACACAGCTTGCGACTTAAGAAGTGCGACTTTGATGCCAAATGCATCCTGGATTACAATAAGCAAACGCGAGATACAGATACTAGGACTGCTCCTTTGAACTCACTGAGCTCATAAAAACAAGGGGCAACTGTTGATACCGTATCTCGCTTCCCAATCAGATAACGACACATGTTCACCTGCATACCTTAGCCAAGGGGCAACACCTGTCCGGACAGGTATCACCATCAAGGAGTTGTTGTACAGAGAGAGGAAGGACATGCAAGTTGATATGTCTTAGGTCTCTAGGTTAGTGCCATATGGTGGAGTTATACTCCCACTAGGACGCGACTTGACGAAGGACATGCAAGTTGATATGTCTTAGGTCTCTAGGTTAGTGCCATATGGTGGAGTTATACTCCCACTAGGACGCGACTTGACGAGTTTGGCTTACAAGGGACTCTCCAGAGAACGGATAACTAATAAATACCTTACAAGTTGGAACCTGCGACTTGCCATGATTGTAGGATTGCCATCCTACTGTAAGAGGGCGCGATCAATCGGGATTTGACAAGAGAGTTAGACTCCCTCTTGTCACCAATTAATTATTAAGTCCTACTATTATTTCCTTCAAATAGAAGAGGACAGGGGAAACAGACCATGAGGCTAATGCAACAGCAATGGCAATATCTCTTGTAGGCGAGCGATGCCGTTTCTGGCAGTAATACCGCATAAATTCCCGAGATCCAAGATTTTTTATTGATATCCCACCATTAATTTTTCTTGTTAGCATTAGCTCAGATCCACTACTTCCAAGCTCAATGGAGTTTTCCATGGAATCCACTGTGACCAGCTATTTCCCATCTCCATCCACATAATTATAAGGGGAAACAAAACACCTAGTGAAGTCAAAGCATAAATATCATTTGTTTAATAAGGAAAACAATCACAAATGGAATGCACCCACCATCATAGATGGGATCCAAAATAAATGGATTACGCCTAAAGATGGAACCCTTCTTTTTTATAGGGTTTGGATCTGAAGATCGGATATTGAAATGGAACAGAACACCATCAAAGATTTGGGTCCAAACCCAGGATCTGCTGGCGGGGATGAGGTTTTGAACTTGAATCTATATTGAGAGAGAGAAAGAGAGAGAGAGAGAGAGAGAGAGGGAGGGGGAGGATGAAATTTTAGAGTTTAAATCTGATCAAAAAACCGTAAAAACACATCGTAAAAATAAAAAAGCGACCATAGCATAAATGTATGTTATCCAGGTGTAGAGTCAATATAAACCTGCTACTGTAATCATAAAATTCCTCCAACTCTGCATCTTCATCATCACCCCCATCCCCATAGTGTACTTTGCAATGATCTTTTGCCTACTGTTACGATCAGAAATCGTCCGTCGGTCTGCGATCCGAGCAACCTGTAATCACAGAGATGAGACAACAGAGTTAGGCAACTAAGCCCCGGGTACACTCCGATACCTAAATCAGATTCCTAATGTAAACAGTCAAGAGATAGCAGGAAACTACCTCCAATTTAGAGAAAAAGGGGAACGATGAGAGAGTTTGAGCGTACAAGAATGAATGGAGAGATTGTTAGATTGTGAGAGAGATGATTTACCTTGAGGGATCATCCTCTACCTATAGAGATTAGGAAGAAGCATGGAGGTACCAGGACTCAGGAAAGTAGATCGCCAATAGGACTGTCAAGTGTCGCTCTGAGGGACACCCAGGTCATAGACTCCGAGTAGGAGTGGGAGACTGTAATCAAGGAAGCTAAGTCAGTCAACAGTAAGAGTGACACGCGTCACCACATAGATAGTCGTATGACCGTGATAATCGGCATCGTATTGTACTAGGAGAAGGACTCCTCTAACGTGATGCAGTTGCCTTAGGACTCTGACCTCCGACTAAGAATCGTAACCGAGTAGGTCTATACCTCCGACCGGCACCGTATCCTAATAGGATTGTGACTCCGAGCAGTGTAAGCCGAGTGCAATACATCATTCGTGGTCGGCTCCGAAGATAAAGGTAACCACGTGTAAAATTTTAAGTGGATGATGTTTTTCCCACATAACAGATGCCCATTGCGCTATCGGATTCAAGGAATTCGATAGTGCAAATATACCGAACAAAAATATCAAGATCCGCTCTGATACATCGAAAGGCCGATTGGTCACAACAGTTGGTCGTACCAACATCCTTCAAGAATTCCCCGTTACGAACAGAACTCCCAAGCGAGTGGATGGCAGTTGTCACCAACTAACCCCACGACCACTCGGTGTACGGAATCTGAGGCGTCAGACTCACGAACCGTTGTTCCACTCAACTGTTGATCTTTAAGCGATCTGAACCGCCACGTCCATCCGATGGCTGTGAACCAATCGGCGCACCTTGGAAAGAGGAGCCATAAATAGCCGTTACAACCGTAAACGGTCGGCTCCATCGGACGATGGAGATCGAATCCCATTGTCTCAAGAACCGGCGCCATAAATATCCTATCAATATTGCGGCTGACGTCAGCCTGTCACGTTGCACCCGACGCGGCAGACGTTAAGCCACTACTATTATGCCACGTGGTCGGAATTCAAAAAGTCAAATTTCAAACTCCGTGCCTATAAATATGTTCCAAACACTTTCATTTGATCATTTGGTTGAGCTGAGATCGGAGTCTTCATTGCGTGGTCGGAGCATCCGTGTGTCCAACTCTTCGAGGGTCTTCGTCGCTTTTTTCAAATCAGTATGTTTCCTTATCTTGTCTTTCCTTTCCTTTTCTCTTCCGTTTTCCTTTTCATGCTTGCTAGTTCCACTTCGTCCAATAGTGTCATACCTCTAGGAAGAGTGAGAGAGAGTGAAGCTATGGCCCAGTACCGGACCTCTTCTTCGGAGAGGTTATCCAATTCGATGGATGGGTTTTCAGTCGCCCCCGAGCCTCCTAGTAGGAAGAGGAGAGCTCGAGACTCCGTCAGCCTGGAGTTTGGGTCGAAGCCCACCGAGTCGGAAGACTCTGGTGGGAGGGCTAGTGCCTGTAAATCTTTGAAAGTCGTCTCTTTAGCTTTTGGTCTGGCATCTGAAGAGGAACTTGAGCAAGGTTCCTCTGATGCCGCCGAGCGTAATCGCCCTGCTGGCACTTCTGCTCGGCGGGCTCCTCGCCAGAGGAATGGTCGTCCTGTCATTCCACCTGTTGATAAACTTCCTGAGTGGGGGGTGCCGAGCAAGGTCGTGTTTGATACGACCTTCTCTCAAATTCGTAGAACCTATCACTTAGAGGAGCCAATGACCGATGTCTTGGTTCGACTCCCATCCTCTGAGGAGAGGGCCTGCAACCTGAACCTCTCGAAAGTCTATGTGTACTAACACTGTCACACCCCAATTATGGACTAATCAAAATGGTGTGATGAACCGTCACTCAACCAACGGTTCAACCACGATCTTGAATAGGCTATGCCCACGTTGTTAAACCAAAACACATTCCACATTAATCAGAGGTAATAAAGTAAATAGCGAAAGTCTTACAGATAATGAATCGAGGTCTAGTCATGATAAATAATTAATATTCCATTTATCTCCAAGTAACCAAAACATAATTTAATACATATTACAATATCCAAATATGAAAATTAAACACTAAGCGTATCCATAGTTGAAACGCTAGCTTGACGAATCACAATAGTCCTCCATAGCTTGCTCATCATAGCCACCACCCATTTATATGTTGGCTTGTTGACATAATCTTCAATCGTAATACCTGCAACATCAGAAACTAAAAGATTTGTGCGCACGAGGGTCAGCTCTCCAACTTGAGCTCAGTGAGAAAACAAAACAATGCAACAAACATATGCATGCATTCAATTCATATTTGTAGTCTGGTATATAAGTTTGCAATGTGCTATAGAAAGGTTCGGTGGCCGCCTCACCTCTATACACGAGTGTGTGAATCCACCCAATGAATATCCTTATTGTCGTCCCACATGCACCCACCATGGAATAGAGATAGAGCTAAAGTGCTTAGGACTGCACCACATCACACTTCCCCTGATGCTCTACCCATACCAACACGTAAGCCCCTGTTGGCGAGGGCTTGCAAACTGGGCTCGCAACTAACCAATCCTAATGTCAAACAGTGTATCCAAGGCCTCACCCCAGCATCCCTCAATACGTCCATAGAGATAGAGCTAAGGCCCCCCGGTAGAGTCGAAGACTACACGGTCCGAGATCACCTCCCCTGATGCCTTACGACGTAATAGTTCTGCTAAGGTAATGGCGATGTGACGATGTCAGTGGACAAGACTTGAGTAGAGATAGGGCTAAAGTGCTTAGGATCGCACTGCATCACACTTCCCCTAATGCCCCACTCGCATCAAGTACACTAACCACACACAAACATTCACATGCCTATTCCTAGCATCATCATCATCATCATGTTGTAAATAAACTGAATTAAATATGCATGAACAGTAATAACAGGAATAATAGATGACATGTGATATGCACATTACAATCATACAATCATAGAATCATACATGGTATTGGACTCAATAAACGAAAATAGTTTATTATTAGCCAATTAGTTTAGGTCTTGTTCCCTCACCTTTGCTTGAGTGTAGATCCTCTTTCAAGCTTTAAGAATCACTTTTATATCAATAGGAAAACCTAACAAGTCGATAGATTTTAGTTAGAATTCATTTCGACAGTTTTAAGCTTGCAGTAAAGGATGGGTCGCAGGTTGGGTCGCAGGTAAGGTCGCAGGATGTGAGACCCTAGGGTATAGGGTCGATCATAGGGTCGGTTATCCATTGACCCTAGGTGCGACCGCAGCCTCCCTGGACTTCCCGAGAGCATGGGGTCGATCATGTGGTCTAGTAGGGTCGGTTTCCAATCGACCCTACGTTCGACCGCACGTGGTTTAGGTCGACCTTTCATTCTACAGTCTATTCTTTCATCTTTAGGTTCTTTGGCTTACTTCCATAGTCCATTCTATGATTGTTCTATGGTTTAAAACTCCAAGTTACTCACTTTACATAGTTTTCAATGATTTCCTCCATGGATTCCATTGGAATTTATCCATGGATGGATGATTTAGGTTTCTCCTAGATCCTACCCTCTTCATAATCTCTTCTAGGCTCTTAAATAAATCATGGAGAATGTATTCATACCTTAGGTTTGCTAAGATTCAGAGATTTCTCTGAATTTCCTCCTCCTTGGTCTTCTTCTTCAATTCTCCTTCTCTTCTCTTTCTCTTCCTTCTCTTCTCTCTCTTTCACTTTCAATTAGGGTTCTAAAAGGAGTGAAAGAGGTTTAGGGATGTCCTATTTATAGGAAAAAACCTCCCAAAATAAGTCCCATTGAGTTTAGGAAAGGTCCCATTTGAAATTAGGAAAGTTTCCTAATTTTTTATTCGTGCTGTTTTTGCTGTTTTCCTAGGGTCGATGCTAGGGTCGCATAATCTGAGACCCATGCGACCCCACGACCAAAATGTCATGGGTTGGACTTCTGTTGAGGTGGGGTCGACCCTACCTGTTTAGGCATGCGACCCTAGTCATGGGTTGGACTTCTGTTGAGGTGGGGTAGACCCTACCCTCATTTTGACTGTTTTTGAGTAAAATTTCATATTGGGTCTTGGGTTTCTTCTCGTACTTGGTCCACTTGGCTCGACCATGATATGTATACTGGTCACGACATGAAATGTATGGTTAAACTGGGTTCGTGGCGTGCGGGTCTTACAACTCCATCACCCTTAAAAGAAATTTCGTCCTCGAAATTTGAACGTACGGATCTTACAACTCCCCCTCCTTAAAATAAATTTTGTCCTTAAAATTTGAATTTACCTTGGAGTCAATAGGTGGGAATTCTGTTTTCGCATTGCATCTTCTTCTTTCCATGCAATCTTCTCCACGTCTTGTCATCGCCAGATTATCTTCATATAATAATTATCCCAGTTTTTGAGATATTGTACCTTCCAACTAGTGAACTAGGCTGGTACCACTTCATTAGTTAAATCTTCTATCTAATCCAGTGTGTAAGACCCGCACTCTGAAAACCCGGTCTAACCTTGTTTTCGTGTCGTGACAGGTCTTCCGATCATCACCGAGCCAGACGGGGCAAGCGGATAACAAACAGGTACGAAATTGGACCGAAGTCGACCAATTATACCTGATTTTAGGTATACCGGTCGATGGTACCGGATGATGGTACCGGTCGACCGGTATGGCCTGCACAGCTATGTGCGGGAATTTGGAAATCGGTCTCTGTGGGTCCCGCTTTCCTGATTTCGAATCCTAGAAGTTTCCTAATCCTAGTAGGGTTACTAAACCCTATTTCTAGCCTATAAATACACCCTTAAACCCCTCAAATCCTTTCCATTGTCTCTCACAAACCCTAGAGGAGAGAAAGAGCTTGGAAAGGAGAAGGAGTTAGGAAGAAGAAGGAGGTGCCGCCATTACCGTTTGACGAAGCTCTCGCTACGCCTGTCAACGGTAAGTGTTTGAATCCATCTTCTTACCCTATGTTAGTTGTGTGGGTGGATCAATACCATGCAAAGTAGGTATTGATCTAAAACCCTAAATTGGCCAATAAACCCTAAGTTGCCGTCAAACCCTAGATTCGAGTTTCGAGATGATATTCATCGAAACGAGACTTGAATGAGTTGGGGATAGCTCTAACTCAAAGCCTAGACTTAGAATGGATAGAGGAAACCCTGAGAATCTGTGGAGGATGATCGACGGCAGTCGAAGAACCCATGTATGGTCTTCCGGAGACATACCGGTCGACTATACCGGTTGCACATAGTGCGACCGGTATGTTGCGACCGCTACCTCTCGGGAGGTTGATTGTGGGGGACCGGCTGACCATACCGGTCGCCAGTCGTTTCCACAGAGGCTGCGACCGGTACATGCCACCGGTCGGCTCTGTGAGGGTATTGTGTGATCTTTGTTGGTTTTCGACCGACATGAAATCCTAAATAATATATTCTAATGAAACCCTAATATTATGTAGGACGTTGTGACTTGTCGTTTGGATCTTGCGACGTGGAGCAAGTAATCGAACGAGCGTCAGGTAAGGGAATCTGACCTAAACCTAATAATTAATGGACAATAAATCGTTGTTAATCATTGAATATCTATGATGTGATGTTTGTGCATATTCACATGCCATCCTTTACTTTCAGCTATTATTATTGTTCATGCATTCATAGGATGTGATTGTTAGGCATGTGATTGTTTTCGTTGGTGTGTGGAGTGGGGCATGGGCCTGGGATCGCTCTTCACACTAACACCTTTTGTAGTATTCTGTCTTAACATGCTTGGTACGGGTGGGGTATCAGGGGAAGATCGTGGTACGGTGGTCTCCGATATTGATGTTGTCCCGGCCATCGTTGGGTGGTACTGAGGATTCCGAGTCGACGCTGGCTTGTCCACCATGCTTTAGCTCTATCTCTATGCCGTAGGGAGTTATGTTGGGATAGGGTCTACCTGCGTATTGTTTCTATCCTAGTGGGTTAGTTGCGGATAGGGTATCAAGGGGAGGTGAGGTTTGGTGGTCTCCGACTCGGCCTGCACGCTCTAGCTCTATCTCTATGCCGTAGACGGCTGTGCTGGGATAGAGCATACATTGTTGACATCTAGGATTGGTTAGTTGCGAGCCCAGTTTGCGAGCCCTGGCCGGTAGGGGCTTAGGTACTGGTATGGGTAGAGTATCAGGGGAGGTGCGGGTATACCTTAGCTCTATCTCTATTCCATGATGGGTGCATGTGGGTTGGTGGTAGTGTGATTACTGTGCGATGCCACACACTCGTGTATAGAGGTGCGGGGGCCACCAAACCTTTCTATAGCACATTGCAAACTTAAAACCAGACCACAACATAAAATGATTGTTACTCATGCATAATCTTGTGAAACTGTCTGATTGTCTTACTGAGCTGTGTTGTGTGCTCACCCTTTGTACGTACATTGTTTTTAGATGTTGATGCAGGTTACACCGTGGATGACTATGTGAACGCTCCGGCGTATGGAGGTGTGGCTGCTCTGGATGTGCAAGCAGGGGAGGACGAGCATGATGCTTCATGCGAGTGCTCTTTCTGCGTGTACTTGTGATGGATTTTATTTAGCTGTTTCTGTTATTTTTGTTTGGTATTAAGAGATGTAAAAGATATTATAGTTTATGTTTGGATTTGAATAATTGGATATTTTATTATCAATAGATACTCAGTTCATTCTATTTAAAGTCTTCCGCTGTATATTTATATTCTGATTGTGGTTATGTGTAATTGGTTTGTATGGGTGGACACAACCTATTTGAGATCCTGGTGTGAACCGTTGGTTCAATGACGGTTCACTCACACCGTTCTGGTTGGATCAGAATTGGGGTGTGACAACTTGGTATCAGAGCTCTCGGGCTCTGTTCCAAACAAACCATGCTGCACATAACGGGGTCGATGAACTGAGTTAGGAAAATTTAAAAATCTTAATACAAACACACCCTAAGCATTGTTTGATACCTGAGACGGACTAAGAAAGAGAATAATGTACTATTCTAAATATGAAACTTAATATGTGCACAAATACTAGTTAGGAAAAAACCATGAAACTTTCATTAAAAAGAAAAGTGTATCAAATGTGATAGTGCTACAGGGTACAGTCCACAAACCGGAAAGTTATCCTGTTATATAAACCGTCATATGAAAAGAAAAGTAAATGAAAAATCATGGGGTAGGAGACCTAGGAGGAATGGGGTCCGCTATATCATAGTCCCGCTCGTATGCGACCCTAAGCCAATGCACCTGGTCCTGAGTCACCCGTAGACCACGAGACAGGCGTCCCAACTCCTGACCCATCGCTCGAGACTCCGGGATGACCCTCTGGGTGTCCCCCGATCTCGGTAAACATACTCAACACCGAGTCGGGAGGGGGTCGAGATGGCCCACCCGTGGGAACAGGATGGTGGTGGTACAGTGGAGGCTGTGGGGCGGGCACCGGTGCCTCCCCCAACTACATCGTCATCATCATCATCCCCCCATCTCTGCCGCATAGGCCGCATTGGCCGCGGCTGCGCCGCGGCTGCCGCCGCTACTCTCCCAAGTGGACGAGGGCGAGCCTCCAACTCGTCATCACTAACGGGTAGATCAACCATCTGCATCCTCTGTATCGCATCCCAGTCGATGTCGGAGGTCATGGAGTCCTCGACGGCTACCTCTCCTCTAAAACTCACGCCCAGACGGCGAAGAAGGAAAGTGACGAGATGGCCATAGGGAAGGTTGCTGGCCCGATCGGCCACAGCCGCTCGATGCATGGTCCGGATGATGAGGTATGGAAGTGAGATCCGCTCTCCGGTGCGCACGCAATAGGTGACGTCTTGGGTGAGCTGGGACAACTCATTGTAGTGGCCGCTCGTGGCACTATATCGTCTTCGGATAATGCGGCTGTAGACCCGGGGTATAGGTCTCAAGCTAGCTGCGCCTTCATAGGAGCCCCAGGGTTGAGGGATCTGATGCGCTATCTCCCGGCGCAAATCTTCGGTCAAGTAACCTTTCGCCTTGGGGCGCAGCGACACACCAAATCTCCATCATTGGGAACCCCAAGCGGATCAGCCAACTCGGTGGGTGTTGAAGGAGATATGTACACCCCGGATGTAGCCGGTGATGCGTGGGTCCCTACACCGGTTCGGGTCTTCGACATCCCCTTCGAGTTCCAAATTTGCATAAAAGTGCTTGACCAGATTAGGGCGTGTGGTCTCTGTGTAGGAAATAACCGGCAGCCAACCTAGAGCGCCAAAAGCCATCTCTACATTGAACCGGTGCAATTGTTCCAAGTTGACCCGGCGCCCGGATACAATACTCTTATCATCAAACCAGGAAAACCGAGCTTGAGCTTCCAAGGAGCGAAACCATAGCTCATCTAGCTGAGGAACTGGCGGAGAGGGAACCCGAGAACTAGAACCATGTGAGCGTTTCCCGAGGTTGCGTCTAGGAGCCATTTAGAATCTGCAAAACAAAAGAAAACAAGATAAAAAGTTAGAAAATTTCAAAATTTCGGCAGCATAACGACAGTAAATTGGGAAAAAGCCTCGAACTCACCCAAAAACATGGGGAGGAGGACTTACGTAACCCCCACACTCTTCAATAAACCAATCACAAGCAATTACAACAAGAAATTTCAAGAAATTCCAAGAATTAAGAAAAATTAGAAAAATTTCGAAAATTCATGAAAACCTAGGTCAAAAGATGAAAAATTTGATTTTTAGGAAAACCATTCGGTGGAACCCCAAATTAGTTGAGGGCTTTTGCTCTTGGGGGTCCCTAAACCCTTTCTAAGCCGAAGGAAAAGAATTCCTACGGTTAAAACATCTCGAACAAAGAAAAACCTAAAATTCTACATATAGATGATATGAAAAATTCCTAAAAATATGAGAGAGAGGGTAGAGACCTACCTAGAGATGATATGCTAGGTCTTGAATGGAAGGAATCGGCTTCAAGTAGCACCGGTCGGACTGTAGCAACTCGGAACCCAGAGGAGAATCGCCACCGGAGAGAAAGAAGAAAAGAAAAGTGAGAAAAATCTCACTTTTCGCGATTTTAAAGTCAATTCTGGGCATACCGATCGACGGTTTTGCCTATACCTATCGACCGGTATCAACCCAGGTGTGCGACCGCTATGTCTCGGCCAGAAAAAAATTCTGACCGGTCGACTATACCGGTCGCAACACTGTATACAGAGTGGCGACCGGTATCCCCTAGTCATGCGACCGGTATGTCTCGGCCAGAATTTTAATTCTTACCGGTCGACTATACCGGCCGCAGCATATTTCCACAGGTGTGCGACCGGTACGCCCCAAAAGAGCCAGAAAATTTAATTAAAAATTCCCAAAATTGTGTAAATCGAAATGTTACTTCTTGACTATTTTCCTGCATTATTCAAGACTAACACTACTATTATTGATGATTCTCACGTGTTATGTCTTCTTCTCAGATCCAAATAAATAGTCCGAGATGGCGGTGGAAACGGTCGAAGGGGTCGAAAGCATCATCGGGCCGAAAAGCGCCTAGAAGAAGAGCAAGCCGAAGCGGGACCAGGGTTAGAGAAACCAGCCACGAGTGGAGGAGGAACAGGTCCCGGAAGTACCGACGAATTACCGGGACCACCTCACGGAATTCCGAGACCATAGTTACAAACTTGGTCTATCGGATGCAAGCTCAACGAAGGAATTTCTGAGTGAGGTACTAAAGATGCTCAGGTCAGCAGGTTTTGTTCCCGCTGGTAATACGCCCAAGTCAAGAGGAGTTAACACTACCCAACGGGTGCAAAGTAGCCCAAGGCCGAGGGCTCAAGCACAGAATGTACCACCACCGCATCGGTTTCCGTCGCCTTCTGCTGTGGACAGGTTCTTGAAGTTGAAACCGTCATCGTTCACCGGCAGGACAAGGAAACCATTGTGGCCAGCACAGTGGGTTTCTGAAATGGAAAAGAACTTCCGATTGATGACGTGCACTAAGGAGGAGAAGGTACTGTTTGCCACTGACATGCTGAGAGAGGACGCGAATGCTTGGTGGAATTCCATGGGTCTGGACAAGAAGACCTACAACGAGGCGGTGCAGGTTGCGAGGGTGATAGAGTCCGGCTCGGAGGGACAGCTTCTTCGCTCGGAACAGGGAGTGAAGAGATCTGCCGGAGAGAGCTCGGGTGGCAGTAATATTAGACCATTCCGCCCATACGGGGGCAACTGCTACAGCACTCGCGAGAAACAACTTTGGCACCACCTGTGCCACAATTAGCCACCCAACCCGAATATTAAGTGTTATAACGTCGAGAATCGGGACATGTTGCAAGGAACTGCACGCTACCTAAGAAGCAAGCTCCCCAAAGAAGCCAGAGTTTATGCAGTCACCACTGAAGAAGCAGCCGCATTACCTGATGTGGTAACTGGTACGATTTTATCCCTTACTAATTGATTTATTCTTTCAGTTGCATGAGCATATAGAACTAAGGGGCAATATATTCCAAGAATTATAAATGTAGCTGGTTTACCCGCCAGAGTATTATTTGACTCTGGGCCACACACTCCTTTGTTTTGTTTCTTTTGGGAAGCGAATGGAGTTACCAATCAAGCAATTGAACCCAAGCTTGATAGTTCGCTCTCCACTAGGAGTCGAAGTGGCTTTGACCAAGTATTATGGACCATGTACTGTAAGTATCGAGGGCCGAGACCTAGAAGCAAGCCTAGTAATACTTGAGATGGTAGATTTTGATGTCATTTTAGGAATGGATTGGCTAGGCCATCATTCGGCCGTCCTTTTGTGTGGGGAAAGGAATCTTGTGCTTATTGTGATAGATCTTATACCAGGTTCGGCTCCGGTGTCTAAAGCGCCATACAGGATGGCCCCGACCGAGTTAAAGGAGTTGAAGACCCAATTACAAGAATTGCTGGATAAGGGCTTCATACGACCTAGTATTTCGCCTTGGGGAGCACCTGTGTTGTTCGTCAAGAAGAAAGATGGAAGTGTACGGGTATGTATTGACTATCGTGAGCTGAACAAGTTGACGATCAAGAATCGGTATCCTTTGCCTAGGATCGATGATCTATTCGATCAGCTGCGGGGTGCAAAGGTTTTCTCGAAGATCGATCTCCGATCGGGTATCACCAATTGAAGATCAAGGCCGGAGATATTCCGAAGACCGTTTTCGACGAGGTATGGGCATTATGAGTTTCTGGTAATGTCTTTCGGGTTGATCAACGCTCCAGCGTCGTTTATGGAACTGATGAACCGAGTGTTCCATGACATGTTAGACACTTCGGTCATCATATTCATCGACGACATATTGATTTACTCTAAGGATATGGAGACTCATACAGCGCATTTGAGGGCAGCCCTACAACGGCTGAGGGATGTGAGGCTTTATGCAAAATTCAAGAAGTGCGAATTTTGGCTGAAGGAAGTGGCTTTCTTGGGCCATGTTGTATCTGGAGACGGTATCAAGGTTGATCCAAGCAAGATAGCTGCTATAGTAGGATGGGAAGCACCAAAATCTGTTGCGGAGATTCGTAGTTTCCTTGGGTTGGCTGGTTATTATAGAAGATTCGTGGAAGATTACTCCAGGATCGCGGTTCCACTCACCGATTGACCAAGAAGGGAGAGAAATTTATATGGACAGACGAGTGTGAGAAGTGCTTCCGGACTTTTAAGTCAAGACTTGTCTCCGCACCTATCCCGACCATCCCCGAACCAAGCCGTACCGTTTACTCTATATACGGATGCTTCGGGGTTGGGTATTGGGTGTGTTCGATGCAAGGAGAACGGTGATCGCACGCATCAAGACAGTTAAAAGAGCATGAGAAGAACTATCCTCGCATGACTTGGAGCTAGCAGCGTTATTCATGCAATCAAGACTTGGAGACACTATTTGTACGGTGAGAAGTTTCGGATCAAGTCGATCACAAAAGCCTAACGTATCTCTTCACTCGAAGGATCCGAATATGAGACAGAGAAGGTGGCCGGAATTGTTAAAAGATTATGATTGCGACATCCGCACCATCCGGTAAAGCAAATGTGGTGGTGACGCCTTAAGCGAAAGTGGGCATCGAAACCCGAGGCGGGACCAGTACAAATGTTGCATTGTGTGCTGCAGCCTTCGAGTTCGATGGAAATTGATGAAGAACATATTATCGAAACTGCGGAAGATCCGGTTGAGCAAGGC
Organism: Protea cynaroides; assembly: GCA_028583415.1. NCBI lineage: Eukaryota > Viridiplantae > Streptophyta > Magnoliopsida > Proteales > Proteaceae > Protea > Protea cynaroides. The sequence goes on along the minus strand of CM053276.1, from coordinate 28,965,956 downwards.
TTGATTCATAAGTTCACTATGATGTTCGGCCGCACTGAAGATCTCGCCGAGTCTAATTGATGAAGTCAAGGTAGCAATCCTACAGGATCCATATCTCAAGACGGGGCGGGAAGACTTAGAGAAGGGTACGTGCAATCCCCGACTTTACCTTGGAATCGGACAAAGTACTCAAGTATCGCGGACGGTTATGTATACCCGAGAGCAAAGACTGCGATATCGAGGCCGAGTTATGACCGAAGCTCATTACACTCCATATTCGGTACATCCAGAAGTACCAAGATGTACCATGATCTAAGAAGACTATATTGGTGGAGGGCTATGAAAGCAGATATAGCTCGTTTCGTGTTTCAATGTCCGAATTGTCAACAAGTTAAAGCGGAAGGCAAAGACCCCGGGTTTACTACAGCCATTACCGGAACCTGCATGGAAGTGGGATTGTATCACCATGGATTTTGTCACCGGCCTACCTTTGACACCAAGGTCGTGGGATGCAGTTTGGGTTATAGTAGATCGACTCACCAAGACAGCTCGATTTATTGCGTCGGACCTCGGATACCATGGAGAAGCTGGCCAAGTTATATGTTGATAATATAGTCGGACTTCATGGCGTTCCGAGAGTATAGTATCCGACGGAGATCTCCGTTTTACATCGGTTCTAGGAAGGATTACGAAAGCTATGGGAACAAAGTTGAAGTTCAGACGGCTTTTCATCCTCGGACGGATGGGCGTCGAACGAACCATTCAAATTTTGGAAGATATGCTTCGAGCTTGTGCATTAGATTTCAAAGGAGCTTGGGATGAGGCTATCACTTATCGAGTTTGCTTATAACAATAGTTATCGGGCTCAATTCGATGGCCCCATATGAAGCTCTCTATGGGAGAAAATGTCGTACACCTCTGATGGAATGAAGTGGGGGAAAGAAGAATTGTAGGACCGGAGTTTGTTGAAGAAACTTGCCGAGTGATTGATCAAATCAAAGAGAGAGTAAAGACAGCTCAGGTTCGACGAAGCACTATGCGATAATCGGCGCCGAGATCTGGAGTTTACAGTGGGTGACAAAGTGTTCTTGAAGGTGTCACCGGTGCGAGGTCTGAAACAGTTTGGTAAGAAGGGGAAGCTATGCCCCAAGTATGTGGGACCATATGAGATATTAAATCGACGTGGTAATTTAACATATCAACTGGCTCTACCACCATCTATGTCTAGCGTCCATAATGTGTTCCATGTATCATTACTGAAGAAGTATGTCGAGATCCATCGCATATCTTGAGCGCTGATCCTCCGGACTTGACTGAAGACTTAACTTTCGAAGTGGTGCCTGTAATGCTCTCGAGCCGAAAAGTTCAGCAACTTTGAACCAAGGATATCCATTATGTGAAGGTGCATTGGAGAAGCCAAAATGTGGAGGAAATTACTTGGGAAGAAGAGAGTGCAATGAGAAAGGAGTACCCTAACCTTTTTGACGATCAAGGTACGTTCAAATTTCGAGGCCGAAATTTCTTTTAAGGGTAGGGGAGTTGTAGTACCTACATGCAAATTTCGGGACGAAATTTCTTTTAAGGGTGGGGAGTTGTAAGACCCGCACTCTGAAAACCCGGTCTAACCTTGTTTTCGTGTCGTGACAGGTCTTCCGATCATCACCGAGCCAGACGGGGCAAGCGGATAACAAACAGGTACGAAATCGGACCGAAGTCGACCAATTATACCTGATTTTAGGTATACCGGTCGTTGGTACCGAATGATGGTACCAGTCGACCGGTATGGCCTGCACAGCTATGTGCGGGAATTTGGAAATTGGTCTCTGCGGGTCCCGCTTTCCTGATTTCGAATCCTAGAAGTTTCCTAATCCTAGTAGGGTTACTAAACCCTATTTCTAGCCTATAAATACACCCTTAAACCCCTCAAATCCTTTCCATTGTCTCTCACAAACCCTAGAGGAGAGAAAGAGCTTGGAAAGGAGAAGGAGTTAGGAAGAAGAAGGAGGTGCCGCCATTACCGTTTGACGAAGCTCTCGCTACGCCTGTCAACGGTAAGTGTTTGAATCCATCTTCTTACCCTATGTTAGTTGTGTGGGTGGATCAATACCATGCAAAGTAGGTATTGATCTAAAACCCTAAATTGGCCAATAAACCCTAAGTTGCCGTTAAACCCTAGATTCGAGTTTCGAGATGATATTCATCGAAACGAGACTTGAATGAGTTGGGGATAGCTCTAACTCAAAGCCTAGACTTAGAATGGATAGAGGAAACCCTGAGAATCTGTGGAGGATGATCGACGGCAGTCGAAGAACCCATGTATGGTCTTCCGGAGACATACCGGTCGACTATACCGGTTGCACATAGTACGACCGGTATGTTGCGACCGCTACCTCTCGGGAGGTTGATTTGTGGGGGACCGGCTGACCATACCGGTCGCCAGTCGTTTCCACAGAGCTGCGACCGGTACATGCCACCGGTCAGCTCTGTGAGGGTATTGTGTGATCTCTGTTGGTTTTCGACCGACATGAAATCCTAAATAATATATTCTAATGAAACCCTAATATTATGTAGGGACGTGGACTTATCGTTTGGATCTTGCGACGTGGAGCAAGTAATCGAACGAGCGTCAGGTAAGGGAATCTGACCTAAACCTAATAATTAATGGACAGTAAATCGTTGTTAATCATTGAATATCTATGATGTGATGTTTGTGCATATTCACATGCTATCCTTTACTTTCAGCTATTATTATTGTTCATGCATTCATAAGATGTGATTGTTAGGCATGTGATTGTTTTCGTTGGTGTGTGGAGTGGGGCATGGGCCTGGGATCGCTCTTCACACTAACACCTTTTGTAGTATTCTGTCTTAACATGCTTGGTATGGGTGGGGTATCAGGGGAAGATCGTGGTACGGTGGTCTCCGATATTGATGTTATCCCGACCATCGTTGGGTGGTACTGAGGATTCCGAGTCGACGCTGGCTTGTCCACGATGCTTTAGCTCTATCTCTATGCCGTAGGGAGTTATGTTGGGATAGGGTCTACCTGCGTATTGTTTCTATCCTAGTGGGTTAGTTGCGGATAGGGTATCAAGGGGGAGGTGAGGTTTGGTGGTCTCCGACTCGGCCTCGACGCCTAGCTCTATCTCTATGCCGTAGACGGCTGTCTTGGGGATAGAGCATACATTGTTGACATCTAGGATTGGTTAGTTGCGAGCCCGGTTTGCGAGCCCCGGCCCGATAGGGGCTTAGGTACTGGTATGGGTAGAGTATCAGGGGAGGTGCGGGTATACCTTAGCTCTATCTCTATTCCATGATGGGTGCATGTGGGTTGATGGTAGTGTGATTATTGTGCGACGCCACATACTCGTGTATAGAGGTGCGGGGGCCACCAAACCTTTCTATAGCACATTGCAAACTTAAAACCAGACCACAGCATAAAATGATTGTTACTCATGCATAATCTTGTGAAACTGTCTGATTGTCTTACTGAGCTGTGTTGTGTGCTCACCCTTTGTACGTACATTATTTTTAGATGTTGATGCAAGTTACACCGTAGATGACTATGTGAACGCTCCGGCGTATGGAGGTGTGGCTGCTCTGGATGTGCAAGCAGGGGAGGACGAGCATGATGTTTCATGCGAGTGCTCTTTTTGCGTGTACTTGTGATGGATTTTATTTAGCTGTTTCTGTTATTTTTGTTTGGTATTAAGAGATGTAAAATATATTATAGTTTATGTTTGGATTTGAATAATTGGATATTTTATTATCAATAGATACTCTGTTCATTCTATTTAAAGTCTTCCGCTGTATATTTATATTCTGATTGTGGTTATGTGTAATTGGTTTGTATGGGTGTACACGGCCTATTCGAGATCCTGGTGTGAACCGTTGGTTCAATGACGGTTCACTCACACCGTTCTGGTTGGATCAGAATTGGGGTGTGACACAGTGGATCTGTGGTCAATACCTTTGATATGGATCTCCAACGTACTTCATCAATAGAGACACGTAAAATACGTCATGCACACTAGACATGGACAGCGGTAACGCTAGTTGATATACAACTTTTCTACGTCTCTCCAAATTTTATGAGGTCCAAAACATATATTGGATACAACTTTCCCTTCTCGTTGAATTGTTTCAACTACACATAAGTGATATCTTCAAGAACACTTTGTCACTTATGGCGAACTCAAGGTCTTGGTGTCTCTTCTAACAACTTGAGCTATCCTGGACCTTTTCTTTGATCTTGTCTGCCACTCGATAGGTTTCTTCAATAGGCTCAGGTCTTAAAACTCTTCATTCATCAACTTCATTCCAACATAGAGGGGTTTGACATTTCTACTGTACCATGCTATATAGGTGACATTTACATGGTAGCTTGATAGCAACCTCAATCTGTGGTAACTTTTCAACCCAAGCTCCTTGAAATCAATTTCACAAGCTCGGCATGTCTCTTAGGATCTGTACAGTCCGCCCCGACTATCCGTCGGTTTAAGGTAAAATGCTGTACTAAACTTCAACTTTGTCCCCATTGTTTTTGGTAGATCCTCCCAAAACTTCAAGATAAACATGATCCTCTGACCGACACTAAGCTCTCATGCATACCATTCAATCTAGCAATATTATCCACATATAGCTTAGTTAGCCACTCCAAAGCATATCGAGGTCGTATAGCAATGGAATGAGCTATCTTCATAAGGCGATCAACAATCACCCAAACCATGTCAACCGATCTGGGAGTCAGTGGCAAATCATTGACTTAGTTTATTGTACTGCAGTTTCACTTCCAGACTGGCTCCAATAGTGGTTATGGTAAGCCATGTTGGTCTTTGTCTTTCAGCCTTTACTTGCTGATAATTCAGACACTGAAACATGCATCTAGCCACAACTACTTCCATTCCCTTCTACCAAAATAATCTCTTCATGTTTTGGTATATATTATACTTCTAGAATGTATCCAGTACGAAATAGAATGGGCTTTTAACATTATCTTATATCTTATGATCAGCATTTTTCACTTCAGGTATACATAATCATCCTCTGTATCATAGGACCTTTTTCGCATCCAGAGTAAGTCAGGGTTTGGTTTTCCTTTCTCTAAATCTGCTTACACCGTTCTTATATACAGATCTAACAAAATTGCTACTTTTACTTCATCCATCAATTCAGAGATGATCTTTAATGCCACAAGCGCAGTCGACGAACTATTGCTCCATATGTTCATCCATAAATTCTCGCTCAATTGGATCATCACGAGTTTCTATTATATGTTACTCTCCTTTCAATCTGAATTTGTTGCTGTGAAACATAAGACAACATCTATACTGGATCCTTCCTCGGACTTCATAATTCCCTTTTTGCTTAATGCCTTAGCTACTACCTTAGCCTTGCTCGGATGACACTGTATATCACAGGCTTAATCCTTGAGCAACTCCAGCCATTTTCTTATCTTTATGTTTAACTCTTTCTAATGAAGAGATAAATAAAACTCTTGTAATCCGATTTAATTTGAAATTATTTTCTATATAGGTAATGTCTCCAAGTCTTGATTGCATAATTCATCACCAGTAATTCCAAGTTATGAGTAGGGTAATTATTTTAATGCTCCTTCAGTTTTCTTGAAGCATATGCAATCACTTATTTACCTTGCATCAACCCGCATCCTAGATCCAATCCGAAAGCTTCGATGTTTAAGGTAAACGGTTTCCCTGGTGTCCAAATGATCAAGATGGGAGTTGATATCAACCTTACTTTAGAATCTGAAAACATTTTTCACACTTGTCAGTCCAATTAAACTCCTCTCCCTTCTTGGTTAGCTTGGTAAGAGGTTTTTGCGATCTTCGAGTGGTCCTCTACAAATCGTCTGTAATAATCAGCTAAACCCAAGGAACTTCTGATCTTCACAATGTTCTTAGGCGTTTCTCACCATACAATTGCTTCTATGTTAATAGGGTCCACTTTAATCCCTTTTTACGATGCTATGTGATATAAGCAGATCATTTTGTTTAATCGGGTCTCATATTTCTTGGACTTGGCATAAAGCTTTTCCCTTTTCAATTGTTGTGAAGCTGTTTTAAAATCTATTGAATGAATTGCTTCATTCTTGGAATAAACCAAAATACCATCTATGAAACTATGACCGACGTGTCCAACATGTCATGAAACACCCAGTTCATCAGCTCCATAAAAGATGTAGGTGCATTGGTTAATCCCAACGTCATAATCGAGAACTCAAAATTGCCCAATCCCGATTCTAAAATCTATTTTCAAAATATCACTGTCTGAATTCTTTCACTGATGATATCTTGACCGAAGATCAATCTTAGAAAATACCTTTGTTCTTTGCAACTGTTTAAACAAGTCATCGATCCAAGGTGATAGATATCAATTCTTGATCGTGAGCTTGTTCGATTCTCGATAGTCTATACGCAGACAACACTATTATCCTTCTTCTTCACAAATTGCATTGGCACTCCCCGTGATGCAATACTTAGCCTATTAGGACCTTAGTCTAATAACTCTTGTAGTTGAGTCTTAGTTCCTTCAATTCTATAAGAGCTATTCATAGGTGCCTTTAACACAAGTATCGTCCTTGGGTAACAAGTCGATGACGAACTTGGTCGCATGATCAGATGGTAACCCAAATAAGTCTCCTGGAAACACGTCAGAAAATTTATGCATCACATCAATTTCTTCTATCTGTGGTGCTTCTTTGGTAGTGTATACCACATATACCATATATCCAACTTATTTCTCTTCAAAGCATCTCTTGGCCTTTAGCATAGAGAGGATCAGCCTTCACTTCTTGGGAAACTTACTTCCAATAAAACTAAATTATATGTCGTCTTTATTCTTGAATGATAACCTCTTCTATGCACACAACAACTTTGTAGAGTGTTGAGACAACCAGTCTATTCCCAAGATGACGTCAAAGTCTACCATCTCAAGTCGACTCAGGTTGCATCCAAATTATGTCCATCCATATGATTTGGACATTGTTCGTAACACTCATCCCATACAACATCTAGTCCAAAAAGGGCTTGAACTAAAAAATCTGGTGTAATGGTCTTAAGAGCTTGTCTAATTCCTTCATCTCTTATGATTTTCAAGAACTATCGCTAATAATCTCATATCCTAAAAAGTTCATTAGCTTATATTTCCTTTATCACTTCTGTTCAATCCTGATCTCTCTTTCATATACCTCAAAAAATATCTTATGGTTGTTACTTCATATCCCAAGTCTATCTATAAGCATTAGGGTATATGCTTATAAATTCATTAATCCAACCAAACTCTTTTGGTCTTTATTTAATCATCTCACTCGACATTTGGCATAACCCAGTATTACTTATACTAATCTGAATACTATCAATGCCACAATTTTGACTTTATCCTTGTATCCACTCTTAGATTTGCTTTCAGGAATCTTCTGCTTTGTTAAAATTCATATCGATATATCCATCTTTAACTTTACTTGAGTGCTATCTACTCTTTCCTAGTTACTCTTGATAGTTTTCACTTTTTGCTCATGCACTCTTTTATAGACATGGCTCATATCCATCAAATCAGTAATCTCAAAATAGATTCTCCATTACTTCATCTGAGGTTCATTGGCCATAACATTTAATCTGAATCCAATCATCTTTCTTCCAATAATTCTATTATCACTAAACATATTTTCAATGGATATCGAGAAATGTAAGAATCAGAATGTTTATCCAAAAACAATTCATTTACTTCTTTAAATTTAGTATAATGACGAACACTTGCTTTATCTAATGAACTTAAGTTTAAAGGATCAGGAGTAAATCTATGGTAATCCAACCGGCATCAAAAGATCGTCAAGTTGCACGGTGGTTCAAATATATGAAAATAGAGATTTTACAACTCTTAACCTCATGGTTACAGGTTCTATTGAGTATATATAATGCCATTGGTCAAGGCACTATAGGAATAAATCTGGAGAAAGTTTTCGTACATCAGTAAATCATGTAAAATCGAAAAGATGTACGCTCAACATGATTAAACATTTAATTGTTCATTCAGTTCATATCTCTGTTCATGTTGTCGATCATGAGAGTGGCTCAGTTTGGTATAATCAGGACTAATACTAAAAAAACAATATCTATAACTCCAATTGACAGGTTAAATCAAGAAGGTATCCTGTCAAGACACAAGAAATTAAAATTTGGTATGTGCATCCTCTATAATCATAAGAGTAAATCAATAATGCATCGCATCCTATATAAGCATATCTCGTTATATGGCCACAATAGATTTGATCCATTGCTGAAAATGTTTGAGGCTTCGTCTTCAGAAAATATTCCTCAATCCTTGGTCGGATCATTTTGTCATGATGCAACTATCCCATACACCGGTGGCTGATAAGGGTAACCACCTTGATACACTGCTTGTTGTGCACCAAGCTTCTGCACTGGGGTATGCGTTACTGGGACTTGCTATAAGGTAGGCACTGTGTTATAGGTAATAGGTGCTAGGGGTACAGTATTGCTTTCGATTAGTACTGTACATGGCCTGACTCGGTGGTATTGATGTAACATTGGCAACTTAGATAGTGATTCACATAGCAACTTGCATAGTCGGTCTCATCTGTTGTTGCTCTTATATTTTGGTCTCGCTAAGTTTATTACAACCATAGCCAAGGTACTTGGTTGTCCAGGTGATTGGCTGGAGTGACCTGGTTATTCACCTCCTTCGGTTTGTTCTAATTTGATTATCATTATTTAGCATTTGCTCGGATGAGTTTTCACTATCCGTTCTCGACCCAGATAGTGGTGGGGGGTCAAGTTGCAACATCTTCTTAATGCTCAGTGGGAAATGGATCACCTTGTGGTGGTTCTCACTCTGAGTCTCCATGTCACCCATAAGTAAAACTTTATCTTCTTTTATAGTTACTTTCATTTTTTGTCTATGGCCATGTTCTCTTTTCTCTGTTGGATTTAGCCTAAGCTCCTTCTCTTTACCTTTGCAGGGAATTTAGGCGTTACTAGGCATTTTTCTCCTTTCCCAATCATTCATCGAGTTTCACATCTTGTGAGTACCAACTCGGTATTCCAATGTTCCGACTACTGTACTATATCCTTTGTATACTTAGATAACTGCTCGACCTATAGATCATACCCTATATTATTCGTTTATCAGGATAAGATTTGAATTTTCTCTTTCTGTTTGTGTATATATATGGTTCCACCTTTAATATGTACATTATTGTCTTGTTTAAGTTCTGTCTCAACCAATACAGGTGCTTATGGTGTGTATGTATTAAAGCTTCTAACTTATCCTAACTCAGTTCATGGACTCTAGTGGAAGTATTCAGGTTTCATGGGAAGGCCTGAGAGCTCTGATACCAAGTTGTCACACCCCAATTCTGGACTAACCAAAATGGTGTGATGAACCGTCACTAAATCAACGGTTCAACCAGGATCCCGAATAGGTTAATACATTTCACATTAATCAGAGGTAATAAAGTAAATAGCAGAAGTCTTACAGATAATGAACCGAGGTCTAGTCATGATAAATAATTAATATTTCATTTATCTCCAAGTAACCAAAACATAATTTAATACATATTACAATATCCAAATATGAAAATTAAACACTAAGCGTATCCATAGTTGAAACGCTAGCTTGACGAATCACAATAGTCCTCCATAGCTTGCTCATCATAGCCACCACCCGTTTACATGTTGGCTTGTTGACATAATCTTCAACCATAATACCTGCAACATCAGAAACTAAAAGATTTGTGCGCACGAGGGTCAGCTCTCCAACTTGAGCTCAGTGAGAAAACAAAACAATGCAACAAACATATGCATGCATTCAATTCATATCTGTGGTCTGGTATATAAGTTTACAATGTGCTATAGAAAGGTTCGGTGGCCACCACACCTCTATACACGAGTGTGTGAATCCGCCCAATGAATATCGTTATTGTCGTCCCACATGCACCCACCATGGAATAGAGATAGAGCTAAAGTGCTTAGGACCGCACTGCATCACACTTCCCCTGATGCTCTACCCATACCAACACGTAAGCCCCTGTTAGCGAGGGCTTACAAACTGGGCTCGTAACTAACCAATCCTAATACCATAGAGTGTATCCAAGGCCTCACCCCAGCATCACTCAATATGTCCATAGAAATAGAGCTAAGGCCCCCTGACAGAGTCAAAGACTACACGGTCCGAGACCACCTTCCTTGATGTCCTACGACGTAATAGTTCTGCTAAGGTAATGGCGATATGACGATGTCAGTGGGCAAGACTTGAGTAGAGATAGAGCTAGAGTGCTTAGGACCGCACCGCATCACACTTCCCCCTGATGCCCCACTCGCATCAAGTACATTAACCACACACAAACATTCACATGCCTATTCCTAGCATCATCATTATCATCATGTTGTAAATAAACTGAATTAAATATGCATGAACAGTAATAATAGGAATAATAGATGACAGGTGATATGCACATTACAATCATACAATCATAGAATCATACATGGTATTGGACTCAATAAACGAAAATAGGATATTATTAGCCAATTATTTTAGGTCTTGTTCCCTCACCTTTGCTTGAGTGTAGATCCTCTTTCAAGCTTTAAGAATCACTTTTATATCAATAGAAAAACCTAACAAGTCGATAGATTTTAGTTAGAATTCAATCCGACAGTTTTAAGCTTGCTGTAAAGCTAGGGTCGCAAGTAAGGTCGCAGGATGTGAGACCCTAGGGTATAGGGTCGATCATAGGGTCGGTTATCCATTGACCCTAGGTGCGACCACAGCCTCCCTGGACTTCCCGAGAGCATGGGGTCGATCCTGTGGTCTGATAGGGTCTGTTCCCAATCGACCCTACATGCGACCGCACGTGGTTTAGGTCGACCTTTCATTCTATAGTCTATTCTTTCATCTTTGGGTCCTTTGGCTTACTTCCATAGTCCATTCTATGATTGTTCTATGGCTTAAAACTCTAAGTTACTCACTTTACATAGTTTTCAATGATTTCCTCCATGGATTCCATTGGAATTTATCCATGGATGGATGATTTGGGTTTCTCCTAGATCCTATCCTCTTCATAATCTCTTCTAGGCTCTTAAATAAATCATGGAGAATATATTCATTGTCACACCCCAATTCTGGACTAACTAAAATGGTGTGATGAACCGCTAATAAACCAACGGTTCAACCAGGATCTCAAAATCGGCTATCCCACATATGATAAATCAAAACACATTCCACATTAATCAGAGGTAATAAAGTAAATAGCGGAAGTCTACAGATAATGAACTGAGATCTAATCATGATAAATAATTAATATTCCATTTATTTCCAAGTAACCAAAATATAATTTAATACATATTACAATATCCAAATACGCAAACTAAACACTACGCGTGTCCACCGCTGAAACGCTCGCTTAACGAACCATGTTCGTCCTCCACAGCTTGCACATCATAACCGCCACATGTTCATATGTTGGCGTGCCGACATAATCTTCAATCATAGTACCTGCAATATCAGAAACTAAAAGGAATTGCATGCGTGAGGGTCAGCTCTCCAACTTGAGCTCAGTGAGTAAAACAAAACAATGCAACAATACATATGCATGCATTCAATTCATATCTTTGGTCTGGTATATAAGTTTGCAGTATGCTATAGAAAGGTTGAGGTAGCCAAAAGGTCACGTTTATTGACTCCGCCTCTGTCACACCCCAATTCTGATCCAACCAGAATGGTGTGAGTGAACCGTCATTGAACCAACGGTTCACACCAGGATCTCGAACAGGTCGTGTCCACTCATACAAACCATTACACATAACCACAATCAGAATATAAATAATACAGTGGAAGACTTTAAATAGAATGAACTGAGTATCTACTGATAATTTAAATAAATATCCAATTATCCAAATTCAAACATAAAATATAATATCTCTTACATCACTTTAATCCAACCAAAAATAACTGAAACAAATAAATAAAAATCCATCACAGGTACACGCAGAAAGGGCACTCGCATGAAGCATCATGCTCGTCCTCTCTTGCTTGCACATCCAGAGCAACAACACCTCCATACGCCGGAGCGTTGATGTAATCATCAACAGTATAACCTGCATCAACATCTAAAAACAATGTGTACACAAAGGGTGAGCTCACAACACAGCTCAGTAAGACAATCAGACAGTTTCACAATATTATGCATGAGTAACAATCATTTTATGCTGTGGTCTGGTTTAAGTTTGCAATGTGCTATAGAAAGGTTTGGTGGCCCCCGCACCTCTATACACGAGTGTGTGGCATCGCACAGTAGATCACACTACCACCAACCCACATGCACCCATCATGGAATAGAGATAGAGCTAAGGTATACCCGCACCTCCCCTGATACTCTACCCATACCAGTACCTAAGCCCCTACTAGCCAGGGCTCGCAAACTGGGCTAGCAACTAATCAATCTTATATGTCATCAATGTATGCTCTATCCCAGCACAGCCGTCTACGGCATAGAGATAGAGCTAGAGCGTGCAGGCCGGGCCGGAGACCACAATACCTCACCTCCCCCTGATACCCTATTCGCAACTAACACACTAGGATAGAAACAATACGCAGGTAGACCCTATCCCAACATAACTCCCTACGGCATAGAGATAGAGCTAAAGCATCGTGGACAAGCCAGCGTCGACTCGGAATCCACAGTACCACATAACAATGGCCGGGACAACATCAATATCGGAGACCACCGTACCACGACCTTCCCCTGATACCCCACCCGTACTAAGCATGTTAAGACAGAATACTACAAAAAGGTGCTAGTGTGAAGAGCGATCCCAGGCCCATGCCCCACTCCACACGCCAACGAAAACAATCACATGCCTAACAATCACATCCTATCAATGCATGAACAGTAATAATAACTGAAAGTAAAGGATGGCATGTGAATATGCACAAACATCATATCATAGATATTCAATGATTAACAACGATTTACTGTCCATTAATTATTAGGTTTAGGTCAGATTCCCTTACTTGATGCTCGTTCGATCACTTGCTCCACGTCGCAAGATCCAAACGATAAGTCACAAGGTCCTACATTATCATTAGGGTTTCATTAAAATAACATTCTTAGAGTCTCATGTTGATCGGAACCAACAGGGTTACAAATACCCTCACAGAGCTGACCGGTGGCACGTACCGGTCGCAGCTCTGGGGGAAAGACTGGCGACCGGTATGGTCAGCCGGTCCCCACAGACAACCTCCCGAGAGGTAGCGGTCGCAACATACCGGTCGCACTATGTGCAACCGGTATAGTCGACCGGTATGTCTCCGGAAGACCATACATGGGTTTTTCGACTGCCGTCGATCATCCTCCATGGATTTTCAGGGTTTCTCCTATCCATTCAAAGTTTAGGCTTTGAGTTAAAGTTATCCCCAACTCATTCAAGTCTCGTTTCAATGAATATCATCTCGAAACTCGAATCTAGGGTTTGACGGCAACTTAGGGTTCATTGGACAAATTAGGGTTTTAGATCAATACCTACTTTGCATGGTATTGATCCACCCATACAACTAACACAGAATAAGAAGATGGATTCAAGCACTTACCGTTGACAGGCGTAGCGTGAGCTTCGTCAAACGGTAATGGCGGCACCTCCTTCTTCTTCCTAGCTCCTTCTCCTTTCCAAGCTCTTTCTCTTCTCTAGGGTTTGTGAGAAACAATGGAAAGGATTTGAGGAGGCTTAAGGGTGTATTTATAGGCTAGAAATAGGGTTTAGTAACCCTACTAGGATTAGGAAACTTCTAGGATTCGAAATCAGGAAAGCGGGACCCACAGAGACCAATCTCCAGATTCCCGCACATAGCTGCGCAGGCCATACCGGTCGACCGGTACCAAGACCGGTACCATCGACCGGTATACCTAAAATCAGATATAATTGGTCGACTTCGGTCCGATTTTGTACCTGTTTGTTATCCGCTTGCCCCGTCTGGCTCGGTGATGATCGGAAGACCTATCACGACACAAAACCAAGGTTTAGACCGGGTTTTCAGAGTGCGGGTCTTACAGCCTCTATACACGAGTGTGTGACGTTACCCGAAGATCACATTTATCGTCAACTCACATGCACCCAATCATGAACATTATATAACAAAGGTTACGTTTATTGCTATATAGTGCAATACCAACACATAAGCCCTGTTAGCGAGGGCTGCAAACTGGGTTCGCAAATAACCAATCCTAATGCCAAACAGTGTATCCAAGGCCTCACCCCAGCATCCCTTAGAATGCCCATAGAGATAGAGCTAAGGCCCCCCGGTAGAGTCAGAGACTTCAAGGATCGAGACCACCTCCCCTGATACTCTACGACAAAATAGTTCTGCTAAAGTAATGGCGATACGATGATGCAAATGCACAAGACTTGAGTTAGAGATAGAGCTAAAGTGCTGAGACCCGCCAAAAGTTAACGTTTATTGACGTTCTCATCACACCTCCCCTGATACTCGCTCGCATCAAGCACATCAACCACACACATACAAGCACATGCCTATTCCTATCATCATCATCATCATCATGTTATAAACAATAAACTAAATATGCATGAACAAGTAATAGAAATATTGGATGGCATGTTGTATACACATTACAAACATATTCGCATAGAATCAAGCATGGCATTGGACTCAAGAAAATAGAAAACAGTTGGTTATTAACCAATTAGTTTAGAGTTCTGTTTCCTCACCTTAGCTTGCTAATAGATTCTTTTCCAAGCTTTAGAATCACCTTTATAATGTTATTATATTGCTAGAAGACCTAACAAAGTCGATAAAATTTAATTAGAATTTATTCTGAATTTAAAAACTATTCTGTTAACTGAGGGTCGGAGGTAGGGTCGGAGTCATGATCGACCCTGGGTGCGACCCTCCCCCTAATCTGAACTTCCCAAACACTGAGGGTCGAAGCTAGGGTCGGATCTGCCATCGACCCTAGGTGCGACCCTCCATGGTTTGAGTCAAAAATATCAGATTTCGTTCTCTCTTTCATGGTTGGGTCTTATGGCTTACTTCCCCAATCCATTCTATACACGTTCTATGGTTTAGAACTATACTTTATTCACCTACATGGTTTTAATGATCTCCTCCATGGTTTCCATTGAAAATAAACCATGGATGGATGATTTGGGTTTCTTCTAAGTCATACCCTCTTCATAAACCATTCTAAAGTCTTAAATAAATCATGGGAAACGTATTCATACCTTAGGTTTGCTGAGATTCATAGTTCCTCTGAATTTCCTCTTCTTCCTTAGCCTTTTCTTCAAGTTTTCCTTCTCTTCTCTTTCTCTCAATCCAATTAGGGTTGTAAAAGGAGTGAAAGAGGCTTAGGGACGTCCTATTTATAGGGCAAAACCTCCCAAAATAAGTCCCATTGAGTTTAGGAAAGGTTCCAATTGAAATTAGGAAGGTTTCTCAATTTTTGGTTCGTGCTGTTTTTCCCGAATGCCGAGGGTCGATGGTGAGGGTCGATGGGAGGGTCGGACCTGCCTTTTAAAACCTGCGACCCTACCCTCATTTTGACTATTTTTGGGTAAATTTTCGTATTGGGTCTTGGGTTTCTTCACACACTTGGTCCACTTGGCTCGACCATGATATGTAGACGGGTCCCGACATGAAATGTAAGGTTAGGCCGGGTTCGTGGCGTGCGGGTCTTACAACTCCACCACCCTTAAAAGAAATTTCATCCTCGAAATTTGAAAGTACGGATCTTACAACTCCCCCATCCTTAAAATAAATTTTGTCCTCAAAATTTGAACGAATCTTACAACTCCCCCATCCTTAAAATAAATTTTTTCCTCAAAATTTTGAATTTACTTCGTAGTCAATAGGTGGGAATTCTGTTTCCGCATTGCTTCTTCTTCCTCCTATGCACTCTTCTCCACGTCATGTCTTCGTCAGATTATCTTCATATAATTGTTACCAAGTTTTTAAGGTGTTGTACCTTTCAACTAGTGAACTAGGCTGGTACCACTTCAATAATTAAATCTCCTATTTAATCCAGTGATTCCGTGGTCAATACTTTTGATATGGATCTCCAATGTACTTCTTCAATAGAGACACATGAAATACATCATGCACACTAGACATGGATAGCGGTAACGCTAATTGATATGCAACTTTTCTACGTCTCTCCAGAGTTTATAAGATTTGACGCATATATAGAATACTACTTTCCTTCTTGTCTAGTCATTTCAAACTATGCATAAGTGATATCTTCAAAAACACTTTGTCACTTATGGCGAACTCAAGGTCTTGGTGTCTCTTCTGACATCTTAAGCTATCTTGCCCCTTTTATTTGATCTTGTTTGCCACTCGATGCTTTTCTTCATTAAACTTAGGTCTCAGAATTCTTCATTCACTAACTTCATTCCAAAACAAAGGAATTTGACATTTCTACCGTATCATGCTTCATAGGTAACATTTACATGGTAGCTTAATAGCAACTTCAATTCACGGTAACTTCTCAACTCAAGTTCCTTGAAATCAATTTCATAAACTCGGGGCATATCTCTTAGGATCTGTATAGTCCGCTCTGACTGTCCGTCGGTTTGAGGTAAAATACGATACTAAACTCCAACTTTGTTCCCATTATCTTCTGTAGATCCTCCCAAAACTTTGAAATAAAGCATGAGCCTCTGATCGACACTAAGCTCTCATGCATACCATTCAGTCTGGCAATATTATCCATATATAGCTCAGTTAGCCGCTCCAAAGCATACCGAGGTCGTATAGCAATGGAATGAGCTATCTTGATAAGGCGATCAACAATCACCCAAATGCGTCAACCGATCAGTGGTATACCGGTGACATAGTTCATTGTAATGCAGTTTCACTTTCAGACTGGCTCCGATAGTTATTGTAGTAAGCCATGTTGGTCTTTGTCTTGTAGCTTTTACTTGCTGATAATTCAGACACTGGAACACGCACTAAGCCACATTTGTTATCTCTTCAGGTCATGATACATATTGGTACTCCAGGTTGTACTGAATATTGGGTACAATGGACTACTATCATTATTCTTCATAATATTCGAGTCTTTATCTTCAGGTATTCAGAATCTACCTCTGTATCTGAGTACCGTCTCCGCATCCAAATTAACTCAGGGTTGGGTTTTCCTTTCTCTAAGTCTTCTTGTACCATTCTTATATACAGATATAACAAAATTACTACTTTTTCTTCATCCCTAAGTTCTCGCTTAATTGGTTCATCACGAGTTTCTATTATATGTTACTCTTCTTCCAAATCTGAATCTGTTGCTGCAGAACATGAGGCAACATTTATACTAGGTCCTTCTTCGGACTTCATAATTCCCTTTTTTGCTTAAGGCTTAGCTACTACATTATCCTTGCTCAGTAACCTTGAATATCACGGTCTTAATCCTTCAATGTTCAAACCATTTTCCTATCCTCATGTTCAACTCTTTCTAATGAAGAGATAAATAAAACACTTGTAATCCGATCTAATCTAAAATTCTTCTTCGTTTAAATAATGTCTCCAAGTCTTGATTGCATGAATCACAATTGTTTACTCCAATCATGGGTTGGGTAACTCTTCTCATGCTCTTTCAGTTTTCTTAAAGCATATGAAATCGCTTATTTACCTTACATCAACCCGCATCCTTGATCTAATCTGAAAGCTTCGATGGATAGGGTAAAAGGTTTCCCTGGTGCCGGAACGATCAAGATGGGAGCTGATATCAATCTTACTTTAGAATCTGGAAATATTCCTCACCATTGTCAGTCAAATTAAACTCCTCTCCCTTCCTGGTTAGCTTGGTAAGAAGTTTTGCGATCTTAGAGTGGTCCTCTAAAAATTGTCTGTAATAACCAACTAAACCCAAGAAACTTCTAATCTTCACAAAATTCTGTAGGTGTTTCTCACCATATATTTACTTCTATCTTAATAGGACCACTTTATTCCTTTTTATGACGCTACGTGATCTAATAAGATCATTTTGTTTAATCGGGTCTCATATTCCTTGGAATTGACATAAAGCTTTTTCCCTTCTCAGCTGTTGTGAAGCTGTTCTAAAATCCGTTGTATGAGTTGCTTCATTCTTGGAATCAATCAAATATCATCTATGAAAACTATAACCGATGTGTCCAACATGTCATGAAACACCCAGTTCATCCGTTCCACAAAAGATGTAAGGGCATTGGTTAATCCAAACGTCATAATCGAGAACTCATAATGTGAAATCCCGATTCTAAAGGTATCTTCGAGATATCACTGTCCAAATTCTTCAGCTGTTGATACCTTGACCGAAGATCAATCTTAAAAATTCCCTTTGCTCTTTGCAACTGTTTAAACAAGTCATCAATCTGAGGTTGTGAATATCGATTCTTGTTCGTGAGCTTGTTAAATTCTCGGTAGTTTATACGTAGACAACACTACCATCCTTCTTCTTCACGAATTGCATTGGCTGGGTCTCAATTTCTTCAACTCCGTAGGAGCTACTCTACAGGTGCCTATGACACAAGTATTGTTCTGGGTAACAAGTCGATGACGAACTCGATCGCATGATCAGATGGTAACCTAGGTAACTCTCCTAAAAATGCATCAGGGAATTTATGCATCACCTCAATATCTTCCATCTGTGGTACTTCTTTGGTAACGTGTACCGCAGATACCATATCTCCAACTCATTTCTCTTCAAAGCATCTCTTCGCCCTTAGCATAGAGAGGATCATACTTCCATTAATACTAAATTATATGTCGTTTTTATTCTTGAATGATAACCTCTTCTATGCACATAATCACTTTGTAGAGTGTTGAGACAACTAGTCTATTCCCAAGATGACGTCAAAGTCTGCCATCTCAAGTTTATTTAGGTTGCGTCCAAATTTCATCCATCCATACTATTTGGACATTATTCATAACACTCATCCCATACAACATCTAGTCCAAAGGGCTTGAACTAGCAAAATCTGGTATAAGGTCTTAAGAGCTTGTTTAGTTTCTTCATCTCTTAAGACTATCGTCAAGATCTCATATCACAAATCTGTTAATAAGCATTAGGGTATATGCTTATAATTTCATTAATTCAGCCAAACTATTTTGGTCTTTACTTAATCATATCCCTCAACATTGGGCATAACTCAATTATCATTGTATTAAATCGAGTACTACTTATGCCCTGACTTTATCCTTGTATCCACTCTTAAATTTGCTTTTAGGAATCTTCTACCTTGTCAAAATTCATACCGATATAACCATCCTTAACTCTACTTGAGTGTTATCTATTTCTTTACTAGCTACTCTTAATAGTTCCCATATTTTCTCATGCACTCTTTTATAGACATGATTCATATCCATCCATTTAGCAATCTCAAAACAAATTCTCCATCACTTCATCTGAGTTTCATTGGCTATAGCATTTAATCTGAATCCAATCATCTTTCTTTCAATAATTCCATTATCACTACACATCTTTATCAACAATGATCAGGGAGTGTATAAATCAAAATGTTTGTCCAAAACAATTCATTTCCTTCTTTCAATTTAGCATAATGGCAATACTTGCTTTATCTAGTGAACCTAGGTTTAAAGGATCAGGAGTAAATCTGTGGTAATCCAACCGACATTCAAAGGTCGTTAAGTTGCACGGTGGTCCAAATGCATAGAGGTTTTATAGTTCTTAACCTCATGGTTATAGGTTCTATCGAATATATAATGTCATTGGTCAAGGCACTACAAGAGTAAATCTGGAGAAGCTTTCATACATCAGTAAATTAGGTATAAATCTGGAGAAAGATTTCGTACATCAATAAATCAGATATAAATCAGTAGATGTACGCTCAACATGATTAAATATTTAACTATTTATTCAGTTCATATCTTTGTTCATGCTGTCGATCATGAGAATGGTTCAGTTTGGTATAATCAGGACTAATACTAAAGAACAATATCTATAACTCCAATTGACAGGTTAAATCAAGAAGGTATCTTGTCAAGGCATGAGAAATTAAAATCTGGTATGTGCATCCTCTATAATCATAAGAGTAAATCAATAATGCACTGCATCCTATATAAACCTATCTACTTATATGGCCATAATAGATTTGATCCTTTGCTGAAAATGTCTGAGGTATCATCTTCAGAAGAATTTCTTCAATCCTTGTCGGATCATTCTGTCATGATGCAACTATCTCATACATCGGTGGCTGATAAGGTTAACCACCTTGATACACTGCTTGTTGTGCACCAAACTTCTGCACTGGGGTGTGCATTACTGGGACTTGTTGTATGGTAGGTATCGTGTGCTAACATGTACTCGGGTACAATGTCGCTACTAGTTGGCACCGTACTTGGTTTGACCCGAAGGTGTTGATGTAGCATCGGTAACTTGGGTAGTGATTTACATAGCAACTTGCATAGTCGGTCTCATCTGTTGTTGCTCTTGTATTTTATTGGGTCAAGTTTATGACAACCATAACCAAGGTACTTAATAGTCCAGGTGGTTGGCTGGAGTGGCCTGGTTGTTCACCTCCTCTCATTTGCTCCAATCTGATTATCATTATTTAGTATCTACTCATATGAGTTTTTACTACCCATTCTCGACCCAGATAGTGGTGGGGTCAAGTTTCAACCACTTCTTAATGCTCAGAGGGTAATGGATCAGCTTGTGGTGGATCTCACCCTGAGTCTCCACGTCACCCAGGAGTACAGCTTAAGCTTCTTTATAGTTGCTCTTATTCTTAATGTTTGGCCATTATTCTCTTATTTCTGTTGGATTTAGCCCGAGATCTTTTCCTTTATCTCTACAGGGGTTTTGGCATTATTAGCCATTTTTCTTCTCTCTCTGTCATACATCGAGTTTCACATCTTGTGAAGTACCAACTCGGTATTCTAATTTTCTGCTATACAGATGCTTCCTTCTTGCTACTGTACTATATCCTTGTATACTTGGATAACTACCCAACTTATAGATAATACCCTAAATTGTTTGTTTATTAGGATAATTCTTGGTCTTCTCTTTCTGTTTGAGTGTATATATATGGTTCCACCTTTTATATGTACATTATTGTCTGGTTTTATTTCTGTCTCAACCAGCACAGGTGTTTATGGTTTGTTTGTATTAAAGCTTTTAATTTATCCTAACTCAGTTCATGGACTCCAGTGGAAGTATTCAGGTTTAATGGGTAAGGCCTATAAGATGCTCTGATACCAAGTTGTCACACCCCAATTCTGGACTAACCAAAATGGTGTGATGAACCGCTAATAAACCAACGGTTCAACCAGGATCTCAAAATAGGCTATCCCACATATGATAAATCAAAACACATTCCACATTAATCAGAGGTAATAAAGTAAATAACAGAAGTCTTACAGATAATGAACTGAGGTCTAATCATGATAAATAATTAATATTCCATTTATTTCCAAGTAACCAAAACATAATTTAATACATATTACAATATCCAAATACGCAAACTAAACACTACGCGTGTCCACCGCTGAAACGCTCACTTAACGAACCATGTTCGTCCTCCACAGCTTGCTCATCATAACCGCCACATGTTCATATGTTGGCGTGCCGACATAATCTTCAATCATAGTACCTGCAATATCATAAACTAAAAAGAATTGCGCGTGCGAGGGTCAGCTCTCCAACTTGAGCTCAGTGAGTAAACAAAACAATGCAACAGTACATATGCATGCATTCAATTCATATCTTTGGTCTGGTATATAAGTTTGCAGTATGCTATAGAAAGGTTGAGGTAGCCAAAGGTCGCATTTATTGACTCCGCCTCCATACACGAGTGTGTGACGTTACCCGAAGGTCACGTTTATCGTCAACTCACATGCACCCAATCATGAACATTATATAACAAAGGTTACGTTTATTGCTATATAGTGTCATACCAACACGTAAGCCCCTGTTAGTGAGGGCTGCAAACTGGGCTCGCAACTAACCAATCCTAATGCCAAATAGTGTATCCAAGGCCTCACCCCAGCATCCCTCAGAATGCCCATAGAGATAGAGCTAAGGCCCCCTGGTAGAGTAAAAGACTACAAGGACCGAGACCACCTCCCCTGATACTCTACGACATAATAGTTCTGCTAAAGTAATTACGATACGACGATGCCAATGCACAAGACTTGAGTTAGAGATAGAGCTAAAGTGCTGAGACCCGCCAAAGGTTAACGTTTATTGACGTTCTCATCACACCTCCCCTGATACTCGCTCGCATCAAGCACATCAACCACACACATACAAGCACATGCCTATTCCTATCATCATCATCATCATCATGTTATAAACAATAAAGTAAATATGCATGAATAAGTAATAGAAATATTGGATGGCATGTTGTATGCACATTACAAATATATTCGCATAGAATCAAGCATGGCATTGGACTCAAGAAAATAGAAAACAGTTGGTTATTAACCAATTAGTTTAGAGTTTTGTTTCCTCACCTTAGCTTGCTAATAGATACTTTTCCAAGCTTTAGAATCACCTTTATAATGTTATTATATTGCTTGAAGACCTAACAAAGTCGATAAAATTTAATTAGAATTTATTCTAAATTTTAAAACTATTCTGTTAACTGAGGGTCGGAGGTAGGGTCGGAGTCATGATCGACCCTGGGTGCGACCCTCCCCCTAATCTAAACTTCTCGAACACTGAGGGTCGATGCTAGGGTCGGATCTACCATCGACCCTAGGTGCGACCCTCCATGGTTTGAGTCAAAAATATCATATTTCGTTCTCTCTTTCATGGTTGGGTCCTATGGCTTACTTCCCCAATCCATTCTATACATGTTCTATGGTTTAGAACTATACTTTATTCACCTACATGGTTTTAATGATCTCCTCCATGGTTTCCATTGAAACGAAACCATGGATGGATGATTTGGGTTTCTTCTAAGTCATACCCTCTTCATAAACCATTCTAAAGTCTTAAATAAATCATGGGAAACGTATTCATACCTTAGGTTTGCTGAGATTCAGAGTTCCTCTGAATTTCCTCTTCTTCCTTAGCCTTTTCTTCAAGTTTTCCTTCTCTTCTTCTCTTCCTTCTCTTCTCTTTCTCTCAATCCAATTAGGGTTGTAAAAGGAGTGAAAGAGGCTTAGGGACGTCCTATTTATAGGGCAAAACCTCCCAAAATAAGTCCCGTTGAGTTTAGGAAAGGTTCCAATTGAAATTAAGAAGGTTTCTCAATTTTCGGTTCGTGCTGTTTTTCTCGAATGCCGAGGGTCGATGGTGAGGGTCGATGGGAGGGTCGGACAACTCATAGACCCTGCGACCCATGGTTGAGGGTCGATGGTGAGGGTCGATGGGAGGGTCGGACCTGCCTTTTAAAACCTGCGACCATACCCTCATTTTGACTATTTTTGGGTAAATTTTCATATTGGGTCTTGGGTTTCTTCACACACTTGGTCCACTTGGCTCGACCATGATATGTAGACGGGTCCCGACATGAAATATAAGGTTAGGCCAGGTTCGTGGCGTGCGGGTCTTATATTCATACCTTAGGTTTGCTAAGATTTAGAGATTTCTTTGAATTTCCTCCTCTTTGGTCTTCTTCTTCAATTCTCCAGCTCTTCTCCTTTTCTTCCTTCTCTTCTCTTTCTCTCACTTTCAATTAGGGTTCTAAAAGGAGTGAAAGAGGCTTAGGGATGTCCTATTTATAAAGGAAAACCTCCCAAAATAAGTCCCATTGAGTTTAGGAAAAGTCCCATTTAAAATTAGGAAAGTTTCCTAATTTTTGGTTCGTGCTGTTTTTGCTGTTTTCCTAGGGTCGATGCTAGGGTCGCATAATCCGAGACCCATGCAACCCCACGACCAAAAATTCAAGTGTTGGACTTCTGTTGAGGTGGGGTCGACCCTACCTGTTTAGGCATGCGACCCTACCCTCATTTTAACTGTTTTTGAGTAAAATTTCATATTGGGTCTTGGGTTTCTTCACACACTTGGTCCACTTGGCTCAACCATGATATGTATACTGGTCACGACACTAAATGTAAGGTTAGACCGGGTTCGTGGCGTGTGGGTCTTACAAACATGCTTTGAAGTCCGGCCTCCGTTTCCCCCTTCACCCTCTTGTAGTCGACATCCTGAAGGTGTTTCGCATTGCCCCATCCCAACTGACTCCGAACGGGTGGCGGTGTATTTACGCCTTCATCATGTTCGTCCTCTGACTGGGAGAAACTCCGACCTTGAACCTGTTTCAGATTCTCTTCCAGTTCTCTAGCCTGATCGAGATCCACTCCATGAGTGGGTGCTATTACTTCAGCTAGAGGAACACGAAGAAGCTTCCAGCGATCTCTCAGAAACCCTCTTTCATCCACGGGTGGAAAGAGAAGTTTTTCTTCGTGGGTCCTCCGGCTGGTGGCCCTGCTCTGCCCTTGTCCAATGCGTGGCAGGTGGTCAACGCGACAGCGTTCAACAAAGTCCCCTTCTTGACCACGGAGGAGAGGTGGACCTATCGCAAGGTACTGGAGGGCCAGACCATTCGGTACTCTAACCTAGCGGATCCCCTGAAGTTGGCCAAGCACGGCTTGCTAGGTAAGTTTTATCTCTAACTGTTTGACTCCGATCGGATATTTTACCATCGTACTAACTGTTTGCTTGATTCTTTTGTTGCAGTGAACTTCTCCAACGATCAATTGGTTGCCCAGATCCTACACAAGCGGGCTGCCGAAGCCGGGAAGCAAACCGATCGGAGAGACGATCAAGCTAGCGGGGCCGCTCCACGGATGTGGGTGACGACAGACGACCCCAAGGGCAAGAGGCTCATGGTTGAGGGTCCACCAAAGAAGAAGATTCGGGCGGCCCAAGAAATTCTGGCCGATATCTACAAGTCCAGGCCGACCGTAAGGGTTGGTCGGCCTGAGGAGGACAAAAAGGGGGCCGCGACGAAGGAAGTCCAGCCCCTCCGGGCGATCAAAGTGGTCGATCTTGCCGATGCTGCCGATCTGAAGGCGCAAGGGGAGCCTGTTCCCCTGAGGAAGGGTGACTCCGAGAAGAAGGCGGGGGCGGCGGTATTTGCTCCACATCTCGGCCTGAAGGACACCGACTCGGTGTTCAAAAGCACGAGGGTGGAAAGGATTATGCTGACCGAGAACCGCCTTTCGGAGGACGTGGCGTTCACCACTTCCCTGGAGATGACCGACCTGCTGAAGAGGATCTTCTTCGCCAGCACCCAGGTATGATAACCATGCCTTCTTTCTTCCAAACTCGCTTTTACTTAACTGTTAGAATTTTTACTAACTGTTTCATTATTCTGGTATGCAGGGTAGCAACCTCATGGCCGAGCTTTACCAGAAAGCTACGGGCTTGGTGGTGGACCTGGAAGAGAAGACTGAGCTGGAGTCTTTACTGCAGGCGGCTCTGAAGGCGTCCGAGGACAAGCTGACGGAGAAGACCTCCGAGGCCGAAGGCCTTGCTTTGGAGAAGTCCAACCTCCAGACTTCTCTGGACAAAGCCGAGGACGCCCTTTCAGAGGAACACCAAAGGGTGCACCAGGCCGAGGAGAGATTGTGAGCGGCCGAGGATGCCAAGCGGAAGGCCGAAGACGACGCCAAGCTGGCCAAGGAGGCGTTGGCTAAGGCAGAGGAATTCCAGGCAGAGATCCGAGACCAGGCCGTGGCTGACTACTGGTCGTCGTCTTAGTATGCCGACGACTTGGAGGAGGTCGCCAGCGAGTTCTTCCAGAAAGAGGTTATCTACCTGAAGGAGCACCTTGCTGGGAAGGGCATGGTTTTCGATTGCTCGGACTTCCCAATCCTTGCCGAGGAAGAAGTGGTGGAGCTGACCGTGCATATGGAGGCCAAGGGTGTGTAGGAGACGACTTGCCTCCTTACGAGGTTCCTCAGACGCCGATCGTCGAGCTTTCGAACATGCAGCTACCGAGCGACGTCCCCACTGATCCCACTGTCAAGGACAGGCCTGCTTAAGTGCTCTTCTGCCCGCGGGGGCTACCTTGTACATTTTTTCTTTTTTTTGTTTGTAATTGTTACGCCCTTTCGTGGGCTTTGTACTGATGCCCCTTGTGGGCTTTTAATAAAATTCATTTTTTCCAACTCTCTTTGGCGTTGTTACTTTTATTCCATTTGTGTTGTTGTGTTGTTTGTCTTTGGTGTTGAGTGTTTGTTGTATTGCCCCTACCCCGGAAGTGTTGTCAGCTTGCTGGCTGAGTAAGCCGAGAATACTTAAGTCTTTACTAAGGTATGGGAAGATTTAGCACGTTCCTCTGAGTAGCCGAGCACATGTAGTTAAAAAGTGATGTGCACTATCATATCTGCGTATTGAGTCACCTTGTGTCCGCATGCTACTCATACTTGCTCGTCGGTGTGAGTAGGCATTGTCAATTGCGATCGGCATGCTATCCTTACCTGCTTGTGGGTATGGGTAGGCAGAATGGTTGAACACCTGCATGCTGCTCATACCTGCTTATGGGTGCGAGTAGGCAGTGTCATGTATGATCTGCATGCTACCCTTACCTGCTTGTGGGTACGGGTAGGCAGAATGATTGAGCACCTGCGTGCTGCTCATACCTGCTTGTGGGTGTGAGCAGGCAGTGTCAATTGTGATCTGCATGCAACCCTTACCTGCTTGTGGCTATGGGTAAGCAGAATGATTGAGCGCCTGCGTGCTGCTCATACCTGCTTGTGGGTGTGAGCAGGTAGTGTCAATTGTGATCTGCATGCTACCCTTACCTGCTTGTGGGTATGGGTAGGCAGATTGGGTGATCGTCTGCGTGCTACTCATACCTACTCGAGGGTATGGGTAAGCAGAGTCACTAATGGCCGGCGTGCTACTCGGGCCTACTTGAGGGTGCGGGTAGGTTGACTGTGTCGAAAGGAACAGCTATGTCAATTGTTGCTAGTTGTGTGTTGAATGACAGTACTTCTTGTATTAAAAATGAACTAAGCGGGTGCCCCTTAGGGGTCCAACGTACAACTGAGACCACTTAAAAAAAAATTAAAAACTACCATATTGGTCAGGACAGAATAGCCGACTAAACAAAACAGCTTAACAGTTGAACTAACAACCATTCACTGGTAGTACTTGCGAAGATTGGTGGCATGCCATGTCCTCGGTATTTCTTCACCGCCGAGGGTGGCCAGCTTGTATGATCCTGGTCGGCCAGTTCTGAGGACGCGGTAAAGGCCTTCCCAGTTTTGGGACATCTTCCCTTGATTGGTGGGCTCCAAGATTGATGCTTTTCTGAGGACAAGGTCTCCAACCCTGAATTACATTGGTGGGACTATCTTATCGTAGTGCCGAGCGGTCATCTGTTGGTATGCTGCCATCCTGAATGCTGCCGACTCCCGCACATCCTCCAGATTATCCTAGTTGGTTCGGAGATCTTCTGAGTTGGTGTCCTCATTGAAGTTTAGCATCCAAAAAGTAGGATGAAATACCTCGACTGGGACGATTGCCTCCGTGCCTAAGGCAAGCATGAAGGGAGTTTCACCCGTGGGTGTCCTACTAGTTGTCCTGTATGACCAAACGATGCTCGGTAACATGTCGACCCACTTCTCCTTTTCGTCTGCCACCATCTTCTTCAGACCAGACAATATGGTTTTATTTGTCGCTTCAATCTGTCCGCTTGTTTGCGGGTGGCCGACCGACCCAAACCGATGGTCGATCCTAAATTCCACGCAGAAGTACGCGAATGCTGTACTGGCAAACTGAGTGCCATTGTCTGTCACAAGGGATTCTGGGCACACCGAATCTGTACACGACAGAGTGCCTGAAGAATTGCTCCACCTTGGTTGTGTCAATTCTAGCAACAGCTTCGACTTCAATCCACTTTGTGAAGTAGTCAATTGCCACAATGACATACTTTCGCTGATATGTCACCTTGGAAAAGGGCCCCATGATGTCCATGCCCCAGATGGAAAAAGGGAGAGGACTGGTGATCGGCTACAGAGGTGCGGCCAGAGCATATGGGACGGTTGCATAGAATTGGCACTTGTCGCACTTGCACACCAGTTCGATGCGGTCATCATGCATTATGGGCCAGTGGTAGCCTTGCTGAAGGATCTTTTGGAATAATGACCGGCCTCCTTGGTGCCGACCGTAGATTCCTTCGTGGACCTCCTTCATCACTTGCTCGGCTTCGTCCAATCAGAGACACCGAAGTAATGGCATGGTGTAGGATCTCTTGTACAGCACATCGTTGTGGATGGTCTACTGCCTGGGCCGGGCTTGGATGCGCCGTGCATCTTTCCTATCGTCTGGAAGTGCACCTGTTCAGAGGTAGTGGTGGATGTCGTCGTACCAGTTAGAGATGGCTTTGATTGGTGCAACTTCCTCTTTGGTAGAGATGCTGGCGTGCTCCAATAGCTCCACGTACACGGTAAAATCCATCCCTGAGATGTCTTCCAGGGACAACCTAGACAGCTCGTTTGCTTCGGTGTTTTCGTCCCGGCATACGAACTGCAGCTCTACACTTCGAAAGTCTATGATGGCCAAGTTGACCTTGTCCAGGTACTTCTGCATCTCTGGTTTCCTGGCTTCATAGTCGCCCTGTACTTGTCGGATGACTAGCTGCGAGTCACCCTGGACTATGTGTCGTCGAACAGCCAGGCTTTTTGCTAGTCTGAGGCCAGCCAGTAAAGCCTCGTACTTGGCCTCATTATTAGTAGCACGGAATCTGAACCTCACTGCTAATTGGATTTTGAAACCTTCCGGGCTCGTCAGTATTACACCCGCACCTGCTCGGGCGTCCACGGGGCCTCAGTTGGTTCCGAAGCATTCCCTGCTAGAGGTTCAGTAACTTCTTCCTCGGGCAGGGTGCTCTCGACGACGAAGTCTGCCAATGCTTGGGCTTTGATGGCGGTTCTGGGGACGTACTTTATCTCAAACTCGCCGAGCTCCACTGCCCAATTTATGAGTTAACCGAATATGTCAGGCTTTGATAACACCTTCTTCAGAGGTGTGTTGGTAAGCACAGAGATAGGGTATACTTGGAAGAATGGTCGGAGCTTTCGTGCAGCTGTTACTAGGGGCAAGTGCCAGTTTTTCAATGGGCTTGTATCTAGTCTCTGCGTCCAACAACACCTTGCTGACATAGTATATCGGTCGTTGTTGTAACACCCTAATTCTGCACCAATCAGAATGGTGTGATGAACCGTCAATAAACCAACAGTTCAACCAGGATATCGAATAGGCTATGCCCACCATGTTAAACCAAAATACATTCCACATTAATCAGAGATAATAAAATAAATAGCAGAAGTCTTACATATAATGAACTGAGGTCTAGTCATGATAAATAATTAATATTCCATTTATCTCCAAGTAACCAAAACATAATTTAATACATATTACAAATATCCAAATACGAGTATCCATAGTTGAAATGCTAGCTTGACGAATCATAATAGTCCTCCACAGCTTGTTAATCATAGCTGCCACCTGTTTATATGTTGGCGTGTCGACATAATCTCCAACCATAATACCTGCAACATCAGAAACTAAAATGAATTTCACGTGCGAGGGTCAGCTCTCCAACTTGAGCTCAATGAGTAAACAAAACAATGCAACAAATATATGCATGCATTTAATTCATATCTTTGGCCTGGTTTATAAGTTTGCAATGTGCAATAGAAAGGATTGGTGGCCACCGCACCTCTATACATGAGTGTGTGAAGCCGCCCAAAGGATCAAACACCAATGTCGTCCCACATGCACCCATCATGGAATAGGGATAGAGCTAAAGTGCTAGGACCGCACATCACACTTCCCCTGATGCCTTATCCATACCAATACATAAGCCCCTATTGGCGAGGGCTTACAAACTGGGCTCGCAACTAACCAATCCTAATGTGAAACAGTGTATCCAAGGCCTCACCCAGCACCCCTCAATACGTCCATAGAGAGAGAGCTAAGGACCCCTGACAGAGTCAGAGACTACACAGTTCGAGACCACCTTCCTTGATGCCCTACGACGTAATAGTTCTGCTAAGGTAATGGCGATACGACGATGTTAGTGGACAAGACTTATGTATAGATAGAGCTAGAGTCTGGTGACTAGGATGAACCACAGTGTCACGTCCTCCCCCTGATGCCCCACTCGCATCAAGTACACCTACCACATATATACATTCACATGTCTATTCCTAGCATCATCATCATCATCATCATCATGTTATAAATAAACTGAATTAAATATGCATGAACAGTAATAACAGGAATATTGGACGACATATGATATGCACAATACATGCATACAAGCATAGAATCATTCATGACATTGGACTCAAGAAATAAAAACAGTTTATTATTAGCCAATTAGTTTAGGTCTTGTTCCCTCACCTTTGATTGATAGTAGATCCTCGTTCAAGCTTTGTAATCACTTTTAAACCACTTGAAAACCTAACAAATTTGTATATTTTAAATTAAAATTAATTCCCATGAGTTTAAACTAACAGAAACTGAGGGGTCGCAGGTGTGGCAGCACCTGGGGTCTCAGTTTCTGCGACCACAGGGTGTGGGGTCGTAGGGTAGGGTTGGACATACTCTGACCCCACGTGCGACCACACCCTCCCTAGAAACTTCCCGAGGGCATGTGGTCGGACATGTAGGTCTTGTGGGGTCATACATCATGCGACCCCACGTGCGACCACACATGTTATGGTCGACCTTTCACTCTTAATTCCATTCCTTCATGTTTGAATCCTTTGGCTTATCATCATGGTCCTTCCTAAGATTGTTTTATGGCTCAAAACTACTATTTTATACACCATCCATTGTCCATAATAATTTCCTCCATGGATCCTCTTAGAATTTGTCCATGTATGGATGATTTGGGTTTCTCCTAATCCTATCTTCTTCATGAACTATCCTAGGCTCTCAATTTAACATGGGAAATATGTTCATACCTTATGCTTGCTGAAGATTCAGAGTTTTCTCTGAATTTTCCTCCTCCTTAGTCTTCTTCTTCAATTCTCCTTCTCTTTCTTCTCTTCTCTTTCTCTCTCTTTCAATTAGAGTTCTAAAGGAGTGAAAGAGGTTAAGGGGCATCCTATTTATAGAGGAAAACCCTCCATAATATGCCCTAATGAGTTTAGGAAAGAACTTCCTTCGGATTAGGAAGGTTTCCTAAATTCGGTTTCTGACTGCGTCTGTGGGGTCGGAGGTGGGGTCACAGAATCCGTGACCCTACCTTTTTAAAATGTCCGACCACATGACCTAATTTTGTGTGGTTGGACTCTTTTGAGGTGCGGTCGATCACACCTGTTTAGGCATGCGACCACACTCTCATAAATGATTGTTTTTCGGTTGAATTCATACCTGGTCTTGTGGTTTCTTCACGCGCTTGGTCCACTTGGCTCGACCATGATAGGTAGACTGGTCACGACATGAGAATGTAAGGTTAGACCGGGTTCGTGGCATACGGGTCTTACAGTTGTACCCTATCTTCCTCTTTCAGCAGCACGACACTCACCGCTTGGTCGGAGACTCCGAGGTAGAGTTACAACTCGTCTCCAGGATTGATTTCACCAGCAGGGGTGGTGAGGACATGTAAGCCTTGAGGTCCTCGAAGGCTTTCTAGCACTCTTCAGTCCATTCAAACTTCCCACCTCCTTTTAGTGTTTTGAAGAAGGGAAGGCATCGTTCGGCCGACTTTGACATGAAGCAGCCGAGTGTGGCTATGCGACCGTTCAGCTCTTGTACCTGCTTGGGTCTGGTCGGCGCGGCCATGTTCAAGATGGCCATGATCTTCGAGGGGTTGGCTTCTATTCTCCTCTGCGAGAGCATGAAACCCAAGAATTTCCTAGAAGCGACTCCGAAGGCACACTTGGTGGGATTCAACTTCATGTTGTGTCTGCGGAGGACCTAGAATGCTTCGCCGAGGTCGGCTAGATGATGATCGGCTCGCTAACTCTTTACTAGGAAGTCATCAACATATACCTCTCTGTTTCGGCCGATCTGATTTTTGAACACTTTGTTCACCAACCTTTGGTAGGTGGCTCCTGCGTTCTTTAGGCCAAAAGGCATGACCTTATCGTAGAAGAGCCCCTGGTTGGTGACGAAGGAGGTGCACTCTTCATCAGCCTTCCTCATCTTGATCTGATTGTACCCTGAGTAGGCATCAAGGAAACTGAGCTACTCGTGCCCATCTGTAGCATCTATCAATTGGTTGATGCGTGGCAGTGGATAGCTATCTTTTGGATAGGCCTTGTTGAGGACTGTAAAATCTATGCAGATCCTCCACTTCTCGCTTGCTTTGGGCACCATGACCACGTTCGTCAGCCAGTCTGAATAAGCTACCTCCCGTATGAAATCGGTCGTTAGCAACTTCTAGACTTCCTCATCTATCACAGACTGTCGGGCAGACGCGAAGCTCCTCTTCTTCTGTCTGACTGGTCGGTGTTGGGGTCAACCGCCAGGTGATGTTGGATCACTTCTTTGGGGATTCCTGATATCTCAAAGGCCGACCATGCAAACACATCTAGGTTTTGCCTCAGAAATCCTATCAGCTCCTCCCTCTGGTCCTCAGGTAGCAAGGAGCCGACCTGGAATGTCTTTTCGGGCTAATCGTCCGCCACCGGGATTTGCTCTAACTCCTCGGCGGGCTTTCCCCTGCTCGACGGGTCAATGTCTCGGACATCTGCTATGTTAACTGGTGCTGCTTTTAGGGCTCTTTGACTATTTTGTAGCTCGGTTTCTTACCATCCTCTGGATGTCACCTAGTCCGTTCGGCATTCTTCGACGCCATTCTCTGTCGAGAACTTCATCACCAAATAGTAGGTGGACATGCATGCCTTGAGCTTGTTCAAGGATGGGCGGCCGAGGACCACATTGTGGGAGGACAGCCGATCTACCACCAAAAATTCGACCATTACCCTCTGTTGCCTGGGTTTTTGGCCGAGTATCATAGGCAATTGAATGCCTCCTTTCACTGTCACCGGGTCCCTGAAAAAGCAGATAAGATCAAAGGTGACCGGTTAGAGATGGTCGTCTCCTAGCTGCATCCTTTGGTACATGTTGTAGAATATGATATCTACCGAGCTTCCTGTGTCTACCAAGCACTTGGTGACATCGCAGTGTTCGATCCCAGCTATGAAGACAATGGCATCTTCATGGGGGATTGCCACGTTGACGAGGTCTTCATCACTCAAGGTGATGATTTCTCCAGTCCACGCCTTTTTAGACGGCCCCTCCGTTTTCGCCACTAGACCGGAGTAGGCTTTGGCCGACCTATTAGATGTGTTCCCGACTGCCGGTCCTCCTATGATTGTGAGGACTATCTTTCCCTCGGCTTTGGGCCTCTTTGTAATGGCGTAGATGCTACTATCTCCAGGAATACGTTGGCCCGTAGATGTGTGTGGTTAGTCCTTTGGTTGAGGACTACCAACGAATCGTCGATCGAGATCTTCTTCTCTTCGACGCCAGGCGGGACCTCCTCCTACTTCTGCCCCTACTTTTTGGTTCAGACCAGGATGGAAAAGACCCGAACTGGATATGCTGTCTGCCTCTCAGCCGTTCCTTTACCAGTATTCTGGTTTGCTTGGCTCCAGACGATTCTCCGATTGTACCAAACTGAACAGCACCGATCCACTGTCTGGGAGTGGCAGGACCTCCTTCTGGATCTCTATCGTCCCTGCGAGCTACTTTTTGGTCATCCCCTACATCCGTTCGACAGTTGTTTGGCTGCTGGTTCCTCGGAGGTGGAGGGCATAGCCCGCAATCTCTCCAAGCTGGTGTTGGTCCTCTGCCAGCGTCTCTGATGAAATTGCGATAGTAACCCTGCCGGATGAGATCTTCAATTTCCCCCTTGAGGTACTTGCACTCATCCGTGTCTGGGAGTGGCAGGACCTGTCACACCCCAATTTTGACTGAACCAAAAGTTTGAGTGAACCGTCACTGAACCAACGGTTCACACCAGGATCTCAATAAGACCGTGTCCACTCATACAAACCATTGCACATAACCACAATCAGATAATAATAGATACAGCAGAAGTCTTAAATAGAATGAACTGAGTAATCTATTGATAAATATAAATAAAATATCAAGTTATCCAAATTCCCAAAACTTAAATAAATATCTTTACATCACTGTATTTCCAACCAAAAATAAGTAGAATAAATTAAAATCAAATCCTAAAGGTACACGCCGAAAGGGCACTCGCATGAAGCGTCATGCTCGTCCTCTCCTGCTTGCACATCCAGGGCAGCCACGCCTCCATACACTAGAGTGTCCACGTAATCCTCCACTGTGTAACCTGCATCAACATCTAAAAACATGTATATATACAAGGGTGAGCTCACAACTTAGCTCAATAAGACAATCAGACAATGTAGCAAACATATGCATGAGTAACATTCACATCATGGTCTGGTTTAAGTTTGCAATGTGCTATAGAAAGGATTGGCGGCCACCACACCTCTATACACGAGTGTGTGAAGCCGCCCAATGGATCAAACACCACTGTCGTCCCACATGTACCCTATCATGGAATAGAGATAGAACTAAGGCATCCGGATCAAACACCGCCAACACCTCCCCTGATACTCTACCCATACCAATACATAAGTCCCTATTAGCGAGGGCTCGCAAACTGGGCTCGCAACTAACCAATCCTACATGTCATCACAGTAGGCCTTGTCCCAGCATAGCTCCCTATGGCATAGAGATAGAGCTAGAGTCTAGTGGCCAGGCCAGAGACCACAGTGCCACTCCCTCCCCCTGATACCCTACCCGCACCAAGCATGCTGAGACAAAATGATACGAAAAGGTGCTAGTGTGAGGAATGATCCTAGACCCCAGGCCCTTCCCATTCCACACACCAACCAAAATAATCACATGCCTAACAGTCACAACCTAGCATAGACATGAACAATAATAATAACTGAAAGTAAAGGATGACATGCGAGAATGCACAAACATCAATCTACAGAATCACAATTATTATCAATGGTTTACTGTTATTTAATTATTAGGGTTTAGGTCCGATTCTCTTACCTGACGCTTGTTTGATAGCTTGCTCTGCGTCGCAAGGTCCAAACGTGCTATCACAAGGTCCTATACGATATTAGGGTTTAGTTAGAATAGGTTTACATTGGTCGAAAAACCAACAATGGCAAAACACATCTCACAGAGCTGACAGTCACAGGTATCGGTCGCAGCACTGCGGGGAAAACCTGCTACTGGTATGGTTGGTCGGTCCCCACAGACTAGTCCCCGAGAGGTATCGATCGCGGTACCGGTCACATATGGTGCGACTGGTATGATCGACCGATATGTCTCTGAAAGACCATACGTCCAGTTTTTTGACTTCCGTCGGTCACCCCCTATTGATCCTAGGGTTTCTCCTACACATTCTAGGTCTAAGCATTGAGTTAGAGTTGTTTCCAATTCCATTCAAGTCCTGGTTTCGATGGTCTCAACCTAGAAATTGAATCTAGGATTTATCAACTAAATTAGGGTTTGTCGACAAAACATGGTTTAGATCAATACCTCGCTTTGCATGGTATTGATCCAACTACAATTAACCATTCTAGATTACTTATGGTAGAGGAAGGTTTTAGCACTTACCGTTGACTTACGGTAACTTATTCTTCGTCGAACGGCAATGGCGGCTCTTCCCTCTCCTTCCTAGCTTCTTTTCTTTCTTCAGCCTCTTTCTCCTTTCTAGGGTTTGTGAGGATCATGGAAGAGGTTTTAAGAGGTTTAGAGGGGTTTATATAGGCGTGGTTTAGGTTTAGGAACCCTCCTAGTATTAGGAAAGTCCTTCGGCTTGAAATTTAGAAAGTGGCACCCACAGAGATCCTTTTTCGGATCTTAGTGGTCTGCCGCGTAGGCTATACCGGTCGACCGGTACCATCGACCGGTATGAATTAATTCATACTTAAATGGTCCGATTTCATACCTGTTTGTCATCCGCTCATCCCGTCTGGCCCGGTAATGATTGGAAGACCTGTTATGACATGAATTCAAGGTTTAGATTGGGTTCATGGAATGCGGGTCTTACAGGACCTCCTTCTGGTTCTCTGTCGTCCCTGCGAGCTATGTTTCGGTCATCCCCTACATCTGTTCGGCAGTCGTTTGGCTGCTGGTTCCTCGGAGGCAGAGGGGGTAGCCCGCGATCTCTCCAAGCTGGCGTTGGTCTTCTGCCAGCGTCTCTGATGAAATTGCGGTAGTAACCCCACCGGATGAGATCTTTAATTTTCCCCTTGAGGTACTTGCACTCATCCGTGTTGTGACCGTGGTCGCGATGGAAGCAACAGTATCTGAAACGGTCTTTATTCCTTCCTTCACCTAGAGGATTCGGAGGTGGTCGGAGGTTCCGATCATTCCTAATTACCTCAAGTATCTCCGTCATCGAAGTAGTGAGTGGAGTATAGTAATCAAAGGTCTTGTACGGGTGTCGGTGTACCTGTTCTTTGCCGAACTTTTGCTTCTTGGGGTCACTAGAGTTCTGCATCTGGTCTTCCAACTCGGATCTCTTTTTGTCCACTGGCTTTTGGTCGATCTTCAGGATGTTGACCGTATTGTTTTTCTAGGTCTTGGTCATTTCATCTGCTGAAGCATACTTCTCGCATCTGGCCAACAGGTCGTCTAAGTTCTTTGGAGGCTTTTTAGCAAGGGACCAACAAAGCTGCCCGTTCGTCACTCCGGCCTGCAGGCTGGACATATGCACTGCAGGCTCGACATCTTTAATCTCCAGCACCTCAGCATTGAAGCGCTTAATGAAGTCCCACAGGGACTCGTCTTTCTGCTGCTTGACCGTCGACAAGTGGTAGGATGTCTTCTTGCGTACCCGGCTGGCCTGGAAGTGCGTCAAGAACTTGTTCGACAGTTGTTCAAAGGAAGTGATGCTCCTCGGAGGTAGGTTGTTAAACCACATGCGGACAACGCCTCTGAGCGTTGAAGGAAACGCTCTGCAGATCAGGCTGTCACTGAGTGGGGAAAAGAGCGTCGTGGAGACAAACGCGTCTAGATGTTGTTCGGAATCAGTGCTCCCGTTGTAGGAGTTCAAGACGGGCATCTTGAAATTATCAGGAGGGGGGGTCGTCATGATTTCGTTAGAAAGTGCTGTGACAGCTGTGTAGGCTGTCCTCGGGGAGCGACTCGGTTTTGCTTCACCTGCTGGAGTCGTGTAGTCAATTCCAACAACTGCCGCTCGACCTCTGACTAGGGAGTGGCTAGTGGTGGCGCTGTGACCGTCGTTAGCATCTCCACATTGGCTCTCTATTGGCGGAGGGCGTCGAGGAAGGACCTCAAGTCTCTCTCTGGCGGAGGGGGTACTCAATGCGCTCCCTGCGCCTAATTACGATCGGCTGGATGATGTCGAGCGGATGACCCAGCCACGCTTTCCCTGCTCTGATCACGAGATCCCAACGGAGGATTACTCGGTGCGGCTCTGATTGATGCCGCCAGCGTAGGTTGCCGATGAGCCCCGGATTGGGCTGCTTGTGATACTGGTACGGGCGGAGGGTTTGCTCCTGCTCCTCCGGGGATCGAATTACTTGCTTGAGCACCCCTCAAGGCTCGAGCCAATTGATCGATCTACTGCCTTAGCTCATCGAATTGCTGATGAGTCACGTACTAAAGTGGTGGTTGCGGCGCCATTGCCGTTGGTGTCGGCGCAGGTGTCAGGGTATGGTTTGTCCCGATGTACTTGCGCTGCTATCAACCTGAACATGCACGGAGGGTTCAGATGGTTGGTGTAAAGCCTGGGCACGAGTTCTCCTGTGTGTCATCGAAAGTAGTTTGAGGTTGAGATCCTCGTGCGCTGTTCGTCAAACTCAATCAAGAGGGCCCCACGGTTGGCGCCAAACTGCCATCGAAAGTAGTTTGAAGTTGAGATCCTCGTGCGCTGTTCGTCAAACTCAATCAAGAGGGCCCCACGGTGGGCGCCAAACTGTTAGGTCAAAAATCGTCCATCGGTCTACGATCCGAGCAACTTGCAATCACAGAGATGAGACAACAAAGTTGGGCGACTAAGCCCATGCCTAAGTCAGATTCACAATGTAAACAGTCAGGAGATAGCAGGAAGCTACCTCCAGTTTAGAGAAAGAAGGGAACGATGAGAGAGTTTGAGCGTACGATAATGAATGGAGAGATTGTTAGATTGTGAGAGAGATTATTTACCTTGAGGGATCGTCCTCTACTTATAGAGATTAGGAAGAAGCATGGAGGTACCAGGACTCCGGGAAGTAGATCGCCAATAGGAATGCCAAGTGTCACTCTGAGGGACATCCAGGTCATAGACTCCGAGTAGGAGTGGGAGACTGTAGCCAAGGAAGCCAAGTCGATCAACAGTAAGAGTGACACACGTCACAACATAGATAGTCATATGACTGTGATGATCGGTGTCGTATCGTACTAGGAGAAGGACTCCCCTGACGTGACACAGTTGCCTTAGGACTCTGACCTCCAACTAAGAATCGTAACCGAGTAGGTCTATACCTCCGGCCGGCACCGTGTCCTAACAGGACTGTGACTCCGAGCAGTGTAAGTCGAGTGCAATACATCATTCGTGGTCGACTCCGAAGATAAAGGTAGCCACGTGTATGATTTTAAGTGGATGATGTTTTTCCCACATAACACCTACATATGCTTCCTTACTGCTTCTAAACTATTAAACGGATGGCACTTGTCATTACAATACAAGCGCATGAAATCTCTTTTAACCTGAGAAAACAAACAAGTACAAGATTAGTTCACATAATTAAATATAAAGACATAAGCATGAAACAAGAAAACATTTCTAGTACCTTGAGCCCAAGATAAGTAAGGACGCCCTTGGGATCCTTCAGATATTCAATATCAAGAATGAAAAATCCATGTTTCTTGTGCATGTGAACCATGCAGCTTTCTACGTTATCATGCATTATATCACACATAAAGCAGCAAGAAGGTTCCGAACATCATCATCATCCATGTCATCATTCATGACTTTATCCACATCCAACTGGGACTCATTAACCAAATAGTCTTCTATGTTGATTTCCTCCCATTCATTTTCACTCTCTTCGCTCTCTTCATTGTTATCAGCCTCTCTTTGTGGGGCAAGTTTATTAGCAGCACGGCTTGGGAGAGGCTTAATCACCGTCTCTCCAACACTTGTTTGCGATGCCCATATGAGATGAGTTCTTGATTTAAGATGTTGAGCATGAGCTTCCACACTTCTATTACCCCTGCCATAAAGAGTGCAACTGTATAGCATAGGGGTCTCATTTGACTTAGTTTGCTCTTGGGCTAATGAAGCTTGCCTAACTAGAAACAATGCTTCAGTCACCCCTGGAACACCTGCAACCTAGTGAACAAACATAAATTAGAAATTTCTACCATGTGGTAAAGCGAACAAAGTGCAAATACAAACCAGAATTAAAATATAATAATTAATAAAATACATACTGTTTAAGTCCAAACAATCACAAAACCAGTATATTTTTTTAATATAAATCTCTCTCCTGCCCCACCCAAAGGATGGCAATGGAGTGGGTACATCAATATCACTATCTACCCTTATAATATAATACAATACCAAAGTGGACCATAACCGAACAATTAGGGCAGGTACCCACACTAACCCGTCTTACTGCAATCCCTACTCCCTCCTCTAATAGAGAATATGTAGCATACAAGACCAAACCACAATCGAAACCACTCTCTACTCTCTACAAAGCAAAACCATGATTAAAACCACAATACTCTTTAATTTCTCCTTACTTTATTTACGACTGACCATAGAGAATGAAGAATATCACTCTAGAATATCTCCCCACTGCCTATTTCAGCTTTTCTCTAAAACCTTTGAAAAACACTATAAACTGAATTAAAAGTTTGATACACATTGCACTAGGGTTTACAATGAAACTCAATTTAACTCAACCATATCCCAACTAAATGGGCTTGGGCACATGGATCGTATTTCTTCAATCAACTCTATTTAAAGTCATACAAAATTCCAGTCCTAAGTTATACATGTCTTTCCGCACTTCTCCTATGGTCATTTTAAATCTACCTCTAGCCACATTAGCTTTTTAAATTTGAAATGTTTATCACCTTCCCATACTGGAGCATTCAAAAGGCCTCCGTTGCACATGTCCATTCCACCTCAGATGAATTTCTTGCAACTTATCATGATTAGGGGCAACTCTTACGATTGTTATAATTTATTCACTCCTTATTTTATCTTTTCTAGTTTTACCACTCATCGACCGCAACATCCTCATTTCAGTCACGTTAAATTTGTTTAAATATTTTTTCTTTACTGCCCAACATTCAGCCCCATACATCATTGATAGTTGTACAATAATTCAATAAAATTTCACATTGAGCTTTAAAAGGATACTCACACAACACTCTGGATGCACCCCTTCATTTCATCCACCCTATTCTCTTCTTTCTATAACACCATCCTCTATTTCTCCATCTTTATTCATGACTAACCTAGGTACCTAAAGTTATCAACTTATCACTCTGTGGTAGCTCTCTATGGTCAATTTTCACCATCCCACTTTCAGTTCTATTGTTACTAAAATTACACATCATATATTTTGTATTTGTTCTACTTATCTTAAAACCTTTTGATTCCAAGGTTGATATCCATAAATCCAACTTTGCATTAATCTGAACTTTTGTTTCATATACAAAAACATTATCATCTGCAAAAAGCATACACCAAGGGATCTGATCTTTGGATATCTCTAGTCAACTCATCGATGATTAGTTTAAACAAATTTAGGCTTAAAGCTAAACCTTTGTGTAATCCAACTCTTATTGGGAATTCATTACATGGCCCCCACAATTATTTTGCTAGTCACTACATCATTATATATAACTTTAAGGGAAAATATCAGCTACACCCCCTGTAGTATGTCTTAATCTTACCCACCTGTCTTTTTTCGCTATAATATCACCAACACCCCCTACTTTCGAAAATATGGTTCAATCAGACCCCCTCTTTTACATTTTTGCTCTATGACATGCCATATTGTTATCAATATACTTGAGCATGCATTTTCATTATAACAACTATGTATGTGTGGTTGGTTGTATGTTGGCTTGTGTGACGTACGGGTACTAAGGGAAGGTAATGCATGCGTACTCTAGTCTTGGGCTTGTGTGATGTGCAGGTACCAAGGGAGGGTAACACATGGGTACATGGGTCCAGATATATTGCTAACATCCTAGCGGGGACACAGTGGCCCACGAAGAAGGGGATCGGGGATCTTTGCTGGGGTGTGGCCCCCTTTATGTTTTGCATGCATGTAAACATAACTCATTGGCCATGGCCTTTCTTGCCAGTACCTTAGCAGGGGGAAAGTATACCAGGAGGGGGAAAGAGGGTGTTTAGGAGGGGGTGATCGAACATGTTCAGGAGTGGGTGATCAAACTAGTCCAGTGGGAGATCGGGTGTTTAAGAGGGGGTGATCGAACATGTTCAGGAGTGGGTGATCGAACTAGTCCAAGAGTGGGTGATCAGATAGATTTCTACTGGGGTACGGCTATAGTGGTACATAAGCATGCACATTTGTTGTTGATTAATCATGTACATTGATATTGATCTCTAGCATGCATGTACATTGACACTTGACTCCTCACCAAGTTAGGATGGGAATTCACCCATTGATATCGAAACTCTTTTCAGCTTTTGATGTAGCTACTTCTTTTGTGGCCGACTTCATGGAGTCTCCACTGGTAGAGGACCTCTCTGTTAGCAAAGACCCCTTGGACAATTACGTCGGGGACTATCTCTGCGTCTATTAGGTCTACGGGACTTCATGAGGTGCCTCAGCACCTCTTAACTGTAAATCTATAGATAGATGTTGTATAGTTTATCTATGTTAGGTTTTTAAGTAGATTCACTCTTATGGGATATTTCTATATTGAGAAATGATATGGTATTTTGTGGAACCTTTGATGTAAAGCATAACAACATTAATTATGTTATTATATCATTTAGATAGCATCTATTACTTACAAAATTCATTTCCACTATTACTACTCTAATGGTTAATTGATTGTGTTGGACATTGCATATGTAAACTATTGGTATGGTTAGTGAATCACAGTAGTTAGTGGATCCTGGATGGATTCGTGTCTCCTATGGGGCAATCCGGGTATCATGATCGCATCCAAAAATGGATCATGACAGAGCAGAACTACCCTAATTCACCAACCACTACCCCTACATATGTGTTTCCATAGTTTAATAACTGATGCCTAGGTGTTAATTTAAAGTGTAAGACCCGCACTCCATGAACCCGATCTAAACCTTTAATTCATATCGTAACAGATCTTCCAATCATCACCTGGCCAGACGGGATGAACGGATGACAACCAGGTATTAAAACGGACCTAAAGATATGATATTTTTCATACCGCTCTTATGGTACCGGTCTATATACCGGTCAACCAGTTTGTCTGTGCGGGCAGACTAGTTAGATTCGAAAACAGATCTCTGTGGATCCTACTTACCAAATCTCAAGCCTAGAGACTTTCCTAACATAGAAAAATTTTCTAAACTCTGTCCTGGTCTATTTAAGGACCCTTAAACCTCCTTAAACATCTTTAATTGTTTCTCACAAACCCTAGAGAAGAGAAGAAGATTCGAAGAGGAGGAGGAGCTAAGAAAGGTGGGAGAAGAGCCGTCGTTGGACGAAGAACACCTTAGTTGTGAATCAATGGTAAGTGCTTGAACTTCTCTCTAAGTTAAGCATTATAGATGATCATGACTTGATCAATACCATGCGAGGCTAGGTATTGATCTAAAATCCCTTAAATTATCGTTAAACCCTAATTGTTCGTTAAACCCTAGATTCAAATTCTAGGTGAAGAAATCATAGGAACTAGGACTTGAATGGAACTTAAGACAATCCTAACTCATTGCAGGCCTATAATACATAGGAGAAACCCTAACAATTGTAGTGGGTGATCGACGGAAGGAAAACACCAAGATGGTGGTCTTCTGGAGGCATACTGGTCGACTATACCGATTGTACTATTTACGATTGATACCTCATGGGAGCTGGTCTGTGGGGGACCGGTCGCACCTTTCCCCATAGTGCTGCGATCGGTACCTGCGACCGGTATGCACTGTGAGGGTGTTTTCAATCCCAGTTGTTTTCCAACCAACGTAAACCCTAAGAAACTAATTTTAATTCAACCCTAACGCCGTGTAGGACCTTGTGATAGCGAGTTTGGATTCTGTGACGTAGAGCAAGCTAGCAATCAAGTGTCAGGTAAGGGAATCAGACCTAAACACTAATAACTTAATAACAGTAAAACGTTGTTAGTAATTATGATTCTGTGGAATGGTGTTTGTGCATAGTTGCATGTCATCTTTACTTTCAATTATTATATTATTCATGCATACTCACTATGCTAAAATGTGATTGTTAGGCATATAATTGTTTTCGATGGTGTGTGGAATGGGAAGGGTCTAGGGTCTTGGATCATTCCTCACACTAGAACCTTTATGTATCGCTTCTATCTTAGCATGCTTGGTACGGGTAGGGTATCAGGGGGAGGAAGTGGCACTGTGGTCTCTAGCCTAGCCACTAGACTTGAGCCCTATCTCTATGCCATAGGGAGCTGTGCTGGGATAGGACCTACTGTGATGACATATTGGATTGGTTAGTTGCGAGTCCAGTTTACAAGCCCTCGCCAATAGGGGCTTACTTATTGGTATGGGTAAGGCATCAGAGGAAGTGTTGGCGGTGTGTGATCCAGATACTTTAGCTCTATCTCTATTCTATGGTGGGTGCATGTGGGACGATAGTGGTGTTTGATCCATTGGACGGATTCACACACTTGTGTATAAAGATGCGGTGGCTGTCAATCCTTTCTATAGCATATTGCAAACTTAAAACCAAACCATAATGTGAATGTTACTCATGCATGTTGTGTGTTGTATTGTCTGATTTTCTTACTGAGCTAAATTGTGAGCTCACCCTTGTGTACACACTATTTTTAGATGTTAATGTAGATTATATTATGGAGGACTATGTGGATGCTCCAGTGTATGGAGGTACTGCTGTCTTGGAAGTGCAAGTAGGAGAGGACGAGCATGACGCTTCATGTGAGTGCCCTTTCTGCGTGTACCTCTAGGATATGGATGATTTGATTATTTTATTTCAGTTGGATTTTATAAACGATGTAAAGCTATTTATTTAC
The DNA here is from genome assembly GCA_028583415.1 of Protea cynaroides. Lineage (NCBI taxonomy): Eukaryota > Viridiplantae > Streptophyta > Magnoliopsida > Proteales > Proteaceae > Protea > Protea cynaroides. The sequence continues at coordinate 28,921,807 of CM053276.1, read as the reverse complement.
ATTTTGGTATTTTGAATAATTGGATAATTTATTTATTTATTAATAGAAGTACTCAGTTCATTATTATTAAGACTTTCGATGTATCTATTTATATTCTGATTATGGTTATGTACAATGGTTTGTGTTAGTGGACACGGTCTTATTGAGATCCTAGTGTGAACCGTTGGTTTAGTGGCAGTTCACTCACACTTCTGGTTTAACCGAAATGGGGGTGTGACAATTTGGTATCAAAGCACTTAGGCTTTGTCCAACAGACCATATATGCACTTAACTGAGTCATTGAACTGAGATAGGAAAAATTAAAACCTTTAATAAAAACCCACCTTAAGCACTGGTTTGATGCCTGAGACTAAATATAAAAGAGCATAATAAACTATACTAAAGGTGAAAATTATAAATAGGAAGTTCTAAGTAGAGAATCATATTAACAGACAAAAACAAGTTATAAACTACCATTAAAGTAAAAACATCCAAGAGTGAAAGAGTTAATTGTACTACAGGGTATAGTCCACAAGCCAGGACAGTTACCCTGTTATAATAAAACTGTACTGATAGGAGAGAGAGAGAGAGAACTGAAGTGATCCATCATGGGGTTAAGGGGCATCGAAGGAATAGGGTCAGCAATGTCATAGTCACGCTCATATGCGATCCTGAGCCAGTGTACCTGCTCCTGTGTGACTTTGAGGCTGCGAGAGAGGTGCCCTAGGTCACAGTTCATCTCACGCTAGGCATCCCAAATCTCCATAAACATACCCATCACGGTATAGGGAGGAGGCTGGGATGGTCCTGCTGTAGGTATGGGCTGCGGTTCTGGTGCAGGAATGTCCTCCATCTGTTCATAATCATCACCCCCTACCTCTTCTACATGAGATACATTGGCTGTTGCTGCTGCTACTGCCATTGATGCTACCCTCTTAAGCGGACGAGGACGAGCCTCTAACTCCTCATCACTGATCGATAGGTTGTCCATCCTCATCCTGACAATGGCATCCCAGTCAATGTCTGATGTCATAGTGTCGTCAACCGTAATCTCATCTTTCATATCTACTCGAAGGCGCTGCAGGAGTGTAGTGATAATCCGACCACAAGGAAAGTTGCTTATCTGGTTGGGCATGGTAGCCTGACGCATAGTCCTGATGATAATATAAGGGAGACAGACCCGCTCCCTAGTGCAGACACAATAAGTTAGGTACTGGGTGAGCTGAGATAACTCACTATAGTGGCCACTCTAAGGGACAATATTATGCTGGATAATGCGGCAATAGACTCGAGGGAGAGGTCTCAAACTGGCAGCTTTCATGGCCACCCCTGGGTTAAGGATCTGCTCTATAACCTCCTGGCACAGATCATCAATAAGGAAGCCTTTCTTCTTGGGAGAACAGTAAAACAAATCACCATAATTAGGAATCCCCAAGAGATCAGCAAGCTGGTGAGTGTTGAATGATATGGGAACACCCTTGACAAAGCTAATGAGGCAGATGTCCCTACCGTGGCTGAAATCGTTAACATCCCCTATGATCTCCAGGTTAGCATAGAAGTGTTTTACCAGATTGGGTCGGATAATCACAGAATAGGTGATCACTGGCAACCACCCAAGTGCACTGAAGGCCGCTTCAACATTGAACCGCTGGAGCTGCTCTAGGTTTACGTAGCGTCCAGACTCTATGTTGTTTCTCTTTGAACCATGGGAAACGGGCTTCCCCCGCCGCCTAGCGAAACCACCACTCATCAAACTGTGGAACTGACGGGTGTGGATGGTTCATGCCCAGAGCATATGCCTGCTTACTAGCACCACGATGCCGAGACATTGTTTAACTACAAAATAAAAATAATGAAAATTAGTTGAAAATTTTCAAAATTTCGACAGCATAACGACAGTATTTTAAGCAAGGGCCTCAAACTTACCTAAAATATGGGAAGGAAGATCTATGTAACCATATAGCAACAAATAGAGACTAAACAATCATCAAACAAGAAATAAATTCAACAATTATAAGAAAAATCGATTTTTGACCAAAATCTAGGACAAAAATTCAAAAATTCAAAAATTTTGATTTTGAGTAAAGCATACGGTGGAACCTCAAATAAGTTGAGGGCTTTTGTCCATAGAGGTCCCAACATCATTTCTAAGCCGAAGAAAAAGAGCTTCCACAGTTAGAATCTTCTAAATATAGGAAAACCTAGTTTTGGGCAAGAAACCATGAAGAAATGATGTAAAAAGAGAAAGAGTAAGGAAGGAACTTACTTGGAGGAGAAAAGAATCGCTTTTATAGGCACCAGTTGGACTGTAGCAACTCACCAAGTCAGAGAGGAATCACCACCGAAGAGAATGGAAAGAAGAAAATGAGGAAAAAGAGTCAAAATCACGATTTTAAAGCCTTTTAGGGCATACCGGTCAACGATTTTGCCCTATACCGGTCGATCGGTACCCCTGGGGTACATCGACTGGTACCCCTCAGCCAAGGAAAGTGCTGACCGATCAACTATACCGGTCACACCATACCATACAGAGGTGCGACTGGTACATCGACTGGTACCCCTCGAGAAGACCGAGAGGTTCATCTGCCTGGACATACCGGTTTCACTACATTCTACAGTACCACGACCGAACAAAAAAAATTCTGAAAAAAGTTAAATTGTGATTTAATTGCTTCCATTGCGGTTTTCGCCTCGCAACTTTTGTTTTGGTCGAATTCTATGGACCGTGCCTAGTTCACATTAATGGGCGAAACCTAAAAGCATATCTGGTTCAACTCGAGATGACAGACTTTGACGTCATCTTGGGAATGGATTGGCTAGGCCATCATTCAGCTAGCTTATTATGTGCCGAAAAGAAGCTTGCTTTCAAGGATGATAATGGGAAGGAGTTTAGCTTTACCGGAACCAAGTTACCTAAGAAGTAGAAGCTGATCCTCTCTGCTCTAAAAGCTAAGAGATGCTTAGAAAAGGGAGGAGTGGGTTACTTAGTGTCTGTGGTTGACATCGCTGCAAAGGTGCCAAAGATGGAAGATCTGGATGTGGTACGAGAGTTTTCAGATGTATTTCCAAAAGACCTACCCGGACTACCTCCAGACAGGGCTTCAGAGTATGTGATAGACCTTATGCCAGGGTCGGCGCCGGTGTCTAAGGCATCGTACAGGATGGCCCCTACAGAATTAAAGGAGTCAAAGACCCAGTTACAAGAACTACTAGATAAGGGTTTCATACGACCAAGCATATCACCGTGGGGAGCACCTGTATTGTTCGTAAAGAAGAAGGATGGTAGCGTACGACTATGTATCGACTACAGGGAGTTGAACAAGTTAACCATCAAGAACCGATACCCTTTGCCTAGGATCGATGATCTGTTCGATTAGTTGCAGGGTGCAAAGGTTTTCTCGAAGATTGATCTTAGATCGGGGTATCACCAACTGAAGATCAAGGCAGGAGATATTTCGAAGACTGCTTTCAAGACAAGGTATGGGCATTATGAGTTCCTTGTAATGTCGTTCGGATTGACCAACGCCCCAGCGTCGTTTATGGAACTGATGAATCGAGTTTCATGACATGTTGGACAGTTCGGTCATCGTATTCATTGACGACATCTTGGTCTACTCAAAGGACAAGGAGACTCATGCAACACACTTGAGAGCTGCCCTACAACGGTTGAGAAGGGAGAAGCTCTACGCCAAGTTCAAGAAGTGTGAATTTTGACTGAAGGAAGTGACCTTCTTGGGTCACATAGTATCTACAAACGGTATCAAGGTAGATCTAACCAAGATCGCAGCTATAGTGGGATGGGAAGCACCAAAATCAGTTGTAGAGATTCGTAGATTCCTTGGATTGGCTGGTTATTATAGAAGATTCGTGGAAGACTACTCAAGAATCACCGTTCCACTTACCAGACTACCAAGAAAAGAGAAAAGTTCATATGGACAGATGAGTGTAAGAAGTGCTTTTAGACTCTGAAGTCTAGACTAGTCTCTGCACCTATCTTGACCATCCCAGCACCAAGCTTACTGTTTACCCTATATACGAATGCCTCAGGGTTGGGTCTTGGATGTGTGTTGATGCAAGGAGAACAGGTGATTGCCTACGCATCAAGACAGTTGAAAGAGCATGAGAAGAGCTATCCTACACATGATCTGGAGTTAGCAGCGGTCATTCACACAATCAAAACTTGGAGGCACTACCTTTATGGTGAAAAGTTTCAGATCAAGTCGGATCATAAGAGTTTGACTTACCTTTTTACTCAGAAGGACCTGATTATGAGACAGAGGAGATGGTTGGAGCTATTAAAAGATTATGACTGTGACATCCAGTACCATCCGGACAAGGCAAACGTCGTAACTAACGCCTTAAGTAGAAAGTGGGCATTGAAACCTGAGGTAGGACCCAGTACAAACGCTGCATTGTGTGCTGTAGCCTCAGGCTCAAAAAAAAGAATGATGAAGAGTATATTAGAGACTGCAGAAGATCTAGTGGAACAGGGCTTAATCCATAAGTTCACATTGATGTTCACAGCCTTGAAGATCTTATTGGATATAATAGATGAGGTAAAAGTAACAATCCCACAGAATCCACACCTTGAGACTTTGCAAGAAGATCTAGATAAGGGTAAAAGCAACCCTGACTTTACTTGGATTCAGACAAGGTACTCAAGGATCGTGGATGATCATGTATACTTAAGAGTGAGAACTTAAATATCAAAGACAGAATTATGACAGAAGCCCATTATACCCCATATTCGGTACATCTAGGAAGCACTAAAATGTACCATGATTTACGAAGACTATATTGGTTGAGGGGAATGAAAGCGGATGTAGCTCAATTCCTATTTCAATGTCTAAATTGCCAGCAAGTGAAAGCAAAGAGACAGCGACCAGCTGGATTGTTACAACCACTATCGGAGCCAGCATGGAAGTAGGATTGTATCACAATGGATTTCATCACTGGCCTACCCTTGATACCAAGGTCAGTGGATGTTGTGTGGGTGATAGTCAATCGACTTACCAAGATAGCTTGCTTCATCGCTGTCAGACCTCAGTACACCATGGACAAGCTAGCCAAGCTATATGTGAATAATATAGTCAGACTTCACGGTGTAAGACCCGTATCGAACTAACCGGTCTTACCACCTTGTATCAGGTCTACCTATCATGGTCGAGCCAAGTGGACCAAGTACGTGAAGAAACCACAAGACCAGGTATGAAATCAACCCAAAAATAGTCAATTATGAGCGTGTGGTCGCATACTTAAACAGGTGTGACCGACCACACCTCAAAAGAGTCCAACCACATGAATTTAGGTCATGTGGTTGGACATTTTAAAAGGTGTGGTCGATGGATTCTGCGACCCCACCTCTGACCACACGGAACCCAGTCAGAATCAAAAATTAGGAAACCTTCCTAATTCGAAGGGGGTCTTTCCTAAACTCATTAGGGCATATTATGGAGGGTTTTTCTCTATAAATAGGATGTCCCTTAGCCTCTTTCACTCCTTTAGAACTCTATTTGAAAGTGAGAGAAAGAGAAGAGAAGGAAGAGAAGGAAAATTGAAGAGGAAGACTAAGGAGGAAGAAAATTCAGAGAAAACTCTGAATCTTCAGAAAGCCTAAGGTATGAACATATTCCCCATGATAAATTGAGAGCCTAGAATAGTTTATGAAGAAGATAGGATTTAGGGGAAACCCAAACCATTCGTCTATGGACAAATTCCAAGAGAATCCATGGAGGAAATTATGTGGACAATGGATGGTATATAAAATAATAGTTTTGAGCCATAGAACAACTGTAGGAAGGACCATGATGATAAGCCAAGGTGTCCAAACATGGAGGATTTGAAATTGAGAGTGAAAGGTCGACCATCACATGTGTGGTCGCACATGTGGTCACATGATGTGCGACCACACGAGACACACATGTCTGACCACATGCCCTCGGAAAGTTTTCAGGGAGGGTGTGGTCGCACGTGTGGTCGGAGTATGTCCGACTACACCCTGTGACCCCACACCCTGTAGTCACAGAAACTGAGACCACAGGTGCTGCCACACCTGCGACCCCTCAGTTTCTATTAGTCTAAACTCATGGGAATTAATTTTAATTTCAAATCTACAAATTTGTTAGGTTTCCAAGTGATCTAAGAGGGAATTACAAAGCCTGAACGAGGATCTATTATCTATCAAAGGTGAGGGAACAAGACCTAAACTAATTAGCTAATAATAAACTATTTTTATTTATTGAGTCCAATACCATGAATGATTCTATGCTTGTATGCGTATATTGTGCATATCACATGTCATCCAATATTCTTGTTATTATTGTTCATGCATATTTAATTCAGTTTATTTATAACATGATGATGATTATGATGCTAAGAATAGGCATGTGAATGTATGTGTGTGGTTAGTGTGCTTGATGCGAGTGGGGCATCAGGGGGAGGACATGACATTGTAGTTCATCCTAGTCACCAGCCTCTAGCTCTTTCTCTACTCAAGTCTTGTCCACTGACATCTTCATATCATCATTACCTTAGCAGAACTATTACATCATAGGGCATCAAGGGAGGTGGTCTCGGACCGTGGTCTCTACTCTGCCGGGAGGCCTTAGCTCTATCTCTATGGATGTATTGAGGGATGCTGGGGTGAGGCCTTGGATACACTATTTGACAGTAGGATTGGTTAGTTACGAGTCCAGTTCTCAAGCCCTCGCCAATAAGGGCTTACGTGTTGGTATGGGTAGGGCATCAGGGGAAGTGTTATGCAGTGTTTGATCCGGGCACTTTAGCTCTATCTCTATTCCATGATGGGTGCATGTGGGACTGCAATGGTGTTTGATCCATTGGGGGACTTCACACACTCGTGTATAGAGGTGCGGCGGCCACCTATCCTTTCTATTGCACATTGCAAACTTATGTACCAGACCAAAGATATGAATTGAATGCATGCATATGTTTGTTGCATTGTTTTGTTTGCTCACTGAGCCATGATGTGTGCTCACCCTTTTGACGTCAAATATTTTTATTTGATGATGCAGTTCCTATCGTAGAAGATTACATGAATGCTCCAATATACGGGCATGTTGCGGCGATGGATGCAGAAGCTATGATGGAGTCGCATGATTTTTCGTACGAGTGCTACTCATGCGTATTTGATTAGATTTATTAGTTGGACTATTCAGAAGATGTAATTGATTATTTTATTTTATTTTATGTCTTAGTCTTTTGGAGATAATTGGATACTTTACTTATGTTATCACTGTTAGATACTCAGTTCATTAGTATTAAAGATTTTCGTTATTATTTCCTCTGATTATGGTTGTGGATGTGTATGGTTTAAGCAAAAGAACATAGCCTATTCGAGATACTGGTTGAACCGTTGGATCATAGATGGTTCATCACACCATTCTGGTTGGTACAGAATTAGGGTGTGACAACTTGGTATCAGAGCTCTCGGGCCCTATCTATTAAACCGGTATACTTTTACAAAAGTTCGTGAACTGAGTTAGGATAAAATTTAAAAGTTGTAATAAGAACACACTATAAGCACCTGTGTTGTATGAAACAAAAATTAAGAAAGAGAATAATGCACTATTAAGATGAGAAACAAGTTTCATATACACATCGAATAAAAATAAAAACAATATATATATATATATATATATATATCCAAATCAGAGTACGGTCCATAATCCAGACAGTTACTCTGTAGTACAAGGAAAAAGTAAAAAGAATGCATCATGGAGCCGGAGGTGCTGGAGGAGGAGGTGCCTCACGATCTCGATCATAGTCCTCAGCATACACTCTAGTCAGTCAGGCTACCTGAGTCTGGGTCACCTGGAGAGTAGCTGCCAGATCGGCCATCCATTGATCAGACGAACGCTGGGTCTCTCTAATCTCACACAGTAACCCCATCACGTCATCTGGTAGTGGGTGTGAAGGACCAGCTGAGTTAAAAGGAACTCGAGAAGGGCCGGCTCCACTAGAATGCAATGGTGATGGAGGAGGTATGGCGTCCACATCCATGTACATACTATCATCATCCTCAGCATCACCCCCATGGACTCCTGCTGCTGCTACTGCTGCTGCTGCTACCGCCTCAGCGTCTGCTATCTCGATCTGAGTACAGGGATGCACCATAGCGTTCCTCTCCTCGTCACTGACCTGTGAAGCTCGCATCCCCATCTTGTAGATGGCCTCCCATTCAAGGTTAGACGAGAAGGTGTACTCATGAATCCTCTCATCAACCAAGTCGACATGCAGGCGAGTGAGCAGAGTAATGATCAAATGCCCGTAGGGCAGGTTACCTATCTAACCAGGCATCGTAGCACAGATCATCGTCCTGATGATAATATATGGGAGGCAGACGGGCTGCCTAGTGCAGATGCAGTACAAGAGATACTAGATCAACTGGGAAATCTTCTCATAATGCCCACTCTGCGGAATCAGGTTGTGTTGAATAATTTTGTAGTACACCCGAGGTTCCGGTAGTAGGTTGATTGCCTTCATCTCCCAGCGATCATCTCTAAGAAGCTGGCGATCAATCTCTGCACGCATCATCAAAGATAGGAACTGGGGTTCCTTGGGTGCATAGTATACCAAGGGGCCGTCGTTTGAAATACCCAGGAGATCAGCCAACTCTTGGTAGTTAAAGGAGATCTCCACCCCTTTAACATAACTGGTGATCATGAGCTCTCTATCCCTGTCTGTATCATTTGGATCACCCACCGCCTGAAGGTTGCAATAAAACTACTTCACCATAGCAGGACAGGTGCAAGCCTCATATAATATCACGGGGAGCCAACCCATGTCACCAAAGGCACCCTCTATATTAAACAAGGCTAGATTAGCCAAGTTTACACAACGATCCTCTTCCACCTTTTTACGCTCATAACAAGCATACTGAGCCTCTGCTTCTTTAGACAGGAAGCGGATAGGATCATGAACTCTGGGAACTTTGGTGATAGTCATGTTATCTGCAAAGATACAGACAAATAGACAAGATAGGAGTTATAGAACAAAACTCAAAAAAATTTGGCATTATAACAGCATGGTTTGGCCAAAAGCCTCACTTTTCACCCAACCAGTTGGGCAAGAGGACTTACATATGTCCCAAACCATCCTGCAATGCTCATACAATTCAAAATTTAAACTAGGATGATCGAATTTGAAGAAATTTCGATAATTTGGAAAAATCTCAAAAATTAGGTCAAAAATAAAAAATTTCAAGTTTCTCAAAAACTAACCGATGAAACTCAAATTTTCTTGAGGGCTTTCATCCATTGGGTGGCCAATAGCAAAAGCCCCCAATAAAAATCAAATTTTTATGGTTAGAAAATTTTTAATTTAAAGAAAACGCTATAAATGGAGAAAAATCTAGTTTTGAAAGCTTAAAAATGAGGACCAGTAGAGAACATACCTGAAGGAATGGAGCGGAGGTCATGAATGGAAGAAAGAATCACCAAGCATGAGTGGTCGATACTGTAGCAACTCCGTGGAAGCGAGTTGAGTTGAGAGAAAAAGGGAAAGTGGGAAATGACTCCAAAAATCAGGTTTAAAAACCTGATTGGGAGTCGTGTGGTGGCAAAATTTGACCAAATCTGTGACCAGACGATCGACCCCACAATAAACCATAGGCTCTCGGTGAGTTGACAGACTTCGTGTGGTCGGACCCTGTGGTCGGACATATTGCGACCACACGATCGACCACAGGCTCTCGGTGAGTTGACAGACCTCGTGTGGTCAGACCTTGTGGTCGGACATATTCTGACCCCACGACCGACCACAGGCTCACGGTGAGCTGACAGGGTTTTGTGAGGTCGCATACCCTATGGTCGGACATAGTGCGACCCCACCATCGACCACACGATGAAAAATATAGTATTTTGACTGAATGACTTGGAAAATTGGAATTTTACATTGATTAATTGGATTTTGACATAAGAATGACGTATATTATGATTGCCTCACATGTTCTATGAATTTTTCAGATACTACTACCACCGGAATAGGAAATGGTTGGGCGAAGAGTAACCAAGCAAGGAGTAATCCAATTCCACTACCACCACCTATGGAGGAAGATAGCCATGAAAATCCTGGACAAGAGAATTAGAATATGGCACCACCAGGAGCTAATGGCCAGGAAAATCCTACAAACTTGCTAGCCCCACCTACAGATTTGGCTATAATAGTTATGAACCTGGCACAACAGCTGCAGCAAATATAGCAAGTACAAGTCAATATGCAAGCTGCTATGGGAATGGTTTTTCCAGCTGTACATACTACACCTATGCTAACCAGACAAGCTAGCACAGTACCAGGGGGTAGCAACAAGGTACCCCAAGCACCTCAAATGCCAGTTGCACAAGCTCCAGTACAGAACCCTGAGGTAGCCCAAGGCAGTTACCAGTATCAACCACCTATGTATGGGGCCTATGCTCAGTATCAGATGGACCATTCTCGACTCATCGAGCACTTTTTGAAAATGAAGCCTAAGGAATATAATGGCAAGCCAGAAGATCCTTTTTGGCCAGCTCACTGGATCAATGAAATGGAAAGGAATTTTACGATGATGATGGTTAATGAGGAGGAAAAAGTACTGTGTGGTGCAACATTTATGCTGAAAGGCGATGCACACCACTGGTGGAAGTCTACTTAGAGTTATTTGTTAACAAGCACGCCCAATTTACCTGGGCTATCTATGAGGAGGCATTCTTCGAGAAATATTTTCCCAGAAGTTTCAAAGATGCTATGAAAAGAGAGTTCCTGAGTTTGTATCAGAGGCAGATAACCGTGGATGCGTATCAACAGCGTTATGAAGAGCTGTTTTTCTTTGCTCCCTCTAACATGCAGGAGGAAAATACTAAAACCCGAAGGTTCATTATGGGACTTAGGGGAAGCATTAGGGAGCATGTCTTGGGGCTAGAAAAGAAAATTTATAATGAAGCCGTACAGATTGCTCGAGTGCTAGAATCGAGCCAGAAGGAGAGCTACTTTGCTCAGAATAGAGGTATCAAAAGGCCAAATGGAAATTCATATAACGGAGGGAACACAAAGACATTTAAACCCTTCCGTACTCAAGGCTTTAATGCTGCAGCCCAAACTTCTACAACAGTCCAACCTCAACAGAAGCAAAATAGTGAAGGAGTAAAATGTTATAACTACAATCAAATGGGACATTATTCAAGGGAGTGTCCTAAGCCCAGGAAGCAACTACAGCAAGGAAAGTTTATGCAATTACATCTGAGGATGTTGCCGCATTGCCTGATGTGGTCACAGGTATGACCTGAACCTTTCATTTTGTATTACCTTGTGTGAGCATGTAGACTAAATTAAAGCAAATCACAGGTATCGTACCTATTAATGGCAAACCCGCCAGAGTGCTCTTTGATTCTAGAGCAACTCATTCTTTTATATCTGTGTCGTTTGGAAAGAAGCTAAATCTACCCCTCGGATATTTAGACTACAAATTGCTTGTACAATCGCCTATGTGATTAGAAGTGGAATTAGAAAAAGGATATGGACCATGTCCAGTTCTTTTTGGCGAGAAGATTTTGGATGCAACCTTGATTCAACTCGAGATGGCAGACTTTGACATTATCTTGGGAATGGATTGGTTAGCTCGAAATTCTGCAAACCTATTATGTGTAGAAAAGAAACTGAAATTTAAAGACAAGGAAGGAGCAGAGTTTAGTTTTGCGGGAACCAGACTACCCCGTAAGTGAAAACTCATCCTCTCTGCATTAAAGGCTAGAAAATGCCTCGAGAAAGGAGGAGTTGGGTATCTAGTATCCATGGTCGACCTCACCAAGGAAGTACCACGAATGGAGGATATTGATGTTGTGCATGACTTTCCAGATATATTTTCTGAGAAACTACCAGGACTACCACCCGACCGAACAACAAAATTTGTTATAGATCTTATACCCGGAGTCGTACCAGTATCTAAAGCACCCTATCGAATGGCTCCTACTAAACTGAAGGAACTAAAGGTACAGTTATAGGAATTACTGGACAAGGGTTATATCAGACCCAACATATCACCATGGGAAGCGCTAGTATTGTTTGTGAAGAAGAAGGACGGTAGCATTTGACTGTGTATAGACTATCGAGAATTGAATAAGCTTACAATCAAGAATCGGTACCCGTTGCCTCGGATCGATGACTTGTTTGATCAGTTGCAAGGTGCCAAGGTGTTCTCCAAGATTGATCTTCTGTCAGGATACCATCAACTGAAGATTAAGGAAGGTGATATTCCAAAGACATCATTTAGAACAAGATATGGACATTATGAACTTTTTAGTCATATCTTTTGGAATGACTAAAGCACCCGCAACTTTTATGGAACTCATGAATCGGGTATTCCATGATATGTTGGATATGTCAGTCATTGTGTATATTGATGATATATTGGTCTACTCCAAGGACAAAGAAACTCATATCACAAATCTAAGAGTCGCTCTGCAGCGACTAAGAAAAGAGAAGCTTTATGCCAAATTTACAAAGTATGAGTTTTGGCTAAATGAGGCCGCTTTCTTAGGCCATGTTGTATTCACTAAAGGAATTAAAGTGGATCCTAGCAAGTTGGAAGCCATTGTGAAATGGGAAGCAACTAAGAGTATTGCAGAAATCAAAAGTTTCCTACGTCTAGCTGGGTATTACCGACGATTCATGGAAGACTACTCCAGAATTGCCGTACCTCTCACCAGTTTGACTAAGAAAGGAGAAAAGTTTGTTTGGACCGATAAATGTGAAGAAGGTTTTCAAACATTGAAAGCTAGATTGATATCTGCTCCCATCTTGACTATTCCTATTCCAGGACAACCATTTACCTTGTACACTGATGCGTCTGGGTTGGGTTTAGGATGTGTACTTATGCAAGGAGAACAAGTAGTTGTGTATGCCTCAAGACAACTGAAGACACATGAGAAGAACTATCCCACTCATGACTTGAAATTAGCAACAGTAGTACATGCTGTCAAGATATGGAGACATTATTTGTATGGAGAGAAATTTCAGATTAAATCAGATCATAAGAGTCTCACTTATCTTTTTAATCAAAAGGAGTTGAACATGAGACAAAGAAGATGGCTAGAATTATTGAAGGATTATGATTGCGATATTCAGTATCATCTAGGGAAAGCTAATGTAGTTGCTGATGCGCTAAACAGAAAAGCAATGATAAAATCCCAAGGAAAGATTAACACGACTGCGGCAATGTGTGTTACAGGAAAAGTATTCCATCATGGTAATGAGCAGTTCGTGATAGATGCACCGGGTGGATCAACCAACCAAGGGTTTATTCATCGGTTTTCAAATATGTTCGCAACATTGAAGAATGTACCTGATATAATAGATGAAGTGAAAGCCGCTCTTAGATCAAACCCTTATCTGAGAACGGTACAAGAAGACATCGAAAAAGGTAGGACTATTCATGAGTTCACCTTGGACGTTGAAAAGGTACTAAAGTACAAAGAAAGAGTATGTGTTCCTGAAATGAAAAACTTAGACATTAGACATAAACTAATTAAGGAAGCTCACACCACCACTTATTCGATACATCCTGGAAGTACAAAGATGTATCATGATTTGAAAAAATTATATTGGTGGAGAGGGATGAAAGCGGATGTAGCTAAATTTGGGTCTCAATGCCTAAATTGTCAGAGGGTAAAGGCTGAAAGGCAAAGACCTGCAGGATTATTATAGCCACTGCCAGAACCAGCATGGAAGTAGGACTGCATCACTATGGACTTCGTCACCGGGTTACCATTGACTCCCCGAGTAGTTGACGTGGTCTGGGTGATTGTAGATCGTCTGACTAAGACAACTCGTTTCATAGCTATACAACCACAGTATACCCTAGAGAGGTTAGCCAAGCTATATGTGGTTAATATTTTCAGATTGCATGGTGTACCTGAAAGCATTGTGTTCGACAAAGACCCACGCTTTACCTTAAAGTTTTGGGAAGGATTACAGAAGGCTATGGGTACAACACTAAAATTCAGTACTGCATTCCATCCTCAGACAGATGGACGGTCGGAGCATACCATTCAGATTTTAAAAGACATGCTTCGAGCTTGTGTTATTGATTTCAAGGGATCATGGGATGAGAAACTACCATTGATCGAGTTCGCCTATAACAACAACTATCAGGCTACTACACAGATGTCACCCTATGAAGCACTGTATGGTAGGAAGTGTCAAACTCCTTTGTTTTGGAATGAAGTTGGTGAACGGAGTATTGTTGGACTAGAATTTGTTGAAGAGACTTGTCGAGTAGTCGACATTATCAAGGAAAGAGTTAAAACAGCTCAGAATCGTTAGAAATAATATTCAGATACTCAACATCGAGACCTTGAATTTGTTGTAGGTGTTAAGGTATTCTTGAAAGTATCACCTATGCGAGGCTTAAAATGATTCGGATAGAAAGGGAAGCTAAGTCCGACATATGTTGGGCCATATGAGATTCTAGGTAAACGTGGAAAAGTGACGTATCAATTAGCACTACCCCCATCTATGTCAAGTGTGCATGATGTATTTCATATCTCATTACTGAAGAAATATGTCAGAGATCCAACACACGTTTTAACAGCAGATCCACCAAGTCTAACTAATGATTTGACATTCGAAGTAGCACCAACTGAAATCTCCAGCCGAAAGGTTCAACATCTATGCAACTGTGACATTTATTATGTTAAGGTCACTTGGAGAAGCCAAGATATAGAAGAGATCACATCAGAAAAAGAGAATGCTATGCGAAAGCAATATCTTCACCTTTTCGACTCAGAAGGTACGTGCAAATTTCGAGGACAAAATTTTTAATAAAAGGGGGGAGTTGAAAGACCCGTATCGAACTAACCGGTCTTACCACCTTGTATCAGGTCTACCTATCATGGTCGAGCCAAGTGGACCAAATACGTGAAGAAACCACAAGACCAGGTATGAAATCAACCCAAAAACAGTCAATTATGAGCGTGTGATCGCATACCTAAATAGGTGTGACCGACCACACCTCAAAAGAGTCCAACCACATGAATTTAGGTCATGTGGTCAGACATTTTAGAAGGTGTGGTCAACGGATTCTTCGACCCCACCTCCGACCAAACGAAACCTAGTCAGAACCGACAATTAGGAATCCTTCTTAATTCGAAGAGGGTCTTTCCTAAACTCATTAGGGCATTATTATGGAGGGTTTTTCTCTATAAATAGGATGTCCCTTAGCCTCTTTCAATCTTTTAGAACTCTAATTGAAAGTGAGAGAAAGAGAAGAGAAGGAAGAGAAGGAAAATTGAAGAGGAAAACTAAGGAGGAAGAAAATTCAGAGAAAACTCTTAATCTTCAACAAGCCTAAGGTATGAACATATTTCCCATGATAAATTGAGAGCCTAAAATAGTTTTTGAAGAAGATAGGATTTAGGAGAAACCCAAACCATTCGTCCATTGACAAATTCCAAGAGAATCCATGGAGGAAATTATGTGGACAATGGATGGTATATAAAATAATAGTTTTGAGCCATAGAATAAATGTAGGAAGGACCATGATGATAGGCCAAGAAGTCCAAACATGGAGGATTTGAAATTGAGAGTGAAAGGTCGACCATCACACGTGTGGTCACACATGTGGTCGCATGATGTGCCACCACACGAGACACACATGTCCGACCCCATTCCCTCGGGAAGTTTCCAGAGAGGGTGTGGTCGCACGTGTGGTCGAAGTATGTTCGACCACACCCTGCGACCCCATGCCCTGTGGTCGTAGAAACTGAGACCACAGGTGCTACCACACCTGCGACCCCTCATTTTCTATTAGTCTAAACTCATGGGAATTAATTTTAATTTAAAATCTATAAATTTGTTAGGTTTTAAAGTGGACTAAGAGGGAATTACAAAGCTTGAACGAGGATTTATTATCTATGAAAGGTGAGGGAACAAGACCTAAACTAATTGGTTAATAATAAACTGTTTTTATTTATTGAGTCCAATGCCATTAATGATTCTATGCTTGTATGCGTGTATTGTGCATATCACATGTCATCCAATATTCCTGTTATTACTGTTCATACATATTTAATTCAGTTTATTTATAACATGATGATGATTATGATGCTAGGAATAGGCATGTGAATGTATGTGTGTGGTTAGTGTGCTTGATGCCAGTGGGGCATCAGGGAGAGGACATGACATTGTGGTTCATCCTGGTTACCAGACTCTAGCTCTATCTCTACTCAAGTCTTATCCATTGACATCGTCATATCGCATTACCTTAGTAGAACTATTACATCATAGGGCATCAGGGGAGGTGGTCTCGGACCGTGTAGTCTCTGACTCTGTCGGGAGGCCTTAGCTCTATCTCTATGGACGTATTGAGCGATGCTGGGGTGAGGCCTTGGATACACTGTTTGACAGTAGGATTGGTTAGTTGTGAGCCCAATTCTCAAGCCCTCACCAATAGGGGCTTACGTGTTGGTATGGGTAGGGCATCAGGGGAAGTGTTATGCGGTGTTGGATCCGGGCACTTTAGCTCTATCTCTATTCCATGATGGGTGCATGTGGGACAGAAATGGCGTTTGATCCATTGGGCGGCTTCAAACACTCGTGTATAGAGGTGCAGCGGCCACCTATCCTTTCTGTTGCACATTGTAAACTTATGAACTAGACCAAAGATATGAATTGAATGCATGCATATGTTTGTTGCATTGTTTTGTTTGCTCACTGAGCCATGATGTGTGCTCACCCTTTCGACGTCGAATATTTTTAGTTGATGATGCAGGTTCTACCGTAGAAGATTACATGAATGATCCAATGTACGTAGAAGATTACATGAATGATCCAATGTACGGGCATGTTGCGACGATGGATGCAGAAGCTATGATGGAGTCGCATGATTTTTCGTGCGAGTGCAACTCATGCGTCTTTGATTAGATTTATTAGTTGGATTATTCAAAAGATGTAATTGATTAATTTATTTTATTTTTTGTCTTAGTCATTTGGTGATAATTGGATACTTTACTTATGTTATCATTATTAGATACTCAGTTCATTAGTATTAAAGACTTCCGCTATTGTTTTTTTACTCTGATTATAGCTATGGGTGTATGGTTTAAGCAAAAAGACACAGCCTATTTGAAATCATGATTGAACCGTTGGATCATAGACGGTTCATCACACCATTCTGGTTAGTGCAGAATTGGGGTGTGACACACGGCGTTCCAGAGAGTATAGTATCTGACAGAGATCCCCATTTTACATCCAAGTTCTAGAAAGGACTACAGAAAGCGATGGGAACCAAGTTGAAGTTTAGTACAGCTTTTCATCCTCTGATAGATGGGCAGTCAGAAAGAACCATTCAAATCTTGGAGGACATGCTCCGAGCGTGTGCCCTAGATTTTAATGGAGCTTGGGACGAGAAGCTATCTCTCATCGAGTTTTCTTATAACAATAGTTACCAGGCTACAATCTGGATGGCTCCATATGAGGCACTCTATGGGAAGAAATTTTGTACACCTCAATTATGGAATGAGGTGGGAGCGAGAAGGATTGTAGGACCAGAGTTTGTAGAAAAAACTTGTCGAGCGGTTGATCAAATTAAGGAAAGAGTGAAGACTGCTCAAGTTCGACAAAAGCACTATGCAGATAACCGATGTTGAGATCTGAAGTTTACAGTGGGTGATAAAGTGTTCTTGAAGATATCACCTATGCAAGGTCTGAAATGGTTCGGTAAAAAGGGAAAGCTATGCCCCAAATACGTGGGACCATATGAGATATTGACCAGACATGGTAATGTGGCATATCAACTGGCTCTACCACCATCCATGTCAAGCGTTTATGATGTGTTCCATGTTTTTTTATTAAAGAAGTATATCAAGGATCCGTCACACATCTTGACGGCAGACCCACCAAACTTAACAGAGGATTTGACATTTGAGGTGATACCTGTGACGCTCACAAGCCGAAAGGTATAACATCTCCGAAGCAAGGATATCCATTACGTCAAAGTGCAATGAAAAAGCCAAGATGTAGAAGAAGTCACTTGAAAGGAGGAGAACGCAATGCGAAAGGAGTATCCTAACCTTTTCGATGAACAAGGTACGTACAAATTTCGAGGCCAAAATTTCTTTTAAGGGTGGGGGAGTTGTGAGAGCTACATGCAAATTTTGGGGATGAAATTTTTGTTATGGGTGGGGGAGTTGTGAGACCCGCACTCCATGAACCCGATCTAAACCTTTAATTTATGTCATAATAGGTCTTCCAATCATCACCGGGCCAGACGGGATGAGCGGATGTCAACCAGGTACGAAAACGAACCTAAAGATATGATATTTTTCATACCGGTCTTATGGTACCGGTCTATATACCGGTCGACCGGTATGTCTACGCGGGTAGACTAGTTAGATCCAGAAAAGGATCTCTGTGGGTCCCGCTTGCCAAATCTCGTGCCTAGAGACTTTCCTAACGTAGGGAAACTTCTTAAACTTTATCCTAGTCTATTTAAGGACCATTAAACCTCCTCAAACCTCTTTGATTGTTTCTGACAAACCCTAGAGAGGAGAAGGAGATCCGAAGAGGAGGAGGAGCTAAGAAAGGTAGGAGAGGAGCTACCTTTAGACGAAGAACACCGTAGTTGTGAACCAACGATAATTGCTTGAGCTTCTCTCTAAGTTAAGCATTATAGATGATTGATCATGACTTGATTAATACCATGCAAGGCTAGGTATTAATCTAAAATCCCTTAAATTGCCATTAAACCCTAATTGTTCGTTAAACCCTAGATTCGAATTCTAGGTGAAGAAATCATAAAAACTAGGACTTGAATGGAACTTAAGACAACCCTAACTCATTGCTCAGGCCTATAATGCATAGGAGAAACCCTAACAGCTATAGTGGGTGACCGACGGAAGGCAAACACCAAGATGGTGGTCTTTCGGAGGCATACCGGTCGACTATACCGGTTGCACTATGTGTGACCTGTACTACGACTAGTACCTCTCGAGAGTTGGTTTGTGGGGGACCGGTCGACCATACCAGTAGCACCTTTCCCCACAGTGTGGTGACCGATATGCACTGTAAGGGTGTTTTCGATCCCAGTTGATTTTCGACTAACGTAAACCCTAATAAACTAATTTTTATTCAACCCTAACGTCGTGTAGGACCTTATGATAGCGAGTTTGGATTCTGTGATGCGGAGCAAGCTAGCAATCAAGCGTCAGGTCAGGGAATCGGACCTAAACCCTAATAACTTAATAACAGTAAAACATTGTTAGTAATTATGATTCTGTGGAATGGTGTTTGTGCATACTCGCATGTCATCTTGACTTTCAGTTATTATATTGTTCATGCATACTCATTATGCTAGGATGTGATTGTTAGGCATGTGATTGTTTTTGTTGGTGTATGGAATGGAAAGAGCATGGGGTCTTGGATCATTTCTCACACTAGCACCTTTTCGTATCGCTTTTTTCTTAGCATGCTTGTTGTGGGTAGGGTATCAGGGGGAGAAAGTGGCACTGTGGTCTCCGGCCTGGCCACTAGACTCGAGCCCTATTTCTATGCCATAGGGAGCTATGCTGGGATAGGGCCTACCATGATGATATATAGGATTGGTTAGTTGTGAGCCTAGTTTGTTAGCCCTAACCAGTAGGGGCTTACGTGTTGGTGTGCTTGGAACTTGCATCATCACCTGGAATTCTCCGAATCAACAACCTTTCCAAGGAGGAAAAAAAACCTTTGCTTCTACTCAAGCGCTATAGGGAACAGAGGAGATAGAGCTTAAGCCACTACCTATAAGCTCTCCTCTTAGGAGGAGATAGTAAGCTAGACTTTCTACGCACCCCAAGTTAGCTCTGACTCAGTCGAAACCAGGGCACTTTGGGAAAAATTGGATAAGTTAGAACATTGCTCTTTCTAAAGAACGAGGGAGAAAAGGTGCGGAGCTCGATTCTGGCATGTGCTTTTTCCCAGCCTCCATTATATAACCAAAAAAGAAAAACTGACCTTGCTACTTATTGCTTTTGTGAAAATGTATTGCAAGTCAAAGCCGCTTTGCACCACTAATAGACTACTACAGATTCCATTCAAAAGGCGCTACTTAGTGGTTTATTGATAATCTAGGATCAACTTCCTTTCATAGTAGCCTACCCTCAGGGGAAGTCGAATCCCCGCTGCCTCCTTGAAAGAGAGATGTCCTAAACCGCTAGACGATGAGGGCATACCTGCCTGACTGCCATCATACTATGCTCAGGGTTGTGGCATCCGTGTCCGTGTTGGAAGAGAGTTTCAGATCATTTGAAAGAATGTTGCCTATCCTTCCCCACTTCAGTAACTGCAGTATTTATTAACTTCTCCAATCCAAGAGCATTCTCCGATGGGTAGGGCATCAGAGAAGTGTTGGCGATGTGTGATCCGGATACTTTAGCTCTATCTCTATTCCATGGTGGGTGCATGTGGGACAACAGTGGTATTTGATCCATTGAGCGGATTCACACATTCGTGTATAGAGGTGCAGTGGCCGCCAATCCTTTCTATATAACATTGCAAACTTAAAACCAGACCATAATGTGAATGTTACTCATGCATGTTGTGTTGCATTGTCTGATTTTCTTACTGAGCTAAGTTGTGAGCTCACCCTTGTGTACACACTATTTTTAGATGTTGATGGAGATTATACTGTGGAGCACTATGTGGATGCTCCAGTGTATGGAGGTGCTGCTGCCTTGGAAGTGCAAGCAGGGGAGGACGAGCATGACGCTTCATGCGAGTGCCCTTTTTACGTGTACCTCTAGATATTGATGATTTGATTATTTTATTTCAGTTGGATTTTATAAACAATGTAAAGCTATTTATTTATTTATTTATTTATTTATCAATATAAGTACTCAGTTCATTATTATTAAAACTTCTGTTGTATCTATTTATATTCTGATTATGGTTATGTGTAATGGTTTGTGTTAGTGGACACGGTTTTATTGAGATCCTAGTGTGAACCGTTGGTTTAGTGACAGTTCACTCACACTTCTGGTTCAGCCAGAATTGGGGTGTGACATAAAGTCTATTACAAGCCCACAAGTTGTAAGTAAGGAGAACACTAGTTAAATGAATTAAGTGAAGACAAATAATGCATGTAAAATGAGATAATACGCCATTAATAACCAAATTATATGCACAAATTGTGTATGATCCACAAGTCGGACAATCACTCAACATAAAACAAATAATAAGAAAAATCATTATGACTCAAAGTCAGATGGTAGTGGTGTAGACTCGCGAACCCACTGGGAACTCTACAACCTCATTGTCGTCGATGCCTCCCAAATATCATCTTTAGATAACAACCCTGTTCTAGCCATGGCAACCTGAATGGTGTCGAGGTGAGTGGAGAAGATTGACTAAGCATGCTGAAACCTCCTAATCTGGTTCTCCACCGCATGTGTGTGCCATCTCTGGTCGGGCCAAATGTCTCGTACCTTTGATAGTAGGTCATCCATAGTAACATGAGCCTGTGATGGACCTACCTGATCTCTACCCACTTTCCTTGTATCCCTTGGTATTTCTGGCCCTGCCATGCCTCCAACCTCCTTTGCTGTTGGTGCCCTAGGATGAGGATGAGCCTCCAACTCATCATCAGAAGGCACCACCGTGTCAAGGTGCATCTTGGAAATGGCATACCAGCCAAATGGAGCAGCGACGATCTCGTCAAACCAATCATATTCATATACGTGAATCCTCACATTCCAGAAGAGGTGGGTGAGAATTCTACCATATGGAAGGTTCAAAGACCCTTCAGATGCCATGATCATGGTGCGCATCAGGATGTAAGGTAGACATATCAGATTCCTAGTTACCAAGCGATATGTCAAGAATTGGCCAAAATTAGAGACTTCATTGTAGTGACCACCCTATGGTAGGATGTTGAACTCTACAATTCGACTATAAACTCAAGGTAATGGATAGTAGTTGACTGACTTTTGAGGTTGGCCCGGAAGGAAAATCTGGCTCCAAATCTCTTGCCGCTTGCCCTTAATCAAGGTGTCCCTATCCTTCATACCCCAGAACGCCACTTCCCCATCCATGGAGATGTCTAGCAGCCCAGCCAACTGTAGAGTGCTAAAGGAAATATCCCTACCTACCACTTGACTGGAGATGCGAAGATCCCGCACCTCATCATGTTCATTCCAATCACCCTCAACCTGCAAGTTGCATTAGAATAATCACACTAGGTCTGGCCTAGTCACTATCTATATCTACATCATGGGAGACCACCCCATAGCATCAAATGTCGCTCTCACATTGAACCCGTTGTGGTGACCGGTATATGTTTTACTTTAATGCTTTAGAAATGTTGTGCATGCATCTAAATCCTAAAAATTTTATAGGTATTGTTTGTGTAGCAGGAATTCTTACTAGAGTATTATTTGATTCAGGAACTACACACTCTTTTGTATCCCCAACTTTCAAAAAATAGATTAAAGGTGATACCAAAACCCTTGAGGTACTACTGATCGTCCGATCGCCTCTTGGTGTAGAAGTGGTACTCAATGAGAATCAAGGACCATGTCCAGTCCTAATTGAGAGTAGATTTCTGGATGCAAATCTAATCCAACTCTAAATGTCAAACTTTGACATGATGCAAATCACCTTATAAAAGTTATTTTTCGAGGAAGATGACGGAAGGTATTCTAGTTCATAGGAGAAAAGAAAATAAAGAAGAGAAAACTATTCCTCTCCGCGTTAATGGCAGTTAAATGTCTCTTGAATGGTGGCATATGATTTTTGGTGTCAGTCCTAGATGTCACTGCTGAATGACATCGTTTTGAAGACCTAGAGGTTGTGAAAGACTTCCCTGATGTTTTTCATGAAGATTTGTCAGGATTACCGCCAGATAGAGCGATAGAGTTTGTAATAGACCTACTATGAGGATCAGCACCAGTATCTAAAGCTTTATATCGAATGACACCTACTAAGTTAAAGGAACTGAAAGTGCAACTACAAGAGTTATTGGACATAGGTTTTATTAGACCTAGTATCTCTCCGTGGGGAGTGCTTGTGCTGTTCGTGAAGAAGAAAGATTGTAGTGTATGCCTGTGTATAAACTACCGTGAGTTGAACAAGCTCACTATCAAGAACTGGTATCCATTACTACATATAGAGGATTTGTTTGACCTACTCCAAGGTGCTACTGTGTTTTTAAAGATCGATCTAAGATCGGGGTACCATCAACTGAAGATTAAGGAGAGTGACATACCTAAGACCGCCTTTCAGACTAGGTACGGACACTATGAATTTCTGTCATGTCATTTGGACTGGTTAATGCCCCTGCCTTATTCATGGAACTGATGAACCGAGAGTTCCATGATATGCTGGATACTTCGGTCATAGTATTCATCGATAATATTCTGATTTATTCTAAGAATGAAAAGGAGCATAAGATACATCTACGTCAGGCACTATAAAGACTGAGGGAAAAGACTCTATATGTCAAGTTTAAGAAGTGTAATTTTTGGCTAAAAGAAGTGGCTTTCTTAGGTTACATTGTATCCATAAAAGGAATTAAGGTGGACCCCAATAATATTGAAGCCATTATAAACTGGGAAGTACCTATGTCAGTTATTGGAATTTGAAGTTTCTTTGGTTTAACCGGGTACTACCGAAGATTTGTAGAAGAATACTCCAGGGTCGTCTCTGACTCGATTAACCAAAAAAGGGGAAAAATTCATTTGGTCAGACCAATGTGAAAGGATTTTCCAAACTCTAAAAAATAAGTTGGTCTCAGCTCCCATATTGACCATTTTAAGACCAGACGAACCATTTATTCTATATACAGATGCCTCCAAGCTAGGCTTGGGATGTGTACTAATGCAAGGAGATCAAGTCATAGCTTATACCTCAAGGCAATTGAAGAAGCACGAAGAAAACTACCCTACTCATGACTTAGAGTTAGTAGCAGTGGTCTTTGCTTTCAAGGCATAGAGACATTACTTATATGGGCAGTCAGATCAAGTCCGATCACAAGAGCCTTACCTATTTGTTCACTCAGAAGGACTTGAATATGAGACAATGAAGATGGGTGGAACTATTAGAGGATTCTGACTGCAAAATCTTGTATCACCCCGAAAAAACCAATGTTTAGTTGATGCTTTAAGCAGGAAGAGTTTAACTAGACCAAAAGTAGAGATCGAATCAGACCTGGTATAAATAGTATGAACCAACAAGCAAAAGAAGACACAAAAGAAACTAGATATGTTAGAAGACTCCTTAGGGCATAAGGTGATCTATGAACTTGCAAGTCTCTTTACAGCTCTATAGAAGTTATGAGAGAGTTACCAAATGACCCTTACCTCAGAACATTGAAAGAAGGCCTATAGAAAGGAAGGCGAGACCCCTTTTATTCATTCAGATAATGGTGCACTCAGATTTAGAGGAAGACTTTGTATTCCTACAATAGCTGAGGATAAGAAAGGATCTTAAGGGAAGCCCACAATGCTCCCTACTTAGTTAGTTCATCCAGGCAGTACTAAGATGTACCATGACATAAAGAAGATAGTATGGTGGAAAGGGATGAAGGCAGATGTGGCTAATTTCATATACAAGTGTTTGACCAGCCAAGAAGTGAGAGTAGTCAAACAAAAACCCTCTCGATTGCTTCAATCTCTATCGGTACCCTAATGGAAATGACGCTGTATCACCATGGATTTTCTTACCAGCCTACCCTTAACCCCCAAAGCTGTGGATGTTGTGTGGGTAATCATCGTCAGGCTCACGAAGATAGCCAGATTCATAGCAATCCAACCACAGTATACCTTGGATAGACTGGCTCGACTATACGTAAACCAAATAGTCCATTTATAAGGTGTCCCCAAAGCATAGTGTCAGAACAAGACCCCAATTTACCTCAAAGTTTAGGAAAGGTTTACAACATGCAATGGGAACAAAGTTAAAGTTTAGTACAGCCTTTCACCCATAGACAAATGGTCAGTCAAACAAAACCATTCAGATCTTAGAGGACATGTTCCATGCATGTGCCATCGACTTCAAAGGAGCACGGGATGAAAAATTGCCTTTGATGGAATTCGCTTACAACAATAGCTACCAACCAAGTATCGGTATGGCTCCATATGAGGCTCTCTATGAAAAGAGATGCAAAACTCCACTATATTAGGAAGAAATCGGTGAAAGAAGAATAATTGGAGTAGACTTCGTCCAGGAGACTTGTCAAAAGGTCGATACAATAAGAAAAAGGATTAAGGCAACCTAAACCCATCAAAAAAGCTACTCCAATGTCTGAAGAAAGGACATAGAGTTTGTTGTAGGAGACAAGGTGTTCTTGAAAATCTCACCTCTAAGGGGATTAAAACGCTTCGACAAGAAAGGGAAGCTAAGCCCTTGGTACAAGGGACCCTTCAAGATAATAGAGAAATGTGGTGCTGTGGCATATGAACTCACATTGCCACCATCCCTATCTGGTGAACACGACGTATTCCACATTTCCATACTAAAAAAGTATGTCCGGGACCTGTCCCACATACTAGAAGCCGACCCTCCTCAATTAAGTGAAAACTTGACATTTAAACTCAAACCTCAGATGATTTTGGACAGAATGATTCAGCACTTGAGGATTCGAAATGTTCATTACATCAAGGTGATGTAAAAAAGTCAGCATGTGGAAGATCTATCTTGGGAAGAAGAAGTACCCTCACATGTTCAAAGCTACAAGTAAGTAGAAATTTAGAGGATGAAATTCTTTTAAGGGGGGGAGTTGTAAAACCCGTACCCAGAAAACCCGACCTAACTCAGTTTTTCTTCTGTGCCAGGATTTTCCACCGCTGATGAACCCGAATCGATACCAACCTGATGACCAGCATCATAGGTACCAAATGATAACCCAAGCAAATCTAACATTGTATTGGATAATAAATCATGTGGTACCAGTTATGGTTACCAGTCGAGAACTACAGACTGGGTCTGCGTCGGTAAGGCCTAAAACGCCTACCCGAGGAATTTTAATTTAAATTCAACCTGTTGGAAAGGAAGGGAATATTCCCTTGGACCCATCAATGAACCCATTGGGTTATACTTCCCTATTAACTGGTTTAACTTTATTTAAAAGTTAAACCCTTTCCAACATTACCACTTGGTAACTCCATGCAGTCTCCTACTCTAACCGAAAGTCCCATCCAAGAGAGAGACTCAAGTTAACTATACCCTATCAAACTCCTCTCCTCGAAGTATGTATCATTCACAAGGAAATTCTAACATGTTCTCAGACACGAAGAGAGAGTTGAAGGAGAAGGAGAAACTTGGAAGGATGAGTGCTTGGAAAACCATCAATGTTGTTCTTCACGTTACATCACCGATCAAATTGCCATCTATAAAACTCCTTAAACCTTACCTTTGCATTCGATATATGTATTACTAAGTTGTTCATTGAATTAAACCACTACTTCGTGATGAAGCTCTACTCTCCGTTAATGGCAAGCTAACCCTACTTGTCAGTGCACGGCAAGCTAGCCATGAAGTGCTCTACATGTAAACAGACTCCACGAACATAGTCTCTTGGTTGATATCAAATTCTCAAGCTAGCTGGTCATGGCCACTGTTATCATTGCTTATTATACCCTCCACTTGATCTCCCTTTTCTGTTCTATAAATATCTCTAAAATGCCTAAACTATGTATGGCTACCACATGTGCTTACAAACTTTAGTAGGAGTAACAAACAATGCTGCTCTTGTAGGGATGTGCCCATCTCCATTATTCTGCTTTAAAATGATTTCTTTTTTGCCTATTTACAGAAAAAGTAAATAAAAAAAACTAAAACAAGATTATCTAATGCAGGACAATATCGAATTGAAAGACAAATCAGAAAGTGAGAATAACTTTATAACAAATAAAAAAAGGCAATTACAAGATATCAAGGCTTGTGTAATGTGCAGGTAAGAAGGGAAGGTAACTCATGGGTACACGGGTCATGGGCTTGTGTGACGTGCAGGTACCAAGGGAGGATAACGCATGGGTACACGGGTCCAGATATATTGCTAGCATCCTAGCTGGGACACAGTGGCCCACGAGGAAAGGGATCGGGGATCTTGTGCTAGGGTGTAGCCCCCTTTATATTTTACGTGCATATAAACATAACTCTTTGGCCATGGCCTTTCTGGCTAGCACCTTAGCAGGGGAAAAGTTTCCAGGAGGGGGAGTGAGGGTGTTTAGGAGGGGGTAATCGAACTAGTCTAGAAGTTGGTGATCAAACAGATCTCTGTTAGGGTACGGCTATAGTGGCATACATAAGCATGTACATTTGCTATTGATTAATCATGTACATCGACATTGATCTATAGCATGCATGTGCATTGATACTTGACTCCTTAATGAGTTGGGAAGGGAACTCACCATTCGATATCAAAACTCTTTTCAGCTTTTGATGCAGGTACTTCTTTTATAGTCGACTTCATCGAGTCTCCACTAGTGGAGGACCTCTCTACTAGCGAAGACCCCTGGAGGATCACTGTAAGACCCACACTCCACTAACTTGGTCTAACCGTGTCGTGTGAGGTCTTCCCATCATAACTGGACCAAGTGGATTGATCGTGTGAAGATGGATCATAAACCAGGTATAAAATCGACCCAACACCCAAAATTGTAAGCATATGATTGGATACCTGGGTAGGTATGGTCGTCCATATGGTAAGAATGAAGATCTCGGATCCAGGACCCTACAGTCGATGATTTCGACCCTACGATCGATGGTTTCTGTGACCATAGCCATCGACCGTGAGACCCCAAATCAGACTCCGAGTTGGGAACTTTTCTAATTTAATGAGGAGTTCTTTCCTAATTGAAAGATGACTCTATATGGAGAGTTTTCCTCTATATAAAGGACATCCCTCAGTCCTTTTTCACTCTTTTCGAACATTAGTAAACCCTAGAGAAAGAGAAGGGAAGAGAAGAAAGAGAATGAAAAGAAGAAAAGGCTAAGAAGAGGATTTTGTTGAGAAGAGGTTGGCTCTCTATCATAGGTAAATGTATGAATCTAATCTCTAGAGATGTAAACTCTAAGGAATAAGACTTCTATGGAGGTTAGGAGATATCAACCTATTATGATCTATGTGATTCCTTGAGAAAATCCCAAGGATAAGCATGAGGGATGAGTTTGATGATTAGGGTTGATAAGAAACTATTAATGATGGCCATAGGATGACCTTAGGATAAACCCAATTGAAGAGTAGAGGAATTGACCCAAGAAGAACTCGAATTGCATGTAGTATGTAACTAGAAATCTCAAGGTCGCAGCTATGGTCGACCATAGCATGACCAGCATGACCAAAGGATCGACCATAGGCATTCGGAAAGATTTTAAAAACCATATGATCGCAGCTACAGTCGCACCATATGCGACCATAGAGTATCAATAGTAGGCAGTAAGGTCCACACAGTATAAGACCATAGGACCAATCAGACACATATCAGAGCTCTATTTTGATTTTTGATTACTGTAACATGTTACATATGAATCCTAACTTGAATTCATATAACTTTTAGGTTATTAAATCAATTCAAAGAGAATTACAAGGTTTGGAAGGAGATCAAGTTTTGCTAACAGGTGAGGGAACAAGACCTAAACTAATTGGATAATAACAAACTATTTATTTATTTGAGTCTAGTACCATGATTGATTCTATGCTTGTATGTTTGTAATGTGCATCTCACATGTCATCCAATAGTCCTGCTATTACTGCTCATGCATATTTATTTCTACCTATTTATAATTTAATGATGATGATGATGCTAGGAATAGGCATGTGATTATGTGTGTGTGGTTAGTGTGCTTGATGCGAGTGGAGCATCAAGGGGAGGACGTGGCATGGTGGTCTTGACCTGGTCACCAGACTCTAGCTCTATCTCTACTCAAGTCTTGTTTACTGACATCATCGTATCGCCATTACCTTAACAGAACTATTACGTCGTAGGGCATCAGGAAAGGTGGTCTCGGACCGTGTAGTCTTCGACTCTGCCAGGGGGCCTTAGCTCTATTTCTATGGATGTATTGAGGGATGCTGGGGTGAGGCCTTGCACACACTAGATGACATTTAGGATTAGTTAGTTGCGAGCCCAGTTTGCAAGCCCTCTCCAATAGGGGCTTACGTATTGGTATTGGTAGGGGATCAGGGAAAGTGTTGGCAATGTTTGATCCAGACACTTTAGCTCTATCTCTATTCCATGGTGGGTACATATGGGACGGCAATGATGTTTGATCCATTGGGCAGATTTACACACTTGTGTATAGAGGTGCGGGGGCCACCAAACCTTTCTATAGCATATTGCAAACTTATAAACCAGACCAAAGATATGAATTGAATGGATGTATATGTTTGTTGCATTGAATGCATGCATATGTTTGTTGCATTATTTTGTTAACTCACTGAGCTCAAGTTGGAGAGCTGACCTTCGCGTGAAAAAAAATTTTAGTTTCTGATGTTGCAGGTATTACTGTTGAAGATTATGTGAATACGTTAACGTATAGACGAATGATGACTATGGATGAAGAAGCTATGGAGGATGAATATGGCTCGTCAAGCTAGTATTTCAACTATGTTTATGCTTAGTGGTTAACTTTCGTATTGTGTTACTTGTAATAAGTATTAATTATATTTTGGTTACTTGAAGATAACTTGTTAAATATTTAATTATCACTATAGAATCTCAATTGCTATTTACTCAATTATCTCTGATTGTTACTGTGGAATGTGTTTTGGTTTAACATGATTTACATAGCCTATACAAGATCCTAGTTTGAACCATTGGTTTTCATGACGGTTCATCACACCATTGGTTAGTCCAGAATTGGGGTGTGACAACTTGGTATCAAAGCTCTCAGGCCTTACCCATTAAACCTAAATACATTCACAATTGTGTCTATGAACTGAGTTAGGGCAAACCTAAAAACTTTAATACAAACATACGATAAGCACCTGTGTTAGTTGAGACAGAACTTAAACAAGACAATAATGTACATATAAAAGGTGAAACCATATATATATATATATATATATATATATATATATATATATATATATATATATATATATATATATATATATATATATATATATATATAGACAGAAGAAAAAGAGAATCTAAATGTATCTCGATAAATAAATAACATATGGTACGGTCTACAAGTCGGATAGTTGTCTGAGTATACAAAGGATATAGTACAGTAACAAGAAGGAAGCATCTGTAAAGTAGAAAATTGGAATACCGAATTGGTACTCACAAGATGTGAAACTCGATGTATGATAGGGAAAGAATGAAAATGACTAGTAACACCTAAATCCCTGCAAAGGTAAAGGAAAATATTTTGGGCTGAATCCAACAGAGATAGGAGAACAAAGGCCATACATAAAAAATAAGAGAACTATAAAAGAAGATAAATCTATACTCCTGGGTGATGTGGAGACTCTGAGTAAGACCCGTCATACGCTGACCTGTCACTGCTGAGCATTTAGAAGAGGCCGCAACCTAACCCCACCATTATCTGGGTTGAGAATCGGTAATGAGAATCCATCTAAGCAAATGCCAAATAATGATAATAAAACTAGAGCAAATCAAAGGGGGTGAACAACTAGGCCACTTTAGCCAATCTACCTGGACCACCAAATGCTTTGGCCACGGTTGTAACAAATTTGATCAGAAAAAATGCAAAAGCAACAATAGAAGATACCGGCTATGTAAGTTACCATGGTAATCTCTACCCAAGTTGCTAGTGCTACACCAACACCTCCACGTTAGATCAAGTACAGTACTAGTTGGTAGCAACACTATACCTCTAGTATATGTTAGTCGTAACATAGTGCCTACCATATAACATGTCCCAGTAACATATACCCTAGTGTAGAAGCTTGGGGAACAACAAGTATTATATCAAGGTGGTTACCCTTATCAACCACTGATGTATAGGATAGTTGCACCATGGCAGAATGATCCGACAAGGGTTGAGGAATGTTTTCTGACGATGTAGCTTCATACATTTTCAACAAGGGATCAAAACTATTATGGCCATATAACTAGATAGGTTTATATAGGATGCGGTGCATTATTGACTTACTCATATGATTATAGAGGATGCACATACCTGATTCTAATTCTCGTACCTTGACAGAATACCTTCTTGATTCAACCTATCAATTGGAGTTATAGATGTTATTTCCTTAGAATTAGTCCTGATTATATCAATCTAAGCTACTCTCATGATCAAAAACGTGAATAGAGATAAAAACTGAATGAACAGTTAAAGGTTTAATCATATTAAGCGTACATCTTTTGGATTTATACCTGAGTTATTGATGTACCCAACATTTTCTCCAGATTTACTCCTGTAGTGCCTTGACCAATGGCATTATATACTCGATAAAACCAATAACCATGAGGTTAAGAACTATAAAACCTCTATTTCCATATATTTGGACCATCGTGTAACTTAATGACCTTTGGATGACGGTTGGATTACCATAGATTTACTCTTGATCCTTTAAATCTAGGTCCACTAGATAAAATAAATGATCGTCATCGTATTGAAATCAAAAGAAGTAAATGAATTTCTTTTGGATAAATCTTTTGATTCTTACATTCGCAACCTTGGTGGATAAGATGCTTAGTTAATAAGGGAATTATTGAAAGGAAGATGATTAAATCCATATTAGATTTTATAGTCAGGGAACCTCAGATGAAGTAATAGAGGATCTATTTTGAGATTGCTAGATGGATGGATATGAGTTATGTCTATAAAAGAGGGCATGAGCAAAAATGAGAACTATCAAGAGTAGCCAGTAGAGAAATAGATAGCACTCAAGTAGAGTTAAAGATGGCTATATTGGTATGAATTTTGACAAGACCAAAGATTTCTAAAATCATATCTAAGAGTGGATACAAGGATGAAGTTAAAAAATTATGGCATTAATAGTATTCGGATTAGCACTAGTAATACTGAGTTATGCCCAATGTCAAGTGAGATGATCAAGTAAAGGCGAAAAGAGTTTGGCTGAATTAATAAAATTATAAGCATATACCCTAATGCTTATAGGTAGACCTAGGATATGAAGTAACAATCACAAGATATTTTTTGAGGTATATGATAGAGAGATCAGGATAAAGCAGCAGTGATAAAAGAGATTTAAGCTACTAAGTGTAATATGAGATTTTTGACGATAGTCTTTTAAAAACCATAATAGATGAAGGAGCTAGATGTGCTCTTAAGACCTTTATACCAGATTTTGCTAGTTTAAGCTCTTTTGGACTAGATGTTGTAGTGGGTAAGTGTTATGAACAATGTCCAAATCGTATGGATGGACGAGAATTTGGATGCAACCTAATTAACTTGAGATAACAGACTTTGACATCATTTTGAGGATGGATTGGTTGTCTCAAGACTCTACAAAGCTATGATGTGTATTGAAGAGGTTGTCATTCAAGAGCAAAGATGGCACATAATTTAGTTTTATTAGAAGCACTGCCTAAGAAGTAAAAGTTAATCCACTCTATACTAAAGGGTAGGAGATGCTTTGAAAAGAAAGGAGTTGGATATATGGTATCTGTGGTGGACGTTACCAAAGAAGCACCATAGATGGAAGATATTGATGTGATGCGTAAATTTCTTGACGTGTTTTCAGGAGACTTACCAGGGTTACCATCTAATCGTGCTACATAGTTCATCATCGACTTGTTACCAAGGACAATACCTATGTCAAAGGCACCTATTGAATAGCTTCTACGGAGTTGAAGGAATGGAAGACTCAACTATGGGAGTTATTAGACAAAGGTCCTAATCAGCTACGTATTTCACCATGGGGAGCACCAGTGCTATTCGCAAAGAAGATGGACGGTAGTATCCGGCTATGTATATACTACTAGAAATTGAACAAGCTCACTATAAAAAATTGATGTCCATTGTTACGGATTGATGACTTGTCGATCAGTTGCAAAGTGTAAAGGTATTCTCCAAGCTTGACCTTGGATAGAGTATCATCAATTGAAGATTTAAAGATAGTGACAATCTGAAGACGACTTTCAGAACTATGTATGGACATTATGAGTTCCTGATCATGTCTTTTGGTTTGACCAATGCACCCACATATTTTATAGAGCTTGTGAATCGGGTATTTAATGATGTGTTGGATACTTCAGTCATAGCTTTTATCGATGGTATTTTGGTATATTCCAAAGACAAAGAACGTCCTATAATGGACCTTAGAGTAGCCTTACAATAGCTGAAAAAAGAGAAGTTTTATGCCAAGTCCAAGAAATGTGAGTTATGGTTGAACGAGGTGATTTTCTTGGGTCACGTAGTATCATCAGACGGGATTAAAGTGGATCCCTAGTAAAATAAAAGCAATCGTAAGGTGAGAAATGCTTAAAGAACATTGTAGTGATCAGAAGTTTCTTGGGTTTAGCTGGTTATTATAGATGATTCGTAGAGGACTACTCTAGGAATGTAATACCTCTTACCAAGCTAACTAGGAAGGGAGAGAAGTTTATTTGGACTGACACTCTGAAGAATGTTTCCAGACTCTAAAAACAAGGTTGATATCAACTCCCATCTTGATCGTTCCTGCACCAGGGAAACTTTTTACCCTATACAATCGATGTTTTCAAATTGGGTCTAGGATGTGTGTTGATACAAGGATAACAAGTGATTGTCTATGCTTTAAGACAACTGAAGAAGCATGAAAAGAATTACCCGACTCATGACTTGGAGTTAGCGGTGGTGATTCATGCAATCGAGACTTGGAGACATTATCTATGCGGAGAAGAATTTCAGAGTAAATAGGATTGCAAGTGTAAGACCCGTATCAAACTAACCCGGTCTTATCACCTTGAACCAGGTTTACCCATCATGGCTGAGTCAAATGGACCAAGGGCGTAAAGGAGATCGTGATCCCAGGTATCAAATCGACCTAAAAACACTTAATTTAGTGGGAGGGTCGCATACCCAGCAAGGGAGGGTCGGACCCCCCCAAGACAGAAAGTCAGACCCTCTGTT
Organism: Protea cynaroides; assembly: GCA_028583415.1. Classification (NCBI taxonomy): domain Eukaryota; kingdom Viridiplantae; phylum Streptophyta; class Magnoliopsida; order Proteales; family Proteaceae; genus Protea; species Protea cynaroides. The sequence continues at coordinate 28,887,805 of CM053276.1, read as the reverse complement.
TTACAGGGAGGGTCAGACACATTAGAAACCTAGGGTCGACGGGATCATCGACCCTCCCATCAACCCTCAGTTGCCGCCGAAGTTGAAATTGGGAAATTTCCATAATTTTGATTGGGATTCTTTCCTAATCTCAAAGGGACTTATTTAGGATGTTTCTACTCTATTTAAAGGACGTCCCTAAGCCTCTTTCACTCCTTTTACAACCCTTGTTGAATTGAGAGAAAGAGAAGAGAAGGAAGAGAAGAAGAAGAGAAAAAAAGTAGAGAAGAAAGCAAAAGGAGAAGAGTTGCATAGAAGGAGTGTTCTTCTCAGGTATGGATACTAATTCTATGTGTTTCTACAGGCCTTAGGATAGATAATGATGAGAGTGTGATCTCGGAGAAACCCAAACCATCAACCCATGGTTAGGTTTTCATGGAAAACCATGGGAGAATACATGAAAGCTATTTGGGTGGGTGATTCATGGTTCGGGACCATGGAATGCATGTTGAATGGACTGTAGGAGCAAGCCATAGGACCCCAAACATGAAGAATGGATTAAAAGGAGTAAAATTGACCAAAACCCACCGAGGGTCGCACAGAGGGTCGATGACCATCCGACCCTATGTGATCCTGAGTATCGACGCTCAGGGTTCTGGAAGTTCAGATTTGGGGAGGGTCGCACCCAGGGTCGATCATGACTCTGACCCTACCTCCGACCCTCAGTTAACAGAATGGTTTTTAAATTCGAAATTAATTCTAATTAAATTCTATCGACTTTGTTAGGTCTTCTAGCAATATAATAACATTATAAAGGTGATTCTAAAGCTTGAAAGAGTATCTATTAGCAAGCTAAGGTGAGGAAACGAAACTCTAAACTAATTGGTTAATAACAAACTGTTTTCTCTTTTCTTGAGTCCAATAGCCATGTTTGATTCTATGCGACTATGTTTGTAATGTGCATACAACATGTCATCCAATATTTCTATTACTTGTTCATGCATATTTACTTTATTGTTTATAACATGATGATGATGATGATGATAGGAATAGGCATGTGATTATATGTGTGTGGATGGTGTACTTGATGCGAGCGAGTATCAGGGGAGGTGTGATGAGAACGTCAATAAACGTTAACCTTTGACGGGTCTCAGCACTTTAGCTTTATCTCTAACTCAAGTCTTGTGCATTAGCATCGTCGTATCGCCATTACTTTAGCAGAACAATTATGTCGTAGAGTATCAGGGGAGGTGGTCTCGATCCTTGTAGTCTCTGACTCTATCGGGGGGCCTTAGCTCTATCTCTATGGATATTCTGAGGGATGTTGGGGTGAGGCCTTGGATACACTGTTTGGCATTAGGATTGGTTAGTTGCGAGCCCAGTTTGCAAGCCCTCGCCAGCAGGGGCTTACGTGTTGGTATGGCACTATATAGCAATAAACGTTAACCTTTTTTGTATAATGTTCATGATTAGGGTGGATGGGGACGACAATAAACGTTAACCTTTGGGCGGACTTCCACACCCTATGTATAGTGGCGGGGTCAATAAACGTTAATCTTTGACCACCCAACCTTTCTATTGCGCATTGCAAACTATAAACCAGACCAAAGATATGAATTGATTGCATGCATATGTACTATTGCATTGTTTTGTTTGCTCACTGAGCCATGATGTGTGCTCACCCCTCGATGTCGAATATTTTTAGTTGATGATGCAGGTTATACCATTGAAGATTATGTAAATGCAGTGTACGGAAACGTCGCGGTGATGGAAGTTGAAGCTGAAGTGGATACACATGACTCCTCTTGCGAGTGCAACTCATGTGTATTTGATTAGATACTTTCTTAGTTTTCTTACTTGGATTTATTATGGACATGTATTTGATATTTATTTATGTCTCAGTTGATACAGAATAATTTACTATTTAAATATTAATATCATAGTAGATTCTCAGTTCATTTTACTATAAGACTTCCGCTATTATATATTTACTCTGATTATGAATGTGGATGTATGGAGTTTAGATAACACGGATACAGCCTACTTGAGATCCTGGTTGAACCGTTGGTTTATTAGCGGTTCATCACACCATTCTGAATAGTGCAAAATTGGGGTGTGACAGCAAGAGTTTTACTTAGCTCTTCACTCAAAAAGAGTTGAACATGAGGATATGGAGATGGTTGGAACTCCTAAAGGACTAAGACTGTGATATTCAATGTTATCCGCGCAAGGCTAATATGGTAGTTGAGGCTTTGAGTAAAAAGGGGAATAATGAAGCCAGAAGGAGGATCTATTACAAATGCCACCTTCTGTTCCACAGCAAGAGATTTAGATTTAGAGGAAGAACCACATATGATAAAAATTCATGACGATCCAGTTGAGTGAGAACTTATGGAGCAATAGTTCCTCGCTTATGTTCACAGCATTAAAGATCATCTCTGATTTGATGGATGAAATAAAGACAACAATTATGTTAGATACGTATCTAAGAAAGGTGCAAGAAGATTTAGAGAAAGAAAAACCTAACCCTGACTTACTTTGGATGCAGAGATGGTACTCAAATACAGAGGTAGATTCAAAATACCTGAAGGTGAAGACTCTGATATCATGAAGAGGATAATGATAAGAGCCCATTGTACTCTATATTCAGGACATCCTGGAGTACCAATATGTATCATGACCTAAAGAGATTGTACTGGTAAAGAGGAGTGATAATAGATGTGGCTTAGTATGTATTCTAATGTCTAAATTATCAGCAAGTAAAGGTTGAAAGACAAAGACCAACAGGTTTACTACGACCACTATCGGAGCTAATTTGGGAGTGGAACTGCATTACAATGGACTATGTCACTAGTATACCACTGACTCCCAGATAGGTTGACGTAGTTTGGATGATTAATGATTGCCTTATGAAGATGGCTCATTCCATTACTATACGACCTCGGTGTGCTTTGGAGCGACTAATTAAGCTATATGTGGATAATATTGCCAGATTGAATGATATGCCTAAAAGCATAGTGTCGGTCAGAGGCTCACGCTTTATCTCAAAGTTTTGGGAGGGACTACAAAAAATGATGGGAACAAAGTTGACGTTTAGTATCGTATTTCACCCTTAAACCGACGGATAGTCAGAGCATACTATATAGATCCTAGGAGGTATTCTCGGAGCCTATGAAATTGTTTTCAATGGATCTTGAGTTGAAAAGTTACCGCTGATTGATTTTGCTACTAAGCTATCATATATATGTCACCTAGGAAGCATGGTACGGTAGAAATGTCGAACTCCTCTGTTTTGGAATGAAGTTGGAGAACAAGGAATTATAAGACCTGAGTCTATTGAAGAAACCTATCGAGTGGCAGACAAGAACAAAGAAAAAGGGCCAAGACAGTTTCAAATTATCAGACGAGATGCTAAGACCTCGAGTTCGCCATAAGTAATAAAGTATTTCTGAAAATATCTCCTATGTGCGGTTTAAAAAGGTTTGGATAGAAGGAAAAATTGTCCTAGATATATTGGACCTTACGAGATTCTGGCAAGACATGAAAAGTTAGCATATCAGTTAGCACTACCACCATCAATGTCTAGTGTACATGATGTATTCCATGTCTCACAACTAAAGAAGTATGTCAGAGATCCAACACACGTGTTAACAACTGATCCACCGGATTTAACTGAAGACTTGACGTTTAAAATGTACCTTTTGAAATCACTAGCCAGAAGGTTCACCGTCTTCGCAACCGTGACATTTACTATGTTAAAGTTACTTGGAGAAGCCAAAATGTGGAAGAAATTACATGGGAAGAAGAAAACGGTATGCTGAAGCAATATCCTCACCTGTTCGACTCGGAAGATATGTACAAATTTCGAGGATGAAAATTATATAAGGGGGAGTTGTAAGACTCGCACTCTACTAACTTGGTCTAACCGTGTCGTGCCAAGTCTTCCCATCATAGCTGGACCAAGTGGACCGATCGTATGAAGATAGATCACAAACCAGGTATAAAAATTGACTCAACACCGAAACTGTATGCATATGGTCGGATACCTGGGTAGGTATGGTCGACCATATGGTAAGAATGAAGATCTTGGATCCGGGACCCTAGGGTCGATGATTTTGACCCTACGGTCGATGAGTTCAGCGATCGTAGCCAACGACTATGAGACCCCAGATCATACTCCGAGTTGGGAACTTTTCTAATTTGAGGAGTTCTTTCCCAATTGAAAGAGGACTCTATAATGGAGAGTTTTTCTCTATATAAAGGACGTCCCTCAGCCCTTTTTTACTCTTTTAGAACATTACTAAACCCTAAAGAAAGAGAAGGGAAGAGAAATAGAAGAAGAAAAGGCTAAGGAGAGGATTTTGCTGAGAAGAAGTTGGCTCTCTATCATAGGCGAAGGTATGAAACTAATCTCCGGAGATGTAAACTCTAAAGAATAAGACTTCTATAGAGGTTAGGAGATATCAACCTATTATGATCTATGTGATTCCTTGAGAAAATCCCAAGGATAAGCATGAGGGATGAGTTTGATGATTAAGGTTGATAAGAAACTACTAATGACGGCCATAGGATGACCTTAGGATAAACCCAATTGAAGAGTAGAGGAATTGATCCAGGAAGAACTCGACTTACATGTAGTCTATGACCAGAAATCTCAAGGTCGTAGCTACAGTCGACCATAGCATGACCAGAGGATCGACCATAGGCATTCGAAAAGATTTCAGAAATCATATGGTCGCAGCTACGGTCGCACCATATGCGACCGTAGGGTATCGATCGTAAGCAGAAGGTCCACACAATATGAGACCATAGGACCAATCAGACACAAATCAGTGCTCTATTTCGATTTTTGACTACTGTAACATGTTACATATGAACCCTAACTTGAATTCATATAACTTTTAGGTTATTAAATCAATTCAAAGATAATTACAAGTTTAGAAGGAGATCAAGTTTTGCTAACAGGTGAGGGAACAAGACCTAAATTAATTGGATAGTAACAAACTGTTTATTTATTTGAGTCTAGTGCCATGATTGATTCTATGCTTGTATGTTTGTAATGTGAATCTTACATATCATCTAATATTTCTGCTATTACTACGCATGCGTATTTATTTCTGCCTATTTATATTATGATGATGATGATGATGCTAGGAATAGGCATGTAATTATGTGTGTGTGGTTAGTGTTCTTGATGCAAGTGAAGCATCAGGGGGAGGACGTGGCATGGTGGTCTTAATATGGTTACCAAACTCTCGCTTTATCTCTACTCAAGTCTTGTTCACTGACATCGTCGTATCACCATTACCTTAGTAAAACTGTTATGTCGTAGGGCATCAGGTGAGGTGGTCTCAGACCATGTAGTCTTCGACTCTGTCGGGGGGCTTTAGCTCTATCTCTATAGATGTATTGAGGGATGCTAGGATGAGGCCTTGGATATACTGGATGATATTTAGGATTGGTTAGTTGTGAGCCCAGTTTGCAAGCCCTCGGCTATAGGGGCTTACGTATTGGTATGGGTAAGGCATCAGGGGAAGTGTTGGCGGTATTTGATCCAGACACTTTAGCTCTATCTCTATTCCATGGTGGGTGCATGTGGGACAGCAATGGTGTTTGATCCATTGGACGGATTTACACACTTGTGTATAGAGGTGCGGGGGCCACCAAACCTTTCTATAGCATATTACAAACTTATAAACCAGACCTAAGATATAAATTGAATGCATGCATATATTTGTTGCATTGTTTTGTTAACTCACTGAGCTCAAGTTGGAGAGCTGACCCTCGCGCGTGAAATTCTTTTTAGTTTCTGATGTTGCAGGTGTTACCGTTGAATATTATGTGAATACGTCAACGTATGGACAAATGACGACTATGGATGAAGAAGCTGTGGAGGACGAATATGGCTCGTCTAGGTAGTGTTTCAACTATGTTTACGCTTAGTGGTTAACTTTCGTATTGTGATACTTTTAATAAGTATTAATTATGTTTTGGTTACTTGATCTCTGATTGTTATTGTGGAATGTGTTTTGGTTTAACATGGTTGGCATAACCTATACGAGATCCTAGTTTGAACCATTGGTTTTCATTACAGTTCATCACACCATTGGCTAGTCCAGAATTGGGATGTGACAATTACAGCGGGGACTATCTCTATGCCGATTACGTCTACGGGACTTGATGCGGTGCCTCAGCACATCTTACCTGTAAATATGTCTATAGATGTTGTATAGTTTATCAATGTTAGGTTTTTATTCAGATTCACTCCTTTGGGATATTTGTATATTGAGAAATGATATGGTATTTTGTGGTACCTTTGATGTAACGCATAAAAACTTAATTATGTTATTATAACATTTCGATAACATCAGACCATCAGTTACTTTCAAAATTCACTTCCACTACTACTACTCTGATGGTTAATTGATTGTGTTGGATATTGCATATGTAGACTATTGGTATGGTTGGAAAATCACAGCAGTTACTGGATCCTGGGTGCATTCGAGTCTCCTATGGGGAGACCCGAGTGTCATGACCGCATCCAAAAATGGGTCATGACAATACTGGTATTGGAGCATAATTGCCCTGATTCACCAACCACTACCCCTATATATGTGTTTCCATTGTCCAATAACTGATGCCTAGGTGTTAATTAAAAGTCTATTATGAACCCATAAGTAGTAAGTTGGGAGAACACTAATTAGAGGTACACCACATTAAAGAATTAAGTGAAGACAAATAATGCATGTAAAAAGAGATAACACTCCATTAATAACCAGATTGTAAGCCCAAAATTGTGTACAGTCCATAAGTTAATAAGAAAAGATCATTATTACTCAGAGTCAGATGGTGGTAGTGTAGGCTCGAGAACCCACTGGAAAGTCTGCACCCGTATTGCCACGAGCGCCTCCTAAATATCTTCTTCAGATAACAACCCTCCTCTAGCCATGGCAGCATGAATGGTGTTGAGGTGAGTGGAGAAGGTCGACTGAGCTTGCCGAAACCTCCTTATCTAGTTCTCCACCGCATGTGTGTGTCGTCTCTAGTCAGCCCGAATGCCTCGTACCTCTGATAACAGGTCATCCATAGTGACATGATCCTATGACGGACCTACCTGATCTCTACCCACTTTCCCTATAACCCTCAATATTTCTGGCCCTACCATGTCTCTATCTTCCTTAGCTGCTGGTGTCCTAAGGCAAGGACGAGCCTCCAACTCATCATCAGAAAGCACCACCGTGTCGAGGTGCATCTTGTAGATGGCATACCAGCCAAATGGAGCAGCAATGGTCTCGTCAAACCCATCATATTCATGTACGTCAATCCCCATGTTTTAGAATAGGTGGGTAAGAATTCTACCAATGGAAGGTTGGAAGACCTAGTGCCTTCATATGCCATGATCATGGTGCGCATCAGGATGTAAGGTAAACATACCGGATTCTCAATCATCAAGCAATATGTCAAGAATTGGCCAAAAGTAAAGACTTCATTGTAGTGACCACCCTATGGTAAGATGTTAAACTATACCATTCGACTATAAACTCGGGGTAATGGTAATTGATTGACTTGCGAGGTTGGCCCAGAAGGAGAATCTGGCTCTAAATCTCTTACCACATGCCCTTAATCAAGGTGTCCCTATCCTTCAGACCCCCCAATGCCGCTTCCCCATCCATGGAGATGTCTAGTAGCTCAACCAACTGTACAGTACTAAAGGAAATATCCCTACCTTCCACTCGATTGGAGATGCAAAGATCCCGCACCTCATCATCTTCACTCCAACCACCCTCAACCTACAAGTTGCAATAGAATAATCGCACTAGGTCCTGCCTAGTCACTATTTGTATCTGCAGCATGGGAGACCACCCCCTAGCATCAAAGATTGCTCTCACATCAAACCATTCCTACTCTTAGAAGACCACCTGGTGACTCGCCTCCACCAACTATTTTTCGAACCTTGGGAACGCTTATTGGGCTTTTAGGGAGCAGAACCTTACCTCATCAATTGCTGGAGGGTTACCACCCCTTTAATTGTTTGACAGTGGTATTCCTTGGACCTATTGACCTACAAAGTGACAAAGATGCAAACAAGGAAATTCAATTCAAATACTAAAAATGTACCCAAAAACCACGATAAGACTCTAAATTGAGGATAATCTAAAGAAGAAAGCAAAATAACCATGGGTAAGTGCATTTTAACACGTACACATACGAATTCAATAAACAGGAGGGAATCTCAAGGGAAATTGCAAGGACATTGCAAAAAGGATTTCTATATGAACATATTTTTTTTTTACATAAAAACCTAGGTAAGTATGGGAGAAATTAAGAATAATAGAAATTAAATGGTATGAGAACAATATTGAGAGTATTCAACCAAAAAGAAACCATTGGAGAAACATTTGGTAGAAGAAAAACTCAAGAAAGAGAAAACTAGGGTTTCTTGACCATTTTCAAACCTTGGAAATTGGGATTTTATAAAGAGGAGACAAAAATCATACCTTGAGATGAAGTTGATGAAGAACATTAGAAGTAAGGTCACCTAGCGAGTCACTGGAGTGAAAAAGGAGAGCCTCCAGGGGTGAAAAATAGGTCCCAACAGCCTATGAGTGAAAATGGGAAATAAAGGGGAAAGTTAAAACACAAGTCAATTTATTGAGAAGACAAATTTCCCTAACCGGTCATGAATCCCACTGGGAGTGGGATCCGGTGTCGCAACCGGCGCCCCCTTTGGCTAGCATCTGTATGCTCTCAGGAAGTAATAGGATGGATAATCGATCACGCGACTATCGTGACCAGCGTCATGACCAGGAGGTCCCAGAGGACTTAGATTAAAGTCTCGGATGCTGTCCCAGTCTCGATTGCTTGACTCCGGCAACGCAATCGGTTAGATTTAAAATTTAAACTACTGATGATACATAAAGTTGATTGTATATGTGTTTGGTACCAATTTGTGCATGTACTAATTCTGTTATGCTTGTACCATGTTATAGTAGAACATGTTACTAACTGCATTGGGAACTATTTCAGGAACCGTCAACAGTTACCATTGGCACTGTATACCCATTCTACACTCCGCATCAAAGAAAGTCGGGATAGTCAGTTAATAGGGGAAGTAGGTGATGAAACAAATCCTAACGGAAATAGACTAACTAGTACACCGCAGGAACAGATCACTTAGCCTGAAACTGTACTACCCCCACGGCTTGAAGCTACACCTACTGACATTCCATCAATCATGAGGAACTTAGCTCAGACCCTGAGCGAAGAGCAATGGAATATGCAGAGGGAACAACAATATGAGAATGAGACAAATCAGCGAAAGTTATTGGAGGATTTAAGGGCCATTCTGACGCCAGTTCTTGCACCTCGGGTTGGAAACCAAGAGAACCCCAACAACATTTCTCTTATGCCAGGAGTAGGCACTCCCAATAATATAGGAGCAGCAACAGGATGGAACAGACCAGCAAATAAGGCTAACCGGAACCCTGGGGCCACTCAAAATCCACCATTGATCCCGACCGTGCCATAACAGCTTGACCCAGCCTGAACCATTGAGAGGTTCCTGAAAATGAAGCCTCTAAAATTCATTGGGGTAGGCACAAAACCGCTACAACCCATTGTTTGGATCAAGTCCTTTGAGAAGACCCTTCAGGATGATGGTTTGTACCGAAGAAGAGAAGATCTTGAGTGCTACCTATATGCTAGAGGATGAACCCAACACCTGGTGGGAGTCTACGCAGCCACTCCTTGCTGCAAAACATCCACAAATCACTTGGGAGATTTTTAAAGAAGCATTCTTTGATAAATATTTCCCAATAAGCTTTAAGGACAAGATAGAGGTCAAGTACCTCAATATATCACTAGGGCAACAGTCAGTGGATGATTACCAACATAGGTTCGAGGAGCTCTTTTATTTTACTTGGAGATTTACCAAGGGACTACGAGGTAACATTCGAGCCACTGTAGATGCATTGGAAAGGAAGTGTACTCGGAGGCTGTGCAAACAGCCAAGGTTATTGAGGCCAGTCTAAGAGACAGTTACTTCGCTAAAAAAGGAGGAAACAAGAGGACAACAAACTTCGCTGGTAGGAGGACAACCAATAAGACCTTCCATAACACTCAGACACCAGTCAAGGCTGCCATTCCCAAGACTTTCACTACAGGGAACCGTCCAGTTGTCCCATCCTTCATCATCCTAAAAAGTTTCGATTGTGGACAGACGAGGCATTTCTCAAGGACTTGCCTTCACCCTCCGAAGGCTTCACAGCTTGGAAAGGTGTATGCAATATCTACAGAAGAGGTCGAGGCATCGCCCAATGTGGTGACAGGTATATGTTTTAATTTAATGCCTTAGAAATGCTATACATGTATCTAAATCTTAGAAATTCTATAAGTACTATTTGTGTAGCGGGTCGGCAAGAGTACTATTTGATTCAGGAAATACACTCTTTTGTATCCCAACTTTTAAAAAATAGATCGAAGGTAATACCAAATCCCTTGAGGCATTACTAATTGTCTAATCGCCTCTTGGTGTGGAAGTGGTACTCAATGAGTATCAAGGACCATGTCCAGTGTTAATTGAGGGTAGATTTCTGGATGCAAATTTGATCTAACTCGAGATGTCAGACTTCGACGTGATATTGGGTATGGACTGGTTGTCTCAACATAAGGCTAGTCTCTAGTGTGCAGAAAAGAAGTTATTGTTGGAGGAAGATGATGGAAGGGTATTCGAGTTCATAAGAGAAAAAAAAATAAAGAAAAGGAAATAGTTCCTTTCCACTTTAATGGCAGCTAAATGTCTCTTGAATGGTGGCATATGATTTTTGGTGTCAGTCCTAGATGTCACTGCTGAACGACCTCGTTTAGAAGACCTAAAGGTTGTGGAGGACTTCCTTAATGTTTTTCTTGAAGATCCGCCAGGATTACCAGCGGATATAGTGACAAAGTTTATGATAGACCTACTATTAGGATCAGCACCAGTATCCAAAGCTCTATTTCGAATGGCACCTACTGAGCTAAACGAACTGAAAGTACAACTACAAGAGTTATTGGACAAAGGTTTTATTATACCTAGTATCTCTTCGTGGGGAGTGTCTGTGCTGTTCATGAAGAAAAATGATGGTAGTGTACATTTGTGTATAGTACTATGAGTTGAACAAGCTCACTATCAAGAACTGGTACCGTTACTGTATATAGATGATTTGTTTGACCAACTCCAAGGTGCCACCGTGTTCTCAAGATCGATTTCAGATCGGGGTACCATCAACTGAAGATTAAGGAGAGTGACATACCTAAGACCACCTTTCGGACTAGGTATGGACACTATGAATTTCTAGTCATGTCATTTGGATTGACTAATGCCCCTGCCTCATTCATGGAATTGATGAACCGAGAGTTCCATGATATGCTGGATACTTTGGTCATAGTATTCGATATTCAGATTTATTCTAAGAATGAAGAAGAGTACAAGATAAATCTACGCCAAACACTACAAAGACTAAGGGAAAAGACTTTATATGCTAGGTTTATGAAGTGTGATTTTTGGCTAAAAAAAGTGGCTTTCCTAGGTCACATTGTATTCGTAGAAGGAATTAAGGTAGACCCCAGTAAAATTGAAGCCAACATAAACTGGGAAGAGCCTACGTCAATTACTGACATTCGAAGTTTCTTTGGTTTAGCCGGGTACTACTGAAGATTTGTGGAAGATTACTCCAAGATTGTGGTACCTCTGATTCGATTAACCAAGAAAGGGGAGAATTTTATTTGGTCAAGCTAGCGTGAAAAGAGTTTCCAAACTCTGAAAAATAAGTTGGTCTCAGCTCCCAAATTGACCATTTTGTGACTAAATGAACCATTTACTCTATATACGGATGCCTCCAAGCTAAGCTGGGGATGTATACTCATGCAAGGAGATCAAGTCATAGCTTATGCCTCAAGACAATTGAAGAAGCATGAGGAAAACTACCATACTCATGACTTAGAGTTAGCAGCAGTGGCCTTCGCTCTTAAGGCATGGAGACATTACTTGTATAGAGAGAAGTTTTAGATCAAGTCCGATCACAAGAGCCTTACCTATTTTGTTCACTCAGAAGGACTTAAATATGAAACAGTGAAGATGGGTGGAACTATTGAAGGATTATGATTGCAAAATCTTGTATCATCCCAAAAAAGCCAATGTTGTAGTTGATGCCTTAAGCAGGAAGAGTTTAACTAGACCAGAGGAAGGGATCGAATCAGACCCGGCACAAATAGTATGAACCAGCAAGCAAAAGAAGATACGAAAGAAACTAGATGTGTTAAAAGACTTCTTAGGGTATAAGGTGATCTGTGAACTTACAAGTCTCTTTGTAGCTCTACAGATAAAAGTAGAGCTAGTCACAGAAGTTGTAAGAGAGCTACCAAATGACCCTTGCCTCAGAACATTAAAAGAAGACCTACAGAAAGGGAGGGGAGACCCCGACTTCATTCATTCAGACAATAGTACACTTAGATTTAGAGAAAGACTATGTATTCCTGCAATAGCTGAGGATAAGAATGGATCTTAATGGAAGCCCACAATGCTCCCTACTCAGTCAGTTCATCCAGGTAGTACTAAGATGTACCATGACTTAAAGAAGATAGTATGGGGGAGAGGGATGAAGGCGGATGTAGCTAATTTCGTATACAAGTGTTTGACCAGCCAAGAAGTGAAAGCAATCAGACAAAAACCCTCAAGATTGCTTCAACCTCTATCGATACCCGAATGAAAATGGGATTGTATCACCATGGATTTCATCATCGGTCTACCCTTAACCCCCAGAGTTGTAGATGTTATGTGGGTAATCGTCGATAGGCTTACCAAGATGGCCAAATTCGTAGCAATCCGACCACAATATACCTTGGATAGATTGGCTCGACCATACATAAACCAAATAATCCATCTACACGGTGTACCCCAAAGCATAGTATCAGACAGAGACCCCCAATTCACCTCGAAATTTTAGGAAGGTCTACAGCATCCAATGGGCACAGAGTTGAAGTTTAGTACAATCTTTCACCATCAGACAAATGGTCAGTCAAAGAGAATCATTCAAATCTTAGAGGAGATGTTCCGTGCATGTGCCATAGACTTCACAGGAGCATGGGATGAAAAACTACCTTTGATGGAATTCTCCTACAATAATTGTCACACCCCAATTCCACACTATTCAGAATGGTGTGATGAATCACCAATAAACCAACGGTTCAACCAGGATCTCGAATACGCTGTGTCCGTTTGCTTAAACCATACACATCCACAACCATAATCAGAGTAAATAAACAATAGTGAAAGTCTTTAATATTAAATGAACTGAGAGTTTAGTGGTGATAAAGTAAATAAATTATCCAATTATCTCCAAATAACAAAGACATAAAATAAAATAACTTAATCAATTACATCTTCTGAATAATTCAAAGAATAACTAATCAAAGATGCATGCATTGCACTCGCATGACGAATCATGCGACTCCATTATAACTTTTGCATCCATCGCCGTCGCATGTCCATACATCGAAGCATTCATATAGTCTTCTACTATGGTACCTGCATCATCAACTAAAAATATTCGACGTCGAAAGGGTGAGCACACATCACGGCTCAGTGAGCAAATAAAACAATACAATAAACATATGCATGCATTCAATTCGTATCTTTGGTCTGGTTCATAAGTTTGTAATGTGTAATAGAAAAGTTTGGTGGCCGCCTCACCTCTATACACAGGGTGTGTAAGCCCACCCAATGGATCAAACAGCATTTTCATCCACATCCACCCCACCATGGAATAGAGATAGAGCTAAAGTGCTTAAGACCGCATCGCATCACACTTCCCCTGATGCTCTATCCATACCAACACGTAAGCCCCTATTGGCGAGGGCTTGCAAACTGGGCTCGCAACTAACCAATCCTAATGTCAAACAGTATATCCAAGGCCTCACCCTAGCATCCCTCAATACGTCCATAGAGATAGAGCTAAGGCCCCCCGACAGAGTCAGAGACTACACGGTCTGAGACCACCTCCCCTAATGCCCTACGATGTAATAGTTCTGCTAAGGAAATGGCGATACGACGATGTCAGTGGAAAAGACTTGAGTAGAGATAGAGATAGAGTCTGGTGACCAGGATGAACCACAGTGTCACGTCCTCCCCCTGATGCCCCACTCGCATCAAGTACACTAACCACACACAAACATTCACATGCCTATTCCTAGCATCATCATCATCATCATGTTAAAAATAAATAAAATTAAATATGCATGAACATTAATAGCAGGAATATTGGATGACATGTGAAATGCACAATACATGCATACAAGCATAGAATCTTTCATGGCATTGGACTCAATAAACAAAAACAGTTTATTATTAGCCAATTAGTTTAGGTTTTGTTCCCTTACCTTTGGTTGCTAGTAGATCCTCGTTTAAGCTTTATAATTCACTTTTAAACCACTGAAAAGACCTAACAAGTCGATAGATTTTAATTAGAATTAATTTCAATATGTTTAAAATAACAGAAGCTGAGGGGTCGCAGGTGGGGTAGCACCTGGGGTCTCAGTTTCTGCGACTACAGGGGTAGGGTCGCAGGGTAGGGTAGCACCTAGGGTAGCAGTTTCTGCGATCCTAGGGTGTAGGGTCGCAGGTGGGGTCGAACATGATTCGACCCTACATGCGACCACACCCTCCCTGGGACTTTCCGAGGGCATGTGGTCGATCATATGGTCTCGTAGGGTCAAATATCATTCGACCCTACGTGCGACTACACGTGTTCTATGTCGACCTTTCACTCTAAAGTCTATTCCTTCATGTTTAAATCCTTTGGCTTACCATCATGGTCCTTCCTATGATCGTTCTATGGCTCAAACTATAATTTTATACACTATCCATTGTCCACAATGATTTTCTCCATGGATTCTCTTGGAATTTATCCATAGATGGATGATTTGGGTTTCTCCTAATCCTCTATTCTTCATAAACCATTCTAGGTTCTTAATTCATGTATGGATTTAGGTTCATACCTTAGGTTTACTGAGATTCAGAGGTTTCTCTGAACTTCCTCTCTTCCTTGGCCTTCTTCTTCAATTCTCCTTCTCTTCCTTCTCTTCTCTCTCTCTCTCACTTTCAATTAAGGTTCTAAAGGAGTGAAAGAGGCTAAGGGACATCCTATTTATAGAGGAAAACCCTCCATAATATGCCCCAATGAGTTTAGGAAAGCTCCCCTTCGAATTAGGAAGGTTTCCTAATTTATGATTTCTGGCTGTTTTCGTAGGGTCGGATGTAGGGTCGCAGAATCCGTCGACCCTACGTTTTTTTTAGTCATGCGACCCCACGACTAAAAAGTCATGGGTTGGACTCTTTTGAGGTGGGGTCGGTCACACCTGTTTAGGCATGCGACCCTACCCTCATATTTGACTATTTTTGAGTTAAACTTCATACCTGGTCTTGTGGTTTCTTCACGCACTTGGTCCACTTGGCTCGACCATGATAGGTAGACCTAGTACAAGGTGGTAAGACCGGTTAGTTCGATATAGGTCTTACAATAATAGCTACCAAGCAAGTATCGGTATGGCTCTATATGAGGCTCTCTTTGGAAAGAGATGCAGAACTCCACTATATTGGGAAGAAATTGGTGAAAGGAGAATAATTGGATCAGACTTCATCCAAGAAACTTGTCAAGAAGTCGATACAATAAGATAAAGGATTAAGGCAGCCCAAACCCTTCAAAAAAGTTACTCCAATGTTAGAAGAAAGGACAGAGAGTTTGCTGTAGGAGACAAGGTGTTCTTGAAAATCTCACCTCTGAGGGGAGTAAAACGCTTCGACAAGAAAGGGAAGCTAAGCCCTCAGCACGTGGGACCCTACAAGATAATAGGGAAATGTGGAGCTGTGGCATACCAACTCACATTGCCACCATCCCAATAAGAGAAAGGATTAAGGCAGCCCAAACCCTTCAAAAAAGCTACTCCGATGTTAAAAGAAAGGACATAGAGTTTGTTGTAGGAGACAAGGTGTTCTTGAAAATCTTACCTTTGAGGGGATTAAAACACTTTGATAAGAAAGGGAAGCTAAGCCCTCGGTACACGGAACCCCACAAGATAATAGGGAAATGTGGAGTTGTGGCATACCAACTCACATTGCCACCATCCCTATTAGGTGTACACGACATATTCCACATTTCCATGCTATAATTTCCATGCTATAGAATTACGTCCCAGACCCATCCCATATACTAGAAACTGACCCTCCTCTGTTAAGTGAAGACTTGACGTTCAAACTTGAACCTCAAATGATTCTGGACAAGAAGATTCAGCACTTGAGGAATCGAGATGTTCATTAAGTCAATGTGATGTAGAAAAATTAGCACGTGGAAGATCTATCTAGGGAAGAAGAAGTACCCTCACTTGTTCGAGGCTACGGGTAAGATGAAATTTCGAGGACAAAATTATGTTAAGGGGGGGAGTTGTAAAACCCGCACCCAAAAAACCCAGCCTAACTCAATTTTTCTTCTATGCCTGGGTTTTCCACCGCTGATGAAATCGAATCTATACCAACCTAATGACCAGCACCACAAGTACCAAATGATAACCCAAGCAAATCTAATATTGTGCTAGAAAATAAATCATGTGGTACTGGTCGCGGTTACTAGTCAGGAACTATAGACGAGGTTCGCAACCGGTCAGGCCTAAAAGGCCCATCCGAGGAATGTTAATTTAAGTTCAAGCTGTTGGGAAGTAAGGGAATATTCTCTTGGACCCATCGACGAGCCCAATGGGTCCTACCTCCCTATTAATTGATTTAACTTGGTTTAAGAGTTAAACCCTTTCCAGCATTGCCACTTGGGAACTCCAAAGTCCCACTCCAAGAAGGAAACTCCAGTTAACTCAACCCTATCAAACTCCTCTCCTCTAAGTACATATCATTCAGAAGGAAATTCTAATGTGTTCTGAGACAAGGAAAGAGAGTTGAAGGAAAAGGAGAAACTTAAGAGGACGGGTGCTTGGAAAACCATCGACGCGATTCTTAGCCTTGCATCACCGCTCGAACTGCTGTTGGTAAAACTCCTTAAACCCTACCATTGCATTCGATATATGTATTACTAAGTTGTTCATCGGATTAGACCATTACTTCGTAATGAAGCTCTGCTCTCCGTTAATGACAAAGTAGGGTATCTACTTCTTGATCTTGAGGAGGTTCTCCCTCGACGAGCAGTTCAGGGTAAACCTGAATCTGCCCTTGGTTTAATCTTAGAGTACCGATGCCTAGACCTAGGACGAATGCCCCATTCAACCATGCCTAGTTAGTAAATCATGGGATAACCTAACGGGGAAAATTCGATCCAAATAGTTGCCGACAGACTTCCACAAAAAAAAGCCCATAGGCATGACTGGAGGAGACCCTGGAGGTAAATTTTGTGCCTTTGGTAAGGCCAATAAACCCAAACCACACCTTCAGGGAGTAGCCAAACTTGCCACTATGTGATCCGCCAATCACAATAAGGCATCGATGTGTTACCAGACATGAAGCTAGACTCGACATTGAGAGACCCGCATCGCGACAGGCTGATGACAGAAAGGCTCGGATCTCTGCCGGATGTGAAGCCGAACTAGACCCTGTGTGACCTTATTCACTATCGGCCAGTGTCAAAGCCCTAAAACATGGTGTAATTAATGATATAGACAACTAATTGATACTTCCACACACTACCTAGGTGTCATATACAAAGAAAATATCGACTCTTGAGGTGTGATAGATCTTATTTACAAAACCTTAGGTGAGGAACGGAAACCTGACTAATTTTTGGAGTGTTTCTGATCTTGCATATGTTTGTGCCATATGCTTGTTGTAAATAACATGTCATCCAATAACTGCCTTTTTGCATGCATTTGCATTGTTAGACTTGTTGGTTGTGAATGTAGGATGTTTGTGCTTGGTCGACAATGGTGAAACGATCGAGGACTACTGTATCCGACCTGATAAGTACTATATTGCCATGCGTTGCCCTAGTGTCTTAATGGGATGACAGCGTCTAGGGGGGAAGCGGATGGGCTGGGATTCCTATTGGGATACTATGGGAATGTACATGATGACATGTAGGATTTGGTTAGTGGCACTACCCATGTATGCAACCCAGGCCAATTGGGGGTTAGGTATTGGTATGGATAGGGGATAAAAGGGAGGTGGTGGCAATATTCGTCAGTGCGTCATTGGCCAAACCTCTGCTTTATCACTGTCTATATTGGAATTGTGTCGCTTCACTAGGGTTATCGATGCAGGCTGGTGAGTGTCCATTCTCTCCTGTGCATGGAAGTCTTGGCCAGCTTCAATGACCATGGCCAGGCTTTACCTTAGCACTAGTATACATTATACCAGACTTTTGCATCTTGTGTGTGTAATAAACTATCATGCATTTTCCTGTTTGCTTGTCTGTTTCTCACTAAGCTCATGTTGGAGAGCTTACCCTTGCGTACAATCTTTTTTTTAGATGATGTTGCAGGTACTACAGTGGCGGACTTCATAAACGCCCCTACTGTCACCAATCTCGCACAACTAAGTGTGCAACCATTGGAGGAGGAAAAACACGAAGTAGACTATAAGTGCGACGTGTGTGTTTTCAAGCAGTGACGTTGTTGTCAGCAATCATGGACGGAGACTTTAAACCATTTATTTTATTTAAGTTATTTTTGGAGCAATGTTAATAGCCATACTATAGGGTTATCTTACAATTTAGTTTTACGTTTATGGTTGATGAGTTTTATGGATGGATGATGATTAAAATAATTGAACAATGTTGTTTAGTACTTTATTATTATCAATAGATGCTCAATGATTACTTAGTTACTTCTGTTATCATATTACTTGGAAATATATTCGCGTTATTGTGCTGGTGCGCGGTTGGGATCTATAAGCGTCGTTTATGAGATTCTAGGTTGGATCACACCTAAACTATGGTGTCGGTCCAATCGTACTCCAAAATTTTTCATATTGGAAATTTGGAGTGTGACAGCTTCTGCCTCCGCCTAATTCATAGAAGATTTACTATGATGCCAGGCTTAAGTCAAGGGCATAGCCAGAGGCATCACCATCCACCTTAAACCTCCGGCTCTCTAAAGCTAAAAACCATTAAGGTTCAGCCTATGGCTGATTCCGGAGGCACCATCTCCCACCTCCATCTGCCGCCTTGGCCACTGTTAGCCAGTTTGCTTAGTTAAATCCTTTGTGGACCAACCGTTGCGTTCTCGGCTTACCTTGGGATCTGCATGGTGACATTTTAAATATGTCTATGCAAGCTAAAAGAGAATTAACTAACATAATGATTTTATGTAATCTAATAAGTAAATCGACATGGGTAGTGAATGAGCCAATTGTTGGCTTTCAAGGTTCAACAGCACTTGTGGTGCCTCCAGGTAAGGGGTCAGATCCGTAGAATTAGGACATACCTTGTATGTTTATGTTGTGTTCTATATAACATGTCCTCCAATTATTGTGATACTTGAGCATGCATTTGCATTATAACAATTATGTTTGATTATATGGTGTAGTAGTTGGTGGTGTGTGTGGCTTGTGTGACCTACGGGTACCAAGGGAAGGTAATGCATGGGTACACTGGTCCTAGGCTTGTATAACATGCAAGTACCAGAGGAAGGTGACACATGGGTACACGGGCCCAGACTTAGTGCTAGCACCATAGTGGAGACACGGTGGCCCAAGGGAATGGGGACTATGGGTCTCTACTAGGGTGCAGCCCTATTATATTTTCATTATGTTCACATAATAGGCATTAGGAGGTTACATCACTCGTGTTCTAGCCCCAAGGAGGTGGCATGCCTTGGATCAGAAATCTGAGGGGGGGAGTTCTCTTGTAGAAGCAATTTAGCAAAAGAGACTAGGGGATCCTGCTTTTATCTTAGCCCGATGCATGAGGTGTGAAAGCAATCAAGACGTAGGCAGGGACAAAAGCTGTGGTAGACACATCAATTGCAATTATAAAACCATACCATGGACCTAACATTAAAACTACATCATATTCATTTATCCCTGGCATGTGATACTTGATTCCTCACTAAGCTAGGATGGGAGTTCACCCCTCGTATTGATACTTGTTTCAGATTTTGATGTAGGTGACTATTCTGTGGCTGATTATATGGTGTCTCCGCTGGCAGGCAAGGGATCTGCAAGTGAGGACTATTATGAGGAGCATGGCAAGGGATACACCTACAGCGATTGTGTCTATGCTTGACGCAGCCCTCCCCGTACTCCCCATTCCTCTTGATTTATTTTGTAGATAGATTGTATAGTCTATCTAAGCACTGAGTACAAATTTACTCTTTTTATTTTGGGTATGTGTAT
Source organism: Protea cynaroides (assembly GCA_028583415.1). Lineage (NCBI taxonomy): Eukaryota > Viridiplantae > Streptophyta > Magnoliopsida > Proteales > Proteaceae > Protea > Protea cynaroides. The sequence continues at coordinate 28,867,464 of CM053276.1, read as the reverse complement.
ACTGATTACGGGTATTATTTTGTGGAAACAATGGATGTAATCATAACTCTAAACCTTATTTATGGTATGATACAACTAGTTAACATCTGTTACATATTAAATTGCTTCCGTTGGTATTACTATGTTTTGTTATATTGATTATTGCTGATATTGTTCGTGTAGACTATATGATTTATTGGTAGGTCACTATAGTTGTTAGTTCCTTGGAGGATTCGGGTCGTCTCAGGAGTCGACTCGAATATCACACCCGATTTTTGGAATGGGTTATGATAATACTGATATCAAAGCACAGCTACTCTAATGCTACCTACAAATTTCTCCTACATGTATGTATCCATAGTCCAGTGACAGATGCATAGGGGTTAAATTTAAAAGACATATAAACCAATCAGTAGTAAGTAGGGAGATAGTAGTTAGACTCATACCACATTACCAAAATTTAATGAAGAAAATAATCCACAAGTAATAAATAAGAACTATTGCTATATATATAATTTGACTTTTGTACAAAATTGGGTACGGTCCACAACCTGGACGGTTACCCGAAGATTAGTCAGTACCACTTCAAGAGCCAGTTGTTGCTGAAGAATTCCATATATGGATTGAAACAAGCTTTTCGACATTGGTATTTGAAATGTGATAGCATGATTACTTCCTATAGCTTTGTGGAGAATCGAGCTAATTAATGCATTTACATAAAGATCAAGGGAATTAGTTCCACCATACTAGTGTTGTATGTGGATGACATTATCTTAGCTAGCAATGATCTATGGATCTACATGAGATGAAACATTTCTTTACCTAAAACTTTGAGATGAAGGATATGGGTGAAGCCTCCTATGTTTTAGGCATAGAAATTTACAAAGACAGGTCTCTTAAGACCTTAGGACTGTCCCAAAAAAATTACATTGACAAAATTTTGGAAAGGTTCAAGATGAAAGAATGTTCATCAAGTGTAGCACCTGTAGTTAAAGGTGACAGACTCAATCTGGAGCAATGTCTAAAGACCAAACTGGAACAGCAGACTATGCAAGATATCCCCTATACATCAGCAGTAGGCAGTTTAATGTATGCTCAGGTCTTTACCAGGCCTAATATTGCATTTGCAGTGGGAGTTTTAGAAAGGTTTCAAAAGAACCCTGGTTTACCACATTGGGTAGCAATGAAGAAAGTATTAAGGTACCTACTGGGTACCAAGGATCACATGCTCACATATAGGCATAATGATGATTTGGAGCTAATCAGCTACTCAGATTTGGATTATGTTGGATGTGGAGATACGAGGAAGTCTACTTCAGGCTTCATTTTTCTGTTGACTAGAGGAGCGGTGTCTTGGCACAGCATAAAACAACCTAAGACAGCCTCTTCTACTATGGAAGCTGAACTAGTGGCATGCTATGAAGTAGTTCCTCAGGCATCTTTGTTGAGACAGTTTATCATATATTTTAAGGTCATAAGTTCTATTGAAAGACCTATAAGGATCTTCTGTGATAATACTGTAGCAATATGTTTTTCTAACAACACATGCTCAATGAGTAGCTACAAATACATTGAGATAAAGTACTTTGTTGCTAAAGAAGACGTTCGAGATCGTCGCGTTCAAATAGAATATGTCGATACTGATCATATGATAGCAGATCCTTTCACTAAAGGCCTTCCGCCCAAGGTGTTTATGGCACACATGGATTGTATGAGACTATGTAAATCATTGAGTGGCTAAATGTTTTATTATGACATTGTAATGTAAAGTTTTGATGATTTCGAAATAAAATTATTTCTTTTTCTGTCATTTATTTTGTTGTATACATAAAGTTTTATAATGATAGACGTCTATAAAATTTTCTAAGCAATAAAGTTTGACCATTGAATGGATTGTTAAATCGATTCTATAAAGTCAGATTATCAAAATTGAGGTTCATCTTAAAATAAACAATCTATTATAATACATGGAAGGAATTGTTTCCATTGTACTCTAGTACTGGGACATGCACTACCATGATTCGTGGGTTGGGAATTTTATTGTAAACATAAGGAACATGTCCTTAAGGAAGGATCCGAAAATTATTGTATGGTCATACATCATGTTAACAATCATAAAGTGGTTTGCCGTATGGCAATATGGGCCAAGTGGGAGAATGTTAGTCGGGTGGCCCATATGCTACTTGGCCCCACCTTATAGGGTTATTAGCATAGGATCCACAGTGACATGTGGCACCCAGATCACCCCCCATCCTTGATGAGAGAAGACGGTGGATCTATAAATAACAGGGAAAGAGTCCTGTGCATACTTACGCTAATTAGAGAATCTGCATCACATTCTCAGTCTGTAAAAATAAAGGAGTGCACAAAAACCGCATCCCTTTTCTTCCTTTTTACTCACTGACGCATGCGAGGACGGAAAGGAACTTGTGCACATTGGTTGGATAAAGATGGCGACGAATAGTCAAATTATTGGAGGTATTTTATTTTTCTGCTTGTATTTTTACCTTTGTAATGGTGGTAATCCAACACTTAAACCCTGCTTGTCGATGCACGGGAAGCTAGCCATGAAGTGCTCTACGTGTGGACAGACTCCACGGACATAGTCACTTGGTTGATGTCAAATTCTCAAGCTACCTGGCCATGGCCACTGTTAGCTTTGCTTTATTATACCCTCCACTTGATCTCCCTTTTCAGTTCTGTAAATATCTCTAAAATGCCTAGACTATATATGGCTACCACATGTGCTTGCAAACTTTAGTAAGAGTAACAAACAATGCTGCTTTTGTAGGGATGTGCCCATCTCCATTATTCTGCTTTAAAATAATTTCTTTTTAGCCTATTTACAGAAAAAGTAAATAACAAACACTAAAACAAGCATTATCTGATGCAAGGCAATATCGAATTGAAAGACAAATCACAAAGTAAGAATAATTTTATAACAAATAAAAAAAAAAAACAATTACAAGATATTAAGGGTTATACTGAGACTACTTAACTCAAGGGTCTCTTAAGACTCTTTCACCTCAAGTGTAGAACTTTCTTAATATAAAGAGGACCTCAAACTCTTCAGGGGAACCTCACAAGCACTCTCAAACAACAAAAACTCATTAAAATTCGCAACTTTCTTTCAAGAAAAATTACAAGTATATAAAAGGGAGGGGAGAGGAGAGAGGGGAACGAGCTATTGAGAGAAATTGAAAAAAGAAAGAGACGTTGGAAGGGCATTAAAAAATGGTGGAACAATGAGTAGTAATAAATTAAATGGGAAAGAAAAAGAGAGAGAAACGTTGGGGGTTGGAAGACTAAAGGGAAGAAAATTTGAGGTAGGGGAGATCGAAAGTGGATGGACCTTAATTGCTCTGTAGACCATGCATGGCATTATCAAGCTGCATCAATATCAGCCTAACCCAAGAAAATTTGAGGTAGGGGAGATCGAAAGTGGATGGACCTTAATTGCCATGTAGACCATGTATGGCATCATCAAGCTGCATCAATATCAGCCTAACCCAAACACTTCAAAGTCAGAGGTGGAGCTAAAATTTTATCTTGGAGGGAGTTACTGCACACAAGGGAGAACCCAGTTGGATTACTTCTCAACCAGACCCACCCTCCCCCCCTTAAACATGAATGTGGCCTAACAATCCAACAACACAATATGTGTTGCGAACCTTGGAGGTTGCGATTGCCCTGCCTGGTTCAGGCTCCTAGGCATTTCAAAAGCCTAACCAGATTTTGAAGGCACAAAATGCTAAGTAATTAGAGCGGTTGTAACACTGTCTAACCTGCTCCATTGCCATACTGACCAAGTCAAAATCCTTGTGCTTGATCTTGGATTCGTTCTGCAGAATTCCACTGTTATTGTTCTTTTTGCATGTTCCAAGCAGTTTTCATTTCCATCGGTTTCTATTGGTGAAGCTATGGCGATCAGCGATCAGAGAGGGACTGGATATGGCTATATGGCAGGCTGGGATCGAGTTATTGTTGAATCCGATTGTCTCCAGGTGGTAAATTTGTTGAATGGCTCTTCAAAGGATGGTGATCATGATCTGGTTTCGATTGTGAGTGATATTTGGGAGTTAATCCCTCCGTGTGTTTCTGTTTCTTTTGTTTTCGTGTCAAGAAAGGCAAGCTCTATTGCCCATTTTCTTGCTCGGAGAGCCCTTACTACTGCGGGGTTAGTTAACCCATTTCCAATCCGGAGCTTCAAAATTGTTGTAATTTGGATGCTCCGGCTCCACCCCAGTTTATGAATGAATAGTTTTATATCTAACCCAAAAAAAAATCTGTTTGTGATTTGTTGACAATATTTTTTTTTTGTGCAACTTTGTCGCCTCACCAACAGTAATGATTTTTTGAGAATCTTTACTCACATTCTTCAGTTTCATAAACTACGGAAAAAGATCCTGTACAGACTGCCAAGTGGCAGTGAGATCTGACCACTCAAAGTGCATTGGGACATGTGCCAATGCACTTTGAGTGGCCAGATCGTCACTGCCACTTGGCAGTCAATACAGAGGATCCCGTTCCGTTAACTACAGCCCACTCTTCAAGATTGTCCTCAAGTTAAGTACAGTCTCAAGGTACAATTCCACACCTTATGTCTACCTAGAACAGTCAGAGACACAAAAAAAAAAAAAAAAAAAAGATCCTCTCTTGTTGTCCAGTCCTTCCAATCGAAATCTCACTACAGTTCAGTCAGCATACATATCAATGTATTGGTATGCACGCTAAGACCCCATTTGATAACATTCCAGCTCCTTACTTCTTAGCTCCGGAGCTAATTCAAAATAGAATGGCTATTGATAAACACGGTACAAGTTTTGACTACCATGGAATAAACCACTCCAAAAATGTCTCTGGGAACTAAAAAAAACTAAAAAAACTTAATTCTCTTGCTCCGGAACTATTACCACTACTTACTGTTATCCACCACCACCACTAGCACTGCCACAATCACCACCACCACTAGCATTGCCATAATCACCACCACCCCTCCAGTGCCACCATCCCCACCACCACCCACCACCCGGGCCGCCACCACCATCCCCACCACCACCCACCACCCACAGCCACCACCACCACCACCACCACCACCGCCCCCACCACCCACAACCGCCACCACCATCCCCACCACCCACAGCCGCCACCACCATCCCCACCACCACCCACCACCCATAGCCACCACCACCACCACCACCACCGCCGCCACCACACCCACCACTTACCACCGATGCCGCCACCACCACCCACAACCTACCACCATCACTGCCACCACCACCACCCACCACCCACCACCCACCACCACTATCACCACCACCACCCACCCACCACCTACCACCACTGCTGCCACCGCCACTACCCACCACCTACCACCACTGCCGCCACCGCCACTACCCACCACCACCACCATCCACCAGCACTACTGCTGCCACCATCCACTAGCACCACCGCCACTACCACCACCCCCCACCGCCACTAAAGAGCATTCTGGAAGCAGTTTTGTTTTGGAACAGCGTCATCAAACAACATTCTACTCCAAAAATCCTGACTCTGGAGAATAAGTAGAAAACAACTCCGGACTACAAGTAGCTCCATAGGAGCTGGAGTGTTATCAAACGAGGACTAAGTAACTCCAGTTGTTAGATCACAACCAAAGGGACTTTAGCAATGAGACGATCCAAACCCAACAAAGAAGAGTAACTGAAAACATCAAAATAGAGTGAGGAATGGAAGGGAATAAAATGTAGCTTTACTTATCATTCCCAACCGTAAATATCTCATGTTCTCAAATACAAAAAGGCATTTTCTTGGTTACTTGTTTATAAAAACTTTAGCTTATTGTGTCTTGCTTTAAAGCCCGCAATAACCTGATACAATTCCGTGAACAACCTCACTTCTTTCAACCAGAGAACGACTCATATTCATTTCATATGATGGCCTAATAAGAAGAGCAATACTGCAGGACAACAATGTCGCCCGTTGTTCAATTGAAGAAAATTCAGCCAAAGGTTAATACGGGACATTGTTGGGGAGATTCCGGATAACATTACTCTTCATTCCAATCTTGGTACGCATGGCTTCCACACCTGACCTATTCATCTCCCGCAGCACCTTCATCCTTACAATCTGCTCTTTTGACTGCACTGTTGCTAAGCCCATGCTCCTGTACCTGAAAACCAGAGGCCAATCCCTTGTCACCAATTAATTATCAAGTCCTATTATTATTTACTTCAAATAGAAGAGGACAGAGGAAACAGACCTTGAGGCTAACGCAACAGCAATGGCAATATCTCTTGTGGGTGAGGGACGCGGTTTCTGGCGGTAATAGCGCATAAATTCCCGAGATCCAAGATTTTTAACTGATATCCCACCATTTGTTTTTCTTGTTAGCACTAGCTCAGATCCACCACTTCCAAGCTCAATGGAGTTTTCCATGGAATCCACCGTGACCAGCTGTTTCCCATCTCCATCCACATAACTATAAGGGGAAACAAAACACCCAATGAAATCAAAGCATAAATATGATTTGCTTAATAAGGAAAACAGTCACAAATGGAATGGATCCACCACCATAGATGGGATCCAAAATAAATGGATTAGACCTAAAGATGGAACCCTTCTTTTTTATAGGGTTTGGATCTTAAGATCAGATATTGAAATGGAATGGAACACCATCAGAGATTTGGGTCCAGACCCAGGATCTGCTGGCAAGGATGAAGTTTTGAACTTCAAACCATATTGCGAGAGAGAGAGAGAGAGAGAGAGAGAGAGAGAGAGGATGAAATTTCATAGTTTGGATCTGATCAAAAGCTGTAAAAACACTTCGTAAAAAAAAAAAAGAGCAACCATAACATAAATACATGTTATCTAGGTGTAGAATCAATAGAATCAATATAAACCTGCTGCTGTAATCATAAAATTCCTCCAACTCCGCATCCTCATCATCACCCCCATCCCCATAGTGTACTTTGCAATGACCTTTTGCCTCCATATGCTTCCTTGTTGCTTCTAAGCTGTAAAAGGGATGGCACCTGTCATTACAATACAAGCACATGAAATCCCTCTTAACCTGAGAAAACAAACAAGTACAAGATTAGTTCACAAAATTAAATATAAAGATACAAGCACGAAACAAGAAAACATTTCCAGTACCTTGAGCCCAAGATAAGTAAGGAGGCCCTTGGGATCCTTCAGATACTCAATATCAGGAATGAAAAATCCATGTTTCTTGTGCATGTGAACCATGCAGCTTTCTAGGTTATCATGCTTTATATCACACATAAAGCAGCAGGAAGGTTCCAACTCTTCGTCATCATCATCATCATCATCATTCATGATTTCATCCACATCCAACTGGGACTCATTAACCAAATAGTCTTCCGTGTTGATTTCCTCCCATTCATTTTCACTGTCTTCGCTCTCTTCATTGCTATCAGCCTCTCTTTGGGGGGCAGGTTTATTAGCAGCACGGCTTGGGAGAGGCTTAATCACCGTGTCTCCAACACTTGTTTGCGATGCCCGTATGAGATGAGTTCTTGATTTAAGATGTTGAGCATGAGCTTTCACACTTCTATAACCCTTGCCACAAAGAGTGCAAATGTATAGCATAGGGGTCTCATTTGACTTAGTTTGCTCTTGGGCTAATGAAGCTTGCCTAACTAGAAACAATGCTTCAGTCACCCCTGGAACACCTGCAACCTGGTGAACATGCATAAATTAGAAATTTCTACCATGTGGGTATAAAGCTAACAAAGTGCAAATACAGACCAGAATTAATACAAAAATTAATAAAACATATACTGTTTGAGTCCAAACAATCACAAAACCAGTATATTTTTTTAATAAAAATCTCTCTCCCTCCCCTCCCAAAGGGGAGCTATGGAGTGGGTATCACCAATATCACTATCTACCCTTATAAAATAATGCAATACCAAAGTGGGCCATAACCGAACAATTAGGGCAGGTACCCACACTAACCTGCAATCCCTACTCCCTCCTCTAATAAAGAATATGTAGCATACAAGACCAAACCACAATCGAAACCACTCTCTACTCTCTACAAAGCAGAACCATGATTAAAACCACAATACTCTTTAATTTCTCCTTACTTTATTTACGACTGACCATAGAGAATGAAGAATATCACTCTAAGATATCTCTCCACTACCTATTTCAACTTTTCTCTAAAACCTTCGAAAAACACTATAAACTGAAGTAGAAGTTTGATTTACATTGCACCAGGGTTTACAATGAAACTCAACTTAACTCAGCCATATCCCAACTAAACGGGGTTGGCTATATGCATCGTATTTCTTCAATCAACTCTATTTAAAGCCATACAAAATTCCAATCCTGAGCTATACATGTCTTTCCACACTTCTCCTATGGTCATTTTAAGTCTACCTCTAGCTCCATTAGCTTTTAAATTTGAAATGTTCATCACCTTCCCGTACTGGAGCATTCAAAAGGCCTCCGTTGCACATGTCCATACCACCTCAGACGAGTTTCTCGCAACTTATCATGATTAGGGGCAACTCTCATGTTTGCTCTAATTTATTCATTCCTTATTTATCTTTTCTAGTTTTACCACTCATCTACCGCAACATCCTCATTTCAGCCACATTAAATTTGTTTAAATATTTTTTCTTTACTGCCCAACATTCAGCCCCATACATCATTGATAGTTGTATAATAATTCTATAAAATTTCACATTGAGCTATAAAAGGATACTCACACAACACTCTGGATGCACACTTCCATTTCATCCACCTATTCTATTCTTTGTATAAAATCGTCGTCTATTTCTCCATCTTTATTCATGACTAACCTAGGTACCTAAAGTTATCAACTTACCACTCTGTCGTAGCTCTCTATCATCAATTTCACCATCCCACTTTCATTTCTATCATTACTAAAGTTACACATCATACACTCTGTATTTGTTCTACTTATCTTCAAACCTTTTGATTCCAAAGTTGATATCCATAAATCCAACTTTACATTAATCTTTCATACACAAAAACAAAATCATCTGCAAAAAGCATACACCAAGGGATCTAATCTTTGGATATCTCTAGTCAACTCATTTATGATTAGTGTAAACAAATATAGGCTTAGAACTAAACCTTGGTGTAATCCAACTGTTATTGGGAATTCATTACATGGCCCCCACAGTTATTTTTCCAGTCACTACATTATTATATATAATTTTAAGGGAAAATATCAACCACACCCCCTGTAGTATGACTTAATCTCACCCACTCGTCTTTTTTCGCGATAATATCACCAACACCCCTTACTTTTGAAAACATGGTTCAGTCAAACCCCCTCTTTTACATTTTTGCGTTATAACATGACATTTATTGGGAATTCATTACATGGCCCCCACAGTTATTTTGCTAGTCAGTACATCATTATATATAACTTTAAGGGAAAATAGCAGCCACACCCCTTGTAGTATGGTTTAATCTCACCCACCCACATTTTTTGCGATAATATCACCAACACCCCCTACTTTTGAAAATATGGTTCAGTCAGACCCCCTCTTTTACATCTTTGCATTATAACATGCCATACAGTCGAGTTTGAATTTGGGTTTCTTAACCTTAATTACTGTTTGAACTTCCTCACCCCACCACCAAGTCTCCATAGATGAGTGTCATATTCCTTTATATTCACCTAAAACTTCTTTAGTCGTAGTTTTGACGTAAGCAGTCATCTCTTTCCACATAATATAATGCTCTTCATCTAAATCTCACATTCCCTATGATACTAATTATCCGTAAATGTATTCAAGTTTTCACCTTTTAAGTTCCACCACCTTATCCTAAGGCAAATAATCTCACATCTCTTACGATTCGTCATTTTGAAACATATATTTAAGGTCATTAAACTATGTTGCGTGGCTAAGCTCTCTTCTGGCAATAATCTTACAATCTTTAAATGATAACCTATCAGCTCATCTAGTTGGAAAGATATCTATTTGGCTACTATTTTGTTCATTTTTAAGGTTATTAGATGCTGTTCTCGATTTTTGAAACATGTGTTTACTACTGAAAATTTTAGGCAACCACAAAATCTAAAACCGAAATCCCCTCGTTCCTTTATCCAAAACCAAATCCTCTATGAATTCTTTCATATCCTCTACTATCCCTTCCAACATGCCCATTTAGAATCCCTCCTATTACAATCTTTTCTGTTTGACTAAGTCCTTGAATAAAATCATCCATGTAATCCCAAAATTGTTCCTTATTGTTTTCAACTAATCCTATTTGGGGTGTGCAAGTGTTAAATACATTAAATATCTCCTTTCTTAATAAAAGTTCGACGGATATTATCCTAACACTGATCCTTTTAACATCTACAACGTTCATTTTTAAATCTTTATCTATTATCATTCACACTCCATTTTTATTATTTGTATCCCCAAAGCCACCACCACCAAAGGCTAATCCCAACTAAATGGGATCAGCTACATGGATTCTTATCCTCCAATCAGCTCATATTATTTGTATCCCTATTACACCAATACTTATGATCATCTAAATCCTTAGCCTTTCTAACTTTCCACTTTGTCTCTAGTATACGAGCTATGTTAATTCATCATCTTGTCATTACCTTAATTAAATCTAGATTTTTTTTTCTATTAAAGATCTTATGTTTGAAGATGTAAATCTAATATTATACCCTTGGGCTAGCTTCTTTACTTGTACACTTCCACGGTGTAAAAACCCTTGGCTACTTGTCACCGTAATTGGGCACCGAAGCAATGCGTCTCTTGTCGGGGACGCTGTAGCTAACCCTTGCCAGCTTTCCACAGCACCTGGGTCATAATGCATGCAGCACATTGCTTCTGGAGAATGCCCTAGCATAAGGTCAATAGACATAATTCTAGGATCCATGTAAAAGATGAGTGCTAAATGTTTACAGTGCCAGCTGCCTACCTGACGCACCAAACAATCAGAAAGTAAATCTATAATCCACAGGAATCATGCGCAAATAATCTAAACACAGAAGATACCAAATTTAAGGACACACATCAGATTCATATCCAAAACAGCAAATAAAATGAAAAAGAAAACAAAAGAAAAGCAAGTAGAAAAAGACAAATTAGAAAACTAGCTAATAGATGAGCAGTAAATAGATTTAGCAGAAAAAGAGTTGAACAGCAAATAGATGAAGCAGAAAGAGTTGAACAGACAATAGATAAATCAGCAAATGATGGTAATCCAAGAACAGCAAATAGATGGTAATAAAAGAACGGAAAATAGATGAATCAGCAAATAGATAAAAACAGTAAGTAGATGAAACAGAACAGGACAACTTGAGAGAAAACCCCAGACTAACCCTACCATAGGGTAAGGATAATGTACACTGCAAACCCTACCAAAGGACAACAATAATGGACACTGCAAATCCTACCGAATACCAGAGAGAAAACAAGATCCTACAGAAGAACAAGGACCGTAGTAGAAAAAAAAATAAAAAAAGAGAAGATATCAGGAACTCGAACCAACACGTACCTTGCCTTCGCAATCAGATATAAGAAAACGAACCACCCAAAGGAAAAATATAAGGTACAAAACAAATCAGCAGGGGAAGGGGAAGATCAAATGGAGAAGATTGCAGGAAGAACAACGGAGACCAAGAAGGAGAAAAATTCTATTACTTGTAGAAAAAATCAAGCAAAGGGGAACAGAGTCACATAACCAAGTTTATGAAATGCAATATGACAAGAACATATCAAAAATTCCCAAAATCGAGAACAGAAGAACAAATCGAGAGCAGGAAGAGATTAATTGATTTCAGGAACAAATTGAGAGCAGGGAGAAGAAGATTGCAGGAACAAATCGAGAAGAAACCAATAACGGTGAAATGATTATTCAAAGACAGAAGAACAAATCGAGAAGGAAGAACAAATCGGGAGGGAGAAGAACAAATCGGGAGCGAGAAGAAGGTTAAATTAATTTCAAGAACAAATCAAGAGTGTTAAGTTTTAGTTTTGTAGTCTAGGTGTCATCCAGGCTTCGCTAGGTGTCACCTAGCTTAGTGCTGTTTAATTTCCAGCTTTTAGTTAAAATTTCCTTATTTAATTATAACTCTTGTAATGTTGACTCCTTTCGGCCAGTCACTTCTTATTATAAATAAATATAGAGGAGAGATAATTACTCAATACAATTCTCCCTCTCTCTCTCTCTCTCAATATCAATCTCTCATCTAGTCACTTACATTGTTTCATGGTATCAGAGCCTCTCTGGTCAGATTCACAACAATCTCCATTATTATTTTTCCATTACTGTTTTGAGAGTCCTCTCCATCCTTTTCCCTTTTTCCTCTTTTTTACATGTTGCTGTCCCCATGGATTGAAGAACTAATTCCAATTTCATGGAAGCCTACCAGCAAGGGGATTAATATGCTGAAGTCATCGGCTGAAAGCAAGGGTCTGTTTATGGGAGCAGATTATTTCTGAGTTTCTGAATGAGCATAACAGATTTTCTGGTATTTCTGAGATTCTGAATGAACAGATCAGATCAATAGTTTCTGGTCTGGACCAAGGATCCAATCACAGCATCAAGATAGTTTCACGGTTATTTCCATACAGCAGATCAAGCACTAATTCCTGGATATGATCTTTACAGCAGATCTGATCCATCTGATCAATCACAGCATCGAGATAATTCCTGGATCTGATCCATACAGATTGTTATTTCCATACAGCAGATCAAGCCATTATTTATGGATCTGATCTATAAAGCATAGTTTTCAAGGCGACAAGGCGATGGAGGCCGACCCGGGCTCCTAGGCGTTGCCTAGTCAACCAAGGCGTTCCTGGTTTTTTTTTTTTTTTTTCCTAAAATATCAATTCTATATTTATGTTTATACATTATATACTAAATGCAACAATGGAATATGCTACATAAAGAACTAACATTTAACTATTTAAGGCATAACCTAATATGAGAAAAATAAACAAAGAATGATTAAACTATAAAATGTAAGAACTAAAAAAGCACAAAGCAATAAACTAAGAACATAATAGCATATAAAATAAGAAACAAGAGTATTGTTCCAGTTACAATATGCATTAGGAAAAGAAGCATTCTATATCTAGTCTGTGATCAACATTTGAAAAAGAAAGGCAAAAATAAAAATAAAAAAAAGCCCACAGATATGCAATTAGTACTGATATAGAACATATGGTTCTATGACTAGTCATTTGTATCACAATAAAGCACACTGATTAGCATCTGATTCATCAATACTTTGCTTTTTTTACTGAAATAGTGAATCAGAATCCACTTGTGATACCTATTGCATTCCCTTCCATGCAGAGCAGTAAAAAAAAAAAAAAAAAAACGTTGTAGAAGGTAGAATAAGAAGAAAAGTGCAGAGAAGAAGAAGAACAGAGTAGAGAGGAAGAAGAAGAAGAAGAATGGAGCACACCAAAAGAGAGAAAAAAAAGACATTGCAAAAAAAAAAAAAAGTAAAAAATATGTTGCAGAGCAGAGAGGTAGAAGAAGAAGAAGAAGAATGGAGCAGACCAGCAGAGAAAAAAAAACAGAAGAAAAAAAGGACAGACGTTGCAGAGCAGAGAGGTAGAAGAAGAAGAATAGAGCAAAAAGGAAGAAAAAAAAAAGACATTGCAAAAAAAAAAAAAAAAAAGACATTGCAAAAAAAAAAAAAGACGCTGCAAAAAAAAGACGCTGCAAAGAGGTAGAAGAAGAAGAAGAAAAGTGCAGAATAGCAAATTAAAAAAAAAAAATGTTGCAGGGTAGGGGGAAAAAAGTCATTGCAGAGAGAAGAAGAAGAAGAAGAAGAAGAGCAGAGCAGAGAGGAAGAAGAAGAAGAAGAAGAAGAAGAAGAAGAAGAAGAAGAAGAAGAGCAGAGCAGAGAGGAAGAAGAAGAAGAATGGAGCAAACTAGCAGAGAAAAAAAAAAGACGCTGCAAAGCAGACTCAGCAAAGAGGTAGAAGAAAAGGAGAAAAGTGCAGAATAACAGATAAATAAAAAATAAAAAAAAAAGGTTGCAAGGTAGGGGAAAAAGGTCAGTCATTACAAAGAGAAGAAGAAGAAGAGGAAGAAAAACAAAGCAGAAAAGAAACAATATTAAACAAACAAAAAAATGTTGTGCAGAGAGGAAGAGGAAGAAGAAGAAGAACAGAGCAAAGACGAAGAAGAAGAAGAAGAAAAAGAGAGCAAAGAAGAAGAAGAGGAAAAAAGTTGCAGACAGATTTCTCGTTGAAAAAAGAAAGGGCTTGCAAACTGCAGAAATTTCTCCATGAAAAGAAAAAGACTTGCAAAGTTGAAACAAAAGATTAAAGAATTAAAGGAAAAAAAGACTTGCAGAGTTGAAGAAGAAGAAGAGAAAGTCGATATTCAAAAAATAAAAAAAAATTTTGTCACAAAAGAAGAAGAAGAAGAAAGAACCATTCATATAAACAATAAACAAAACATACCTGATACCGACCGCCAGAAGCAGAGTAGGACAACCAAATCGCCAGAATACTCGCCGAAATAGGAAGAGAAACAGACAGAGCTTCTTCACTTTCTCTTTCAATCGGCTTCGTCTTCTCTTCTGTAATCCCACTCTTCTATAATCCCACGATATATATAACCCATGATCCCATGTATTGGTGTACAATATATTATTGTACACCAAAACAATGTAAAAGTTAATTTTAGAATCTTATTAAAAAAAACCAAATAATAGTTATAATAATATAATATCCATTTAATTTAATTAAAAACCATTAGTACTGGTATCAAGGCGACCGCCCAAGACGTCTGGGGGCCCAAGGCGATGCCTAGGCGTCGCCCAGACATCCTGGGCGGTCGCCTTGCGAGCTTCCACAAGGCCAGTGACAGCCCAGCCCCATTTTTTGTGCCCGAACGCCTAGGCGACGCCTTGACAACAATGCTATAAATCAGATCTGATCCAATCACAGCATCGAGATAATTCTTGGATCTGATCAAAGCAGCAGATCTAATTTTCCGGATCCGATTCATATTCACAGCATCGAGCTTTTTCTCTAGTTGGTCTTCTACTACTCTTTTTTTTTTCCTACTACTTTCAAGGCCCATTTTCTGCTGCCTTAACGGTATTTTATTTTGTATGAATTTGCCTTCTATTATTGGTTGCTGTCCCTATTGATCAGCAAGGATTGATATTTCTTCCTCTGTATTGGAGAGCCCCATTATTCCTTACGGAGAAATCGGGGTCTTGTCATCCCCCTTCTCAATCTCCTGAGTGTGAGTAGGTGTATGCCACCGTCCGGTGCTTCCTTAATCTCCTCCATTGAATAAGCCCACTGTCACATCTACCCATTCCTCCACCATCATATCAGTAGTAGGAGACAATTCGGCGATTGGTGAAGTGATGATCAGGGGATATTCACGTCCTTGCACCCCGCGGTTTGCCTCTACTAACCAAATCATTGCCTTCCTGCTTAAAGCATTGGCTACTATTTTGGCCTTGCCGGGATGGTACTAAATATCACAATCATAATCCTTCAACAACTCCAACCACCTTCGTTGCCGCATGTTCAGTTCCTTCTGGTTGAACAGGTATACCAAACTCTTATGATCCAACATTATACTGAATTTCTCCCCATAGAGGTATTGTCTCCAAATCTTAAGAGCAAACACCACCGCTGCTAGCTCTAATTCGTGTGTGGGGTAATTCTTCTAATGTTCTTTCAATTGCCAGGATGCATAGGCCATCACCTTGGAATCCTGCATTAGAACGCAACCCAAACCTAGTTTGGAAGCATCGGTACACACTGTGAAAGACGTCACCCTGGTTGGGATGGTCAAAACCAGTGTTGACACCAGTCTCTATTTCAAGTTCTAAAAACTCTCTTCGCACTTATTGGACCAATCAAACTTCACACCCTTCTTTGTCAACAGGGTTAACGGCGTGGCTATACGAGAAAAATCTTCAATGAACCTCCGGTAGTAACTCGCTAACCCGAGAAAACTCTGGATTTTCATAACCGTTATGGGCGCCTCCTATTCCAGTACAGCCTTGACCTTGCTGGGATCCACGGAAATTCCCTCCGTCGACACCACATGGCGTAGAGAAGTCACTTCCTTAAGCCAAAATTTACATTTTTTGAACTTGGCGTACAATCTCTCATCCCTTAAGTCTCTACAGAGCCATACCCAAATGTTCCGCATGCTCAGTATTATTCGGGGAATAGATCACTATCATCGATTAACCACAATGACGAATTTGTCCAGGTACTCATGGAATACTCTATTCATCAATTCCATGAATGATGCCAGAGCATTGGTTAATCCGAAAGACATCACCAGGACCTCGTAATGTCCATAATGGGTACGAAATGCCATCTTCGGAATGTCATCACCCTTGATCTTCAATTGGTGATACCCTGACCGAAGGTCTATCTTGGAGAACACACATGCACCCACTAGTTGGTCAAAAAGGTCATCTATCTTAGGTAGTGGATATCGGTTCTTGATGGTGAGTTTATTTAGTTCCCAATAATCCATGCACAATCTGACACTACCGTCCTCCTCCTTCGCAAACAACACCGGGGGCCCCCAAGGCGAAATACTAGGCCTGATGAAACCCTTGTCTAGTAATTCCTCCAACTATGACTTCAATTCCCTCAATTCAGTCGGGGCCATAAGATAGGGTGCCTTGGAAATTGGCGCCGAACCCGGCAACAAGTCAATGACAAACTCAGTCTCCCTATCTGACGGTAATCCGTGTACGTCTTCAGGGAACACATCCGGAAAATCTCTCATTACAGCTATATCCCCCAGTTTCGGTCCTTCTGCTTCAGTGTCCATCACTAACACAAGATAACTTTCGCATCCCAATTCCAATAACTTGCATGCCTACATTGCCGATAAGAACTTCGGTCTCTTTTTGGGTTGGGTCCCGTAAAACTTCAACGGTTGCCCCCCTTCGATCTAGAAGGAAATCTTCCTCGCCGCACAATCCCCTTGAGCCCTATGGGTGGATAATCAGTCCATACACAGAATCACATCAAAATCTGTCATTGGGAGTCTAATCAAGTTGGCTAACATATCACACTCCCCTAAGGTTACTAGACATGGTCTGCGGTAGGTGTCTAATTCAACCTTGAGCCCCATGGGTGTATGCACTACAAATTTGTTGAGAAGTTTCTTCGGCTAAATCCATAGTTTCGTGGCAAAAACAGGCGAAATAAAAGAGTGAGTGGCACCAAAATCAAACAACACATATGCAGGAGTCTGAGATACAGTAAGGGTACCTGTCAAGTGTCACCACAACAGACGCTACCTCAGCTTCCGTAGTTGTCATGGCGTAAACCTTTCCCGTTGCCTAACCCGATATTGTACCCCGGGATTGGTGCAAAACTTGGATATGTGACCCATCTATCCACAATTATAACATGCTGATGATGAACCAGGAGCAAACATCACTGGCTTGGGTGCTGGTGCCTGGGAACTGACACGGGAACCGCTGGCCGATAAGCTGGTCTTGAGCCCACCGCTATAGGCCTAAACGTCTGACCATATGGGGGCCCATAGTACTGTCGAACTGACCTATTAGAGCTCTGAGATCCAAGGGATGGTGCAGCTCTCTTCCCAGTGTCTCTCATCTGAGCCTGATAGCTTCCTCTATAACCGGTCTCTATCAATTTTGCCGACTGCACCACCTTGCCATATCTGGTCATACTCTGGGACTCACACTATTACCTTCACATCTGCCCGTAATCCCTTGATGAATTTCCTTACCTTGGCTTCTTCCGTCTTTGTGTGAACCGGGGTGAAGTAGCATAGTGTTTTGAACTGCCGCTGATATTCTACCACTAACTTTGGCCCCTGTTCTAGGCTCAAATACTCATCCTCCTTCTGGTCCCTGAAATCTTGAGGAAAGGAATTGAGGAAGAAAGCTTCCTTAAAAATCTCCCACGTAAGGGTTCTGTGCTCAGCTAACAATAAAGGGCAAGTAGACACCCACCAGTTGTACGGGTCCCCTTCAAACATGTATGTGGCGCATACTATCTGTTGAGTGTCATTGCATGACATGATATCCAAGCATTTCTCAATAGCTTGAATCCAAATAGCCGACCACATGGGATCCTCCCCAATCCCGGTGAACTTTGGGGGCCACATCCGGGTGAAATGGTCCATCAATTTGGACGGGTCCACCTAAACCTAGGGTAATCCCATCATGGCCAGATGCCCCACTCAAACCAGAGCTACTGTTAATCCCACCGTTGCCATTGTCACATTTGCTGTCCCAGTATCCACAGCAATCAAAGTTTTAGATGCCGAGTTGGTTGTTGCACCTGAGGCTGACACTGTTACTATAGGGGCCCCTGTAGGGGGTATTAGGCCCACTGTCTGAGTCATCAGAATCATGGTTCGAAAACTCAACCGAGATGGGTCGAGATCTCGACCTTCTCGCTAGTCTCCATTGGGTCGAGAAGAGAATTAGGTTAAAAACTGGGTCTCGACCAGTTCTAAATTGGATCTCGATCAGTTTCGACTAGTTTCGAACTGGTATCAACAAATCTCGACCCAACTCGACTTTATTGAACTAGTTTCGACTGGTTTAAGTGATAAAATAGGAGTCTCGGTCGAGATCTAGACCGAGATCATTTTTTCGCTAAAATTCCTTATGTTTTCTTCTTTTACTCCATTCCTTCTTCTCCAACCTTGCATCTAAGGTTCGAAAACCTCTGTTCTTTGCAAATCTCTTCATCAAAGTGCTGTTGGAGCCTCATTTTGACCTATTCTTGGCAAATTTGAAGTTTTGAGGTATGGTTTTTTTTATCTAAAACTTACTTTTTTACATGAATATGTTCAATACATGTTAGTTCATCATGAAATTTATATATGTGAGTCATTAGGCCGATCTATAACCTCATCCTTTCGAAATTATTTTCTTGTAAATATATTTTTTATTTTGATTTTCTATTAAAAAAAAAATATTTTTCAGCAATTAAAAATTAAAAAAAATATGATAAATATTAATTAGATGGTGTTGAAAGTATTATATGATGAACACCGTTGGCCAATCTACAAGGCCACGGTTTCATTTTTTTTTTTCTGT
Source organism: Protea cynaroides (assembly GCA_028583415.1). Taxonomy (NCBI): domain Eukaryota; kingdom Viridiplantae; phylum Streptophyta; class Magnoliopsida; order Proteales; family Proteaceae; genus Protea; species Protea cynaroides. The sequence continues at coordinate 28,848,410 of CM053276.1, read as the reverse complement.
ATATATATATATATATATATATATATATATATATATATATATATATATATATATATATATAATTTTTTGTTTAAAAAAATAAAAAATATATTTCTTAAATATTAATCGGTTTACTTTCAAAATAATATATGTTGAACACCGTTAGCCGATCTACGCGGTCACGGTTTCAGTTTCTTTTTTCTGTACGTATTTTTATTTTTATGAATTTTTTATTAATAAATCCTATTTTTCAGCAATAAAAAATTAATAAAAAAATATTAATACTTATCGGTTGGTATTCAAAATAATATATGTTGAATACCATTGGCCAATCTATGGTTCCATGTTGTAGGATTATATTTTTGAAAAAATAAATTATTTTTATTTAATATCCGAAATTATTAATAATATCTAACTAATTATGAAAAATTAGAAAAAATTAGGAAAAATATTCTGTTTTCTTAGAACATAGTTTTAAAATTTTGAAAAATAATTTCAATGTGTTTTGAGTTGTATTCGCATATTTGATGATTTTATGTTCTTCAATTTTAAGTTTTATTGTTATAAATCTATTGATTTAAATTTCTCTATTTATGATCTTATGTAACAGTGTCTCGTTTTAAATATTATGGTTGCTTCGGGTTCTCGTGAGGGAGGTGGTGATGCTTATCGTACTGACATGGCTTGGCAGTATTGTACCGCCATTGACGGTGATAGAAAAAAGACCCAATGCAAATTATGTGGGAATAAGCTTTTGTCTGGTGGGATTATCAGACTTAAGCAACACTTGAGTGGGACTTCTACAGACATGGCAAAGTGTGCTATAGTTCCTATAGAGATTACCAGAGTCATAGCTGCACAAATGAAGGGAGGCTAGCAAAGGAGGTCAAAGAAAGAAAAAAAAATAAACAACAATTCGAGGAAGCAATCCGAGGCACAGTGCGTGGTTTGGATGACGATAGTTCAAATGATGATGATATAGATGTCAGGGGTTTAACTGAGCAAGAGGCCAGAGATCTGAGACGGGCAACAATGGCTAGTAAAGTCAGCCATGAGATGGACATGGAAAGGTTGAAGCAAAGAGCCTTAGGGGCAGGTGATGGTGGATCATTTCAGCAGCCTGAAGAACCACAAACACGGAGTAAGGGGGTTGGTTTCTAAGTTTTTCATCAAAAAGTACTAGAGCACAACCCAAGGCACCACCACCTACTGCTAGGGATGAGAATTATGTTGAGATTCTACAATAGGATCCAGCAGTTTTTAGAAAGGCTGGCACCAAACAGAAAAGATTGAAGAGTATGTAGAACTAGAAGGGTACAAAAGAATTTATTGGGGATGTCTTTGCTAGGTGGTTCGTCTATAATAGTATCCCATGAAATGCCAGTGGTGGCCCATACTATCAGTCTTTCTCTGATGTAGTTGTTCAGGCTGGTCCTGGTGTTAAAGCCCCTACTCCATATGAAGTGATGAATGTCTATCTCCCAAGAATTAAAAAAGAGCTAGAAGTATGGATAGAAGGGTTAAGGAATAACTGGGGTACATATGGGGTCACTATTATGTGTGATGGTTGGACTGGTCCCACTAGAAAGTTCATCATCACCTTCATGGTCTACAGTAATGGGAAGACATCATTCTTGAAGTCTGTGGATGCATCTGCTACATCTATGGATTACTACAGACAGTGGTGGGATGAAGTTGGTGCTACGAATGTGGTGCAAATTGTGACAGACAATGACAGCAACTACAAAAAGATAAGAGAGATGATGGGCTAACTATAACCTTTTTTGGAGTCCATGTGCTGCCCATTGCATTGACTTGATGTTGAAGGACATGGGCAAGATCCAAAAAGTAAAGCAAGTGATTGAACAAGCACGTCAGGTGACAACATTTGTATACAACCATGGCTATTCTTTGAACTTGCTGAGGGAGACATGTGGAAGGGACTTGTTAAGACCCGGCATTACCAGATTTGCTACCAACTACATAGCACTAAAGAGCTTTCAGGCAAAGATGGTAGGCATCAGATCGATGTTTGCATCTGAGGACTGATTTGGGTGGAGGGAGCCCAGCTCTCCTGCTGGGGTTCAAGCACAAACTACTATAGCTTCAGAGGAATTTTGGAGAACACTGAAAGATGTAGTCAAAATTTTGGAGCCAATGGTGAAGGTGCTGAGATTAGTGGATCCAGCATTCTAACCCACCATGCCACATTTATATGCTGCCATGGATATGTTGAAGGACCGTATAAAAATTGTACTTCTACGTGAAAACAAACATTTTGTGAAGATTATCAAAGATCGATGTGAGAGTCAGTTGATGCACCCATTGCATAAGACTGGTGAGTATATTTAATAATGTCTTTAATTTAGTTCCACTTAATAGTTAGTACTCTATTTTAATCTAGCGACTCATATTTTACAGCATACTATTTGAACCCCAAATATCAATATTCACATGTGCTTGAGCTGATGCACCCATTGCATAAGGCTGGTGAATATATTTAATAATGTCTTTAATTTAGTTCCACTTAATAGTTAGTACTCTATTTTAATCTAGCGACTCATATTTTACAGCATACTATTTGAACCCCAAATATCAATATTCACATGTGCTTGGGCTCAATTCTGACCTTATTGGTGCAATAAAAGATGTTGTGACAAAATTGGTGCCAAATTATACTGTACAAGTACTGGTCAATCTGGAGGTGAGTTGCATGATTTAAGTGCTGAATTATTTGAATATCCATTTATTACAATGGCTAATGGTTATAAATTTTGAAATGAATGTAGATTAAAACGTTCAGAGATGGTTTTGGAAGTTTTGAAAGTTTTGGAACTCCCACCGCAGTGGCTAGACGAGATAAGACCGTCCTGGTATGGAATTATGGAAATTGAAATTTCCAAGTAACATATCTTATTTAATATGCGTATTAAAATGTGTTCTTTTTGTGCAGCTGAGTAGTGGCTGTGTATGGCGAGCATGCAACTGATTTGAGGAGAATAGCAATCAAAATCCTATCTCAGATATGTTCCCATCTGGGTGTGAACGAAATTGGAGTATTTTCTCCCTTATCCATTCAAAGAGGCAGAATAAATTGGGCTCTCAATGGCTAAATGACTTGGTGTACGCCCATTACAACATGAGACTGAGGGTACAGTGCTTGAAATTTGAACAAAGAAATGAACAAGAGCTAATTGAGCTAGCCAACGTCTTCCAACTATCTTCATATGAAGAGAATCCCTATGTGGAATGGATGAGAGACAGAACAGTTTTAGTGATGGATGAGCCTGGTGGGATGCCCAACCCCACTGTGTCTGCTCCGATGGGTTCTAATCTCGAACGGTTTATGTCCTCGGATGAGGGTCGTGTACACCCACAGTTGCCTAGACCGTTTGACCCCCCAGCTGGTGGTGACCCAGAAGAATACAATGGATCAAAGTGGCTAGTCAGCTTCTGATAGTAGTGGTGATGATGGTAGTGGTGGTGGTGATGAGGGTGGTGGTGGTGGTGGTGGTTATAATGGTGGTGGTGGTGATGATCCTAGACCGACTGTACCCATTATTAGATGGACCAGCAAGAGTCAGTATACACACGCTACACAGGATCCAGATCATGGTGGACGTGCATCTTCATCACGGCCTACGATTGGGTATACACGTAGGTCTCATCAACGGGAACACCCTTTGCAACCAGTGGAAGAAGAAGAAGATCGTTTCTTTGGCATCGTTCCTGATCCTGATATTATGCCTGATGTTGAAATTAATAACATGTCCACAAACTTTGGAGGACTGAGCATTGAGGGTAGCAGTGGATGGGAGCAGGGGGCAGTGGAGTGCTCATGGATTTGGCACCACTGCGGCATAGGGTTCTTATTCTGGTGATGATGATCGCATGATGGGAAGTACATATGATTATTCTGCTGATACTAGTAATGCTGCATCACAGACTGACTCAAACTTTGTGGACAGTCTCTTTTCAGTCCCAAATTTGCAGAGAACCACGCCCCCACACCAGCCAATATATGCTCACTTTACTCCACATTATAGTGTATTGTATCCAAGGTAAGGTATCTTTAAAAGCTTCCCGGATCATGTGTGAGAAATATGTGGAAGACTACCAGACCTTCTATAGCCAAAGGATGTCGTGGCAGGACTTTGTTTATCAGACCGAGATATATTTTCTTCAGCAAAGTCAATCTGATCAGATGGAACCTGCACGCCCCTTTACATATGATTAAACATTGGGATAGACTGATGGGAATGTATTATTTCATTTTGAGTATTTAAGTCTTTCATATAATGAGAACTTGTGAGTTATGTCATTTTGTGGGATTTATGATTTATAAATGTATGATTTTCCGACAATGTGATTACTTTTTATGCTTCAAATGTGTTTATATATGTTAAATAAGTATTTTCCTACAATATATAGCCTTAAAATGGCTTTAAAATGGCCTTAAAACATCAAAAAATAGCTTAAACCATAAAAAAAAAAAAAACTTGTCGAAACTCCCATTTAAACCTTTGGGAGTTTCGACAGGATCTCGTTGAGATCTCGTCGAGATCTCGGTAATCTCGATTTTCTCAAGGGTCAAGATCCGAGATTTCGAACTATGATCGGAATAAGAGGGGGTGGCACCCCCGTGGTGGCAGGAAGGGTGGTTGCAAGAACCACAGTGGTGGTGGGCCATAGGGCAACTACCAAATCCAGCATAAATTGTTGCTACTGAAACCTGATTTCCTATTGTTCTTCCCTCCTAGCAATTTACATGTGTCGGCTTGCTGCTTGGCCATTAGTTCCTTGTGTTGCTTGCTCAAGGACTGTACCATCCCTCTTAAGACTGCAGTCACGTCCCCCAGAGTGAGGATGGGGTCCTTCGAGTCATCTACGTGTCCCACCCCATCAAGACCCACCTCATTCCTCAAAATCTCGGGGTCAGTAGCCCGGGCTCGCTTCCCACTCCTCGTGTGAGGGGCCATGATGCAAAACTTCTCCTTCGCCTGCAACATTAAAGTGAGCAAGCACGTACCATTAGAAGCAATAAGCATTCAGTTGTTCATCGGAAGTAGTGTTCGGAAGTTATTCCTCCGGACCCTCCCAGTGTGTTTTGCGCGAGTTCACCGAAAGAACTTCCTCGAGCTTTACTTCCACTGTTTGGCAGAAAGTTCAAGGGAAGATAGTAATAACCTCCAGAGGTAGACCCGGAAGTATTTCCTCCGACAAGTGAATACAGTTTTTTTTTTTTTTTGTAAGGTTCACAGGAGGAAGTCCTTCGGAAGTTGTACTTTCGGAATAATTTCCTCCGGACAATTCCAGTGTCCTTCACCGAATTCACTGGAAGAATTAGCACTGGGAGAACTCCTTGGGGCTTTACTTCCGCCACTTGGTAGAGGACTAAGGGGGAGTTCATAATACCCTCCGGAAGTAGACCCGAAAGTTTTTCTTCCGAATATGCTTCCAATAAATACCCCTTTGCGAACTACGGATACTGACTTACTGTCAAGATTTTCTGGGACCCATAGAAATAAGATACCGAATGTAGTCCTTCCAACACTTCTTCTGGTTTACCCAATTTTTATTTAAATCGCAAAACACAACTTCCTCCTCTCCCCTTTGTGACCCCCCCCTTTCTGCATGAGAAGAGAGCTCCTCGTCTCCTCCCCCGACCGTAGTCCCAACACTTCTTCTGGTTTACCCAATTTTTATTTAAATCGCAAAACACAACTGCTCTTCTCATTATCTTCCTCCTCTCCCCTTTTGTTTGACTCTCTACCCCCTTTTTTCTGAGCATGAAAAAGAAGAGAGCTCCGTCCTTCCGATCATTCTCCCGACAAGCATTGGCAGGGTCAAACTCGGCTGAAAGGGTGAAAGGGTTGATATATCTAGGCTGGGTGTTGTGAAATACATGGTTTCACAATTTAAGGCAGCAACCAACCCATAAACCTTGTCTCTGCTATGTCTAGATCTAAGACGTTCTAGTCAACCGAGTCAATCCCAAAGCAGCACATACATGACTTGCATGCAGAAAATAAATGCAGGATAACATCAAGTAATGATCAATATACATCCAAGGCAAATGTACACTGACAAATGCAAGAGTTTCAAGAAGGTGAAATGGTGATGGTCAGGATTAGACCGTAGCGTTTTGTAAAGGGAAAGTCGAGCAAATTACTTGCTCACAGTGCAGGAGCTTTCAGAATTCTTATAAGAGTGAGAGCTAATACCAATGTGCTTGAATTACCTACTGATATGGGAATCAGTAACATGTTCAATGTTGAGGATTTGGTCTACCATGACCCTTCTAACTTCGCAAAAAAGAAAAAAAAAATCATTCGTACTCATAACTCAAGTTGGATAATTCTCAAAGAGCTGAAAGGAAAATCCTTAGGCATTTCATTTATTGAGCCGTCTCTAAACCCCTTTCTTTGACTCGTTTCGAATCTATTTTGATTCCTCATTTTGATCCAATTGTTGAAATGGTATCTCTCTCCAACCTTGATGTTGTCGAAGTGATTCTTGAATCCTTGTCTTGGAATAAAAAGGATTTCTATTGGTGCAATCTGATCCACTACCACCCCTTCTATTTATCCTGATGTTTTTTTTGTCTTTCCCTTCACCATTGATACCTTTTCATCTGAGCCTATTTTCCTTCCTGCTACTTCTATTCCTTCCATACCCCAATTTCATCAGCGAGTTGAGGAGATCGAGGATATTATTGATGAGAGAGTTATTTTTCTACACACTGGTGATACCCGAGAGTTCTTAGTTTGGTGGCATGGACGACATGAGATGGACTGCACATAGACTTCCATTGAGGAGCTATAGCAGCTTAACGTAGTTATGATTGAGGATTACATGAGTTTTATTCATTGGAGGTGAATTCTTCCAAGCCTGGGAGAATTGATGAAGAGATCCCAGCAGTTTTCAGCTAGGAGTAGAGCAGCAGCTTTATTTTTAGTTTATCTTTTTTTTTTCTTTTTTTTTTTCTTTTTTTAATCTATCACTATACACAGCAAGTACTCGTTATTTTTCTATTCCTGTTTCTTCTACTGCTGAACAGCACTTTTGGACTGAATTCTACTGTTAGTAAGGCCTGGTTCATCTATTTTGGCATTAAATTGGTTAGTAAAACACAGTTCCTGTTTCTTATATCGAACTGTTGTTGTTGAAATTGGTTTCTTACGCATTGAAACTTGGCTGTTATTATTTTAGCAGTATTGAAATTCCCTGCATAACAACTTGTCTAATGCTGCCTGTATTATTGAGCCCTATGTCACTCTAATTGATCATTGTTGAGTTGGTAAATCACTATTAGAAATATATTGCTCATTAGTTGGTGAAATTCAGCTCTAAACATCTAAATGCAAGGCATGTATGCTGCTGTCCCCTATCCTAACTAGCTAAACCTTAAATTACTTAAATGCCTAGCTTGCTGTAAGCATAGGAAATCTTCTGTCTCGTCTCTTGGTTTCAGGGAGCCAGGGAGCAAGAGTTCTCCCCCAAAAGGAGCTCTGACAGAGGGGCCCCTAGGCTGTCCTACATCACATTCACCAAGGAAGCAGAAGCTCCTTTGAAGGAAGCTATTTAGAAACAGATGGAACGCTTTCTACGTCAGGAACAAACAATAAGAAAAAAAAAAAATGAACACTCTTAATTGATAAATGTCTCTGCTTCAAATCATTCGAAGTATCTTTTCAGTATAGAAATCTAAAAAAAGATGGAATTGCCACAACATGGGCATTCTTCTTAGCAAGAATTATTGCAGTAGGATATGGCTAGGAGGACTTGGAAGGCATTATGGCATTAAGATTTCCAAGGTTTAGCCAAGGCTTAGCTCAAGACCCCATTACTCGTCATATTTGGTTTGGTATTGCTACCGCACATGACTTCAAAAGTCATGATGTATTATTGAGGAATGTCTTCATCAGAATATGTTTGCTTCTCACTTTGAACAGTTAGCGATAATTTTTCTATGGAATTACAAAATCTTTTTCATGTAGCTTAGCAAGGAAATTTTGAATCATGGGTACAGGACCACAGAGAAAGAAACGAACAGAAGAAACACAGAGAAGAAACACAAAGGAAGCACAAATTTAAAAAAAAAATCAAGACCAGCACCTTACCAAAGACAAATTCCAGACACGAAATTTCCTCATAATCATTGTTCTTGATTAAAAAGAAGTCTATTTGCATGACCTAAAATGTACTCCAGGAGAAGGCAAGGGATAAAAAAATGAAGAAAAGACAGAAAAAAAGACATACCTTCCTCTTGAGATTGTAACGATGCCATTCGGACTTATAATGGAACCTTTGCTGTAAATCATCATCGAATTCCTTATTGCAAGCATTGCAGGTGAGTCCTGGCATCCTCGTTGTCTATTTGGTTAGAGAGAACCTGAAACTTCGCCACAAAAATCAGAACTTTTAGGGTGCATTTAAATTTCTGGCATCTAAAAAAACGACTTTTTTTTTTGTTTCTGCTCACAGAGTGTAGTTTGAAGGAGTGGAATATCATTTGGTAACAACAAGAAAAAGTGACTTTGGAACAGAAACAGAAAAAGAAAAAAAATGAACAGATTGATGTTTGCTAGGCACTTCAATGGACTCACTACGAACACTTGTCTATATTTACGAAAATTCCATTTTCACTTATGTATTTACAAAAATACCATTATCTCTAATATAGCACCACTGGACAAAAAATAAGACAATTACAAAATGCCAGCTTAACATATGACTCATATTGACATGACAATTGTCATTTGCACTCATCTTATAGGAATTTGCAAAATGATACAAGAAAATTGAATGAGTCTTGCTGGATATGAACCTCCAACTCTTGGAGAGTTTCATTTTTTTTTTTCAGCATTGGGAAACATGACCGTGTTTGAGCAAGGTTTGGAATTTCAGTTTCAGACCTGGTTTTGGCAGGGGCCAAAACCGAAATTTCAGCCGAAATGGCCAAACCTGGCCGAAATCTGGTTTTTTTTTTTTCGAACTGTAATTTCGGTGGGAAAAAAAAAGTTTTTTAAGCCCAATTTTTTCATATGATACTTTTTTAACCTTCTTCACATATCCTGATTGAATTATTTTCACTAGAAAAACATTCTAAATAATTTTTCTATGATATAGACCATATAATACTTACGTATGCTACTATGAAAATATGCAGAAATAAATCATGTGACATTACTATTACATCATTCAATAACATTCTTTAAAATTTAAATATCAAATTACATATAATATATGGAATGGAAGTCACTCAAAGTCAAATCCACAATGGGTTTTGTAAGACCAGCCCCTAATAATCTATAAAATAGCAGGTCTTCCCACCATACAAATCCCGGAATCGAAGAAGCTAGGGCTAGACAATTCTCATTATACCTAGGTGAGCGTGTAGACCCCATCTTGTATTATGATTTAGACCATCGAGTAGGTGTGGAGACGACCACGAGTCTTGGGGTTCATATATTTCATTGGGATTACGGTTGCTGAGCAAATCACCATAAATAAAGCCAACCGAAAGAAGTGCTGCCGGATCCACTTCTTCCGATATGCTCAGGCCATCTGAGTTTTACAGGTTTTACAAACACCATAAACCCCAATAAATAGTTAGGTTGAGCTTTAACTCATCCCAACTACTCCATTCGTGAATTGGACTCTCCATTGAAGACTTGGCTCACTCTTGGCTCTCTCTCCACCTCCTTAGCTTTTTGCCCTCCCTCTTCTTCAACACCCAACCACCATTTTTAGGGTGGTTGTGCATTGAAGAGAAACTTAAAGCAATCACCACAAGTAAGTACAATTAACCAACGCATTATATTGATTTCTTTGATTGGGGGAAAAACACCATGATGGGGAGTAGTGGGGATTTTCACCACTGGTGCCAACTATGGTTGGGGAGAAAACCCCTTTCAACCTTATGCCTTGTTCCATGAGTTGAGGAGTAAGGGAAGAGAAGATATTGACCTAGGGCATCATGCTCCCTTCACTTGCACAAGAGTTGGAGCTCCTAGGGCAAATCTTAAGCCTTGGGCGTCATTGCCCACCCCCACCAATGGTAAGCCTTGACCTTAGAGACGGTAGCCCTAAAATGAGCCTTAGCTCAAACCCCTCTTGGCTCGTAGCCAGACAGGCACCGCAAGCACATCCGGAAGAATATACTTCCATGAGGGTTTTGTAAGGACTTGGAAGCCAGGGCCGAAAGCAAAGTCGCTTCCAGGTTAGCTAGGTGGTTAACCGGAAGTAGGGTTGGAAGATACTACTTCCAGATCTCCTTCCGATCTTCGCAGGGGCATTCACAGGGAACTCTTTGTTTGGTACCGGAAGAAGTTACCGGAAACATTACTTCCGGATCTACTTCTTCCGGTTAGTGTAATCCATCAGCTTATGGGAGCAAAGATCGGAAACAAGCTGCTTCTGGGTCATCCTACTAATGCACCAGCGGTTGTTACCGGAAGATATTAGTTCTGAGTGTCCTTCCGGTCATTGTAGGGTGTTTTACAGAGAACCCTATGTGGCGTACCAAAAGAAGTATGACCGGAAGCAATACCTCCGGGTTACTCCTTCCGATGGGGATCCGAAACACTATTTTGGGTGCTAGGAGTGTTTCAAACACAGTGGCTGAACCCTTAGGCTTTATTAGGGCGTGCGTAAGTGTTTTCCAGAATAGTTTGAAACCTTGTTAAGTATAAGCCAAGTCAAACTCTAATTCATTTCAAACTAATATGTAAATCTCTACAGGGTTCTGGGGAAGGTTCACAAGCATCTTCTCCGACTGGTTGTTGTTCATTACCAAGTGAGGGATTCGGAGCTTGAATTTATTTTTAAATGTTTTGATACTAGGTTGTGCATTAAAAGAAATATTGAATTGTTGCATTTCACATGTCATGTTATGAACTGTATTTTTTAGCATGCATCTTTGCATATATATGAATGATGTGGAATATTATGTTATGAATGTGTGATTGTGACTCGAATGGAGTGTGGGGGACCGAGGCATTGGTACCGTGGCTCATAGTTGTCAAGACGTCGCCTAGGCGCCACCTAGGCACCACTTCAGCACCCAGGAGGCCTTGTAACGCCTTGGAAAATCAGGCGCCTTGGTCGCCTCGGCGCCCCGTCAAGCCACCAACGCTTTGGTTCGCCTTGGCACCTTGACAACTATGCTGTGGCTGCCATTCGAGTCAATGGACAATTATCCTGGCAAAACTACGATGCCCAAGGAATGGGGTCGTGAGTCTTAGCTAGGGTGTTGTCCCGATGTTATCCTAGTAAAGGATACAATCCTAGAGGTACTGGGGTCAGGAGTCCTAGCTGGGGTACAGCCCATATACATATGTAAACTAACTTGCCATGTAGGTTACCATGATTAATAGCATATGTAGTTGCGACCCTTGCTAGTAGGGGTATACGTACTGGCATAGGCTCATTCCCCTCGGTTCCCAAAGTGCTAGGAGGAGAGAAGGGGTAGTGGGATCGGGACCCAACTGCAAGGAGGGAGCCTACTGAATGGGGTGCGTACACACTTGGTAGCGAGGCTGTCTTGTATGTGACGCTCGTAGGGTACAAGTTCCCACTGTACCTGGACTGTGGCGTTTATGTCTTGTGCTCATCCCTAGGTCCGAGGATACCACACCCGAGGTAGCGTGGTGAGGCTCAAGATGACTATCAGCAGATCATGGCCAAACTTAATAACAACGGAACATGCATTTGTGTGATTGTATGTCTGTTTCTCTCACTAAGTTAAAGTTTGCTTACTTTTATTACTTTGTGGTTTTAATGTTTTCTGCAAGGTTATTTGACTCTCGCTAAGCCTCGCTAAGCTCATGGCCCGCTTGTGATGTGAAGTTGAGTCCTGTCTGTTTTCCCAGTTACAATTTGTGTATACTACTAAATGGTGGGTTATGTATAGATAATATTATGTTTTGAGCACTCGTTGATGTAAGAACATAACCAACAGTCTGATTTATACTATAACAATTAGACGTCATCACACTTGCTATTTGATACGTAATAACATCTTCCATTATCAACACTCTTTTCCCCTGATTTGTTGTAATATTACTTGTTATGATTGAGATGATGGTTTGGGTGTACACTGCTTGTGTTGGTTCTTGGGTGAGTTGAGGTTGCCAGTGGGCGACCCCCTTGACACATCCGGTCTTCCGGAATGGGGTGTAACAAGTTTCGTAGCACATATAATCCCCTAGACCCCGACTCGAGTACCATTACTGCTGCTGCCAATAATGGGACTCCGAGTTCAGAACATAATCTGGTCAAGTTGTCTAAAATACATAAATATGAACTCAATCCATCATGTATTAAGGCTCTCTTTGGATCCATTTTTATTTTTGTTTTTTAATCAATTTATTAAAAATCATTTTTGATCAAAAATAAATTGTAGAATGATAAATAAATTTGGTATGTATATGTCGAAAATACATTTCGACCGATCTTCCTCTCTAAGTTGTCACTACACGACCACCACCATGCAGCCATTCTTGCCCTCCTCTGCCATTCTTTTTGGTACTTTCCTCTTCCTCCTAGATCTTCTTTGTTTCTTCTTCTTCTTCTTTCAATGTCGTCACCGCTACGAACACCACCGTGGTAAGCAAGTCCTCCCTAGTTCCATGGGTGGGTCTTACCTCAGCAACACTCTAAAGCTCTACTCACAGAGCCTCAACATGTTGCCAGCTTGATGCCACAATACCCATGTCAAAACTCAATATGGAAAATGGAAAATAAGATCAGAATGAGCAGACTGGTTTTTCCTGCAGTCTGTAATCATACGCTGAAATGAAATTCTGTTGCAATTAGAAGAGCTATTTTGTAAACCGTTAAAGGAGGAAGTAGGCGTAGGCAGAATTCCATTTAAACGTGCAATCACAGGCAGCAGGAAAATTCCGGAAAAAATGATATTTGTATTTCCTTATGTGCCGGAGTTATTCTGATTGGGAGGAGCTCAACTGATGCAGTACAAGTATGTTCTAGGACAGATAACGGGTGCTCCAAACAGGGCCTAAACACAAGACAAGAAAAAGACAAAAGCCAAGCCGTTGGCAATGGCTAACCTGGACAGCTATGGACAGCTGAGTTCAGAAAGGACAGATCTTGACAGTTGTATACAGCTGTCCAGTCCAGCAAGCTTCTACGCCAGCTTTTCCTTCCTCTTTCTCCTATGATCAGATTCTTATTTGTCTCCTAATTGTTTCCTAGTTTTGTTTACTAGTTTGGACATTATTTTGTTTTATGTGTTTTTGGAAACTTTCCAAAAGTTATAAAGGAAAGTTTCTTGTTCTGTATGCAACTCTATTTGTGGATTTTATTTAGTTGTAAGTGATTTTAGTGATTTTTCAGCCTATAAATAAAGATGAAAGAGGAAGAGGCGATAGACTTAGTAGAAACCAGAAAAATAATGAAATTTCTTTTTTGGTAGAGTCTCTTGATTGTGAGACTCAATCGTACGTCCTATCCTTTCTGTTTTGCTAAATTCTGTTGCAGTTAATCACTTCCCTCTTTGTTACTGCTGGACGACATCAAGACTACATGATATTGACCAAATTTATGCTGCTGGAGTGAAGATCATCATCAACACCAACAGATTCTTCTCCAATCTGGGCGGTAGCTGTTGCAGCAAACTTTCAGCTGTTGTAGCTCTCTCAGTCCTCTTCTGATCGACTCAATATTTCAGTTGGTGTTCAGAACTGTCCTCAAGAATAGCCTCTACCAGTTTCAAGAGCTTCCAATGGTTGGATGTTCAGATAAGTGAAATTTATTCTTGTTTGTTAATTTTGATTTGGGATTGGTTAGTATAAGATCCTGCAGCAAAGAGAGATAACTGAATTAGATGTGTTGAAAACCCTATTTGCCATCATCGACTTTGGAGAGGGATTCAAAGAATGAAGATTCTGTTTTCCCCATAATTTAGAAGAATGAAGTTTCTTCATCTATTCGAGAGTATTAATGGTGGAGTTGTCCCAAGTAGGAAGAAAGTTGAGTACAATTTGCTCAATTCCAAATATAGATCCATTGATTGCACAACAAAGGAAGTTGGATTGAACCAACTTCTTTAGCACGGAATGGTAAGCACCCTGTTGGAAGAAAAGGGCCTCAGGTCCTATCATCTTCTCTTTATTGGGTGGGTATGTGGGTTTGAACAAATGGGCTCGACGCACAAGCACAATCCTTGCAGCTTCGGGGCTGTAAATCATGAGGCAAGGACATCCTATCATATGTGTCTTGAATATATTCCCATACCTAATCATGGAAGAAGAAAAGATAAGTAGACAGTCACTGCCTTCAATTCTTAATGGATTACACAAAATAAAGAGAGAGAAAGATAACCGTTTCTACCTAGCAGAGAAGACCATATTGGGGCTCTGTGAATAGAGCTTTAGAGCCTCGCCGAGGTAAATACAACCCATGGAACTAGGGGGAGTAGCTAACCACGGTGGTGGTGGTGGTGACGGTGACGCCATTGGAAGAAGAAGAAGAAGAAACAAAAAAAAGGAAAGTTTCAAAAAGAATGGCAGAGGGTAAGAATGGTTGCGTGGTGTTTCCGTAGGAGAGGGAGAGAGGGAGAGAGGGAGAGAGAGGTTGGAACAAATGTTATAAAAAATAAAAATTTTACTATTTTTATCTTCACTAAAAAACACATGTTCATTAAACAATGCGTAAAAACAGACAAAAAGAATTTTTAATTAATTTTGGGCTTATTTTCATTTTTATTTTTCATTAATAGCATCCAAAAATAATACCAAACCTCTTTAAAAACAAAAAATTGAAATTAAAACGAATCCAAAGGCAGCCTAAGGCAATGTTTGGTATCATTTTTATTTTTGTTTTTCCGACATGTTTTTATTTTTGTAGGTATTTGGTAGTAATTTGTGGGTGTTATTTATGAAAAGAAAAAATAAAAACAAACCCCAAATCAAAAAGAGGTTGATACCTGTTTTTTATTTTTTATAAAAAAACTATTTTTGTTGTTTTTTGCGCATAACACTTAAAAGCACATGTTGTAATCTTAAAAAGTGGAAGGTAAAATAGTAATTTTATCTTTTTTTATAAAATCATCGTTCTTCCAAAAATCTCAAGTCCTCTTCTTGCGTCAGTGTTCGTGTTTGTGAAGCAGCATCTCCATTGCTATCTCCGGCGACGACGATTACTGATCTTCTCTTCCCTTTCTCCGGCGAAGATGATTTTGGGTATTTAAGGGGGTTCTCATCTCCTCTTCTTTTCTTATCTTTTTTTTCCCCTGTTTAGCTTCTTTAATCCCTGAATCTCCATCTTCAGGGTATTTTGCTGTGTAATCTTCTACTACTTCATGCTTAATTTTAACCAATGATGATGCTTTCTAGGATTGGTCGTTGCCCCTCGGGATTAGCACATTCCAGCTTCCAGCAGGTAAGATTTTTTTTCTACTTTTTATTATTCTTTATTTTTAGTTTTTCTCCTACCATCTATAGATTTTTTTTCTACTTTTTATTATTCTTTATTTTTAGTTTTTCTCCTACCATCTATCTCTTCTTTTGATCCAATTGATTGAATTAATTTTTGGCTTCTTCACATCCACTGTTGGTATCGGAATTTTCTGTTTTGCAGAGCAGATTTTTGCGTGGTTATGCCAGAAGGATCCAATTGAGTGGATTAATTTTGGGCTTCTTCACATCAACTATTGGGATCGGAATTTCCCATTTTGCAGAGTGGGATTTTGGGTGGCTATGCCGGAAGAATCCAATTGATTGAGAATTAATTTTGGGCTTCTTTCACATCCACTGTTGTGACTGGTATTTTTTGTTTTGTAGAGTGGATTTTTGGGTGGTTATGCCACAAGGACTACCATTCTGGATGAGGCTCTTGGCTTCTAAATTCAACTTAATGCAATGCTTTGTTTTGACTTCTATTCCCCTCCCTTTGGTTTCTCTCGTGATTGTTCAAACTCGGAAAATTTCTCTCCACAGGATAAAAGGAAATTCTCAAAGAGAACAAACAAAAAACTGAATGTGTTATTGATTTATTTTTCTAGCAGCTCGTTTACTGTTGGGAGGGTCTAGCAGATTTCTTGCTGCTCGTATACTATTGGGAGAGTTAGTACTTAACCAAGAAGACATAGGAAGTAGTAGTTCCGTAGTTGTCAAGGCGACAAGGCGACCCTAGGCGTTGGAGGTCATCCTGGGCGTGACCAAGGCGTTCCTGATGTATTTTTTTCTAAAATATTAAAGCCATATATTATAAAACATACAGCATTAAACTCAAATTTGTTTTATAATTTATAACTATATATTATAAACGGTAAAGAAGAAATGCTCTATAAACTGTAAAGAAGAAATGTTCGTAGAATAGCTAAAGTCAGATTTCCTAGACAAGCTCGTAGGCTAACTAAAATCAAGCCAAAGATGCAGAAGGTAGATGGTAGAAATGCTACAGCTACACATCCAAGAGACTCTAAATCATCATATCAAAATGCTCCACCGTCCACAGTTTTAAACTTAAAAAAAATAAATAGAATATCTGAACGCTGATAATGAAAACAAAATGCTCCACAGTCCACAGATAAATGATAACGCAAGGAGATAATGAAATTGTGAATTGTGATAGACTGATTGCTGCCCAGAAAATGATACATGTAATGAAACTGTTAGCGTTGCAGAGAAGAATTGGGAAAAAGTGCAGAGCGGCTAACAGAGAAGAGAAGAAGAAGAAGAAGAAGAGAGTCTCAGTCAATATCAGGGAAAAAAACTGTTGCAATTAGGAAAAAAAAGTTGCAAAGCAGTAAACAAAGAAGAAGAAGGATCTCAGTCAATATCGACATTACAAAAAACAAAAACAAAAACAAAAAAAATAATTGTTGCGTTGCAGTCTTGCAGAGACGGATTACAGAAAAAAAGTACAGAACGGTAAACAGACGAAGAGAAGAAGAAGAAGAAAAGACGAGGAAGAGAATCAGTCACTCAATACCGACAATCGGAAAAAAAATACCTGATTAGTTGCAGAGTGGTAAAAAGAGGAGAAGAAGAAGATAAGAAGAGGAAGAGAATCAGTCACTCAAAACCGACATTCGAAAAAAAAACCACATACCTGATTAGTTGCAGAGCGGTAAACAGAGGAGAAGAAGAAGAGAATCAGTCACTCAATACCGACATTCGAAAAAAAAAAACATACCTGATTAGTTGCAGAGCAGTAAACAGAGGAGGAGAAGACTCAATATCGACATTCGAAAAAAAAACCTAATTAATTGCAGAGCGGTAAACAGAGGAAGAGGAGGAGAAGAAGAAGAAATGAGAATCAATCACTAATATCGACATCCGGAAAAAAAAATTACCTGATTCAGTCTCAGACTCGCAGAGAGGAGGAAGAGGAAGATAACCGCCGACGCCGGAAGAGGACCGCTGGAAGGGGATGAAGACCGCCGGAAGAAGACCGCTGGAAGGGGATGAAGACCGCTGGAAGGGGATGAAGACCGCTGGAAGGGGATGAAGACCGCCGGAAGAAGAAGAGAACCGCCTGAGGAGAAAGAGGTCGAAGGAATTCAGGAAGCAAAAGCAAAACCCTAATCGCGATTTCAAGTTTCTTAATTTCCAAACCAATTTGCGTCCACAGTCCGTTCATATACTTTATCAAAAAATGATTCCATGTATTTGTATGCAACATATAATTGTATGCACACCCAATATAAAGATTAGTTTTAAAATCTAATTAAAAATAAAATAATAAATATAGCAATATATTAGGGGACGGCCCAGAGTCCCCTGGGTGGGTGTCCAACACGCCCAAGGAATCTAGAGGTCGTAGGCAGTTGTCTTTTCAACACCAATAAGGTGATTCATCGCCTAGATCATAAAAGTCGCCCAGAGTCATTAAGGCGTTGCCTTTAAGAACACTTGCAAGCTGAGAAACAACAGCAGGAGGAACTGAAAGCAGACCATATTGATCGGGAGAATTGCATTATTGAATTACTCCTACTTCATATGGTGAAAGAAGAGGAAATAGGGAAGGGTTACTACAATACCTTATTGGATTTACACGTTTTTAATTCAGGATGTAGTTAGATCTTGGTCATGGATGATGTCTTCTGTCTGGAGAGAATCTTTTTCTGTCTGTCCTTTCAGGCATGAAGGCCAAATGCAGTGTTTATGCCAACTCCTTCAGTTTTTTTTTTTTTTTTTTTTTTTACAAATATTGCTACCGATCAAATTTTTATGTGACCATCGGGTGATTTTTCTTTTGATCCGAACACCGGAACCCGCATTGGCGGGAGCCTCGTGTACTAGGTATGCCTTTTTTTTTTGGTAATTCTTGTTATAGATATTACTACTGATCAAATTTCTATGCTACCATCGGGTGATTTTTCTTTTGATCTGAGCAGCAGAACCCACATTGGTGGGAGCCTCGTGCACTAAGTATGCCCTTTATGTTTTACTTTTAAGGGTTGTCTTTTTGTTTGTTTGCATCTTTTTCTCTTTTGATTGTGAAGAATTTCTATTATGTTTGTGTTGTTCTATTTCCTTTCATGTGTTTCTCCTTTATTTGAGGATGCTTAATATAGGATGGTGGCTTTGGTAAACATTTTAAAACACATGATTGTTTTTTAAAGATGTAAAAGACAGGATGCATAGGTGGTTGGAAATAATCTGAACTATATGCTTTGTAGTATATATATGAATTATCTGTCATCCAATGGTGAAGAAAACCCAACTTGTTCCACTTTTTTGGCCTTTTCATTTGTCACAAATGATTGGATAGTGATCCTGTATAAATCAACTAAAAGCTAATCTCAGAATTTCTTGGTATGAATTATATGGTTAGCGACAATGATGGGCAAGGTCAAGATTTCAATGCAAAAAAAAATTGGGACCTTTACCCGGAGTAGAGCATAAACCTAAAAGACTTGAAGAGGTCCATTCAGGGACAAGAAAATTACATCGTAATTTGGATTGGATCTCAATGAAACAATACATCAATGAGAGACGAGCTCTGCTTCACTTTGATCCGCTTCTCTAGCTATTTCCTGAAAATGGTAGTCATCCATGGTGTTCCAGTTGGGAATGGTTCCGTGGGCCAGATGAGTCAGTAGCTGTGGGTTCATTCTTATTTCTTGCTCTACTGAGAGCATGGCTACCTCCTCCCCGAAGATTCCCTTGGTGCCCAGATCTGTTTAGCTAATCTTTTTATCGAAGGATTAGAAAAAAATCGGCCCGAATCTCTTGCGGGAATGATTTGGAAGGTCCAAAACCAAAAAGAGTGGTATTTGCATTCAATTTCTCCCTAATCCTTGCAAGGGGGGATCTTTTACAACTAGCCCAATCAAAACTTCGAGTAAACAATAAAACCAGAATTGATATAATGTGGAAAAGTAAAACTTATTTGAAAATCCGACCGTTGGTTGACCTTCAAACTTGGAGGAGAAGTAATCTAGTATATGCTTGCTAACATACTCAAGTTTGATGTTGATCCAGCCATTGGATAATGAGTTATGAACTTTCAAAAATTACCTATATTCTGAAAACGGGACTGATTCAATCAGATCTGATCAATATGATTGTAATCTTTGATTCCACAAGCTTTTGTTGATCAAATCAATAACTAACAATGTCGCAATTCAGTATGGAGTAATGAGAGATTTAAGAAATTAAGAGAAGAACAAAGAAAATCATAACAAGGATTCAGTTGAGTTTCTCACAACGTATGAAACACAACCAAAATCAACATTGGATTTTGGCCTCAACTAAGTCTACTTTCTTCATTCTTATTTACTCATATATATATAAAATATTGCTTACATAATTATGATAGGGAGATCAGTCCAATCCTTCAATTATTGGCTAGAAACATGAAAGGAAAGGAAAGTCCAATCTTTCATTGTTATAAACTTTTTAAAACTGAAACGAACTAATAGGAAACTTTTCTGAACATAGAATGGAAAGTTCCTAAAAAAATAAAACTCCTAACTTAGGCTAGTCTCTAAATATAATTACTAGTATTAGAGACATGCTTACATGGTAATTTTTTTATTAAGAAAGCAATAACCTAAAAGGATAAAGTTTCTAAAATTTGCTAGTACTGTTCACGTAAACAATGTTGGCTGGCTGACTTCTTTAGCTTGGCTTGGTTAGGTTGGTTTGGCTTAGACCCTGTTTGAATGACCTTATTTCTTCTGTTGTAGACTTGTGCTGCATCAGACAACCTTCAATAAGTGGTTTAAGCCAAACCAACCTAACCAAGCCAAGCTAAAGAAGTCAGTAACATACATCCAATTCATCGGTATGATCTTGTCTTCCCTCTCCAACCTCCACTCAGTAATATATCTCTACCTCGACCACAACAACTTCCCCGGAGAAATCACTAAATCATTCGGCGAAGAAAAAGATGGCACCTCATATTTTAAGGGTAATATTGTAAAAAATTTATGAGTAATATGTTTCATCACCAAATAGATTGGGAGAGAATATTTTCAAAAGTAGGGGAGGTGGAGATTGTTGACATTGTGTACCAAGTTGGGGGGGGGGTTCAGGGGAGGTGAGAGAAATTTTCCCTAGATTTAATCAGATATGGGCTAAAAGATCTGTACCTAATCAAGTTTAATTGCATATAATTTGTTCCCAGTCTAGAGTCTCGCAATCTGCACTATTCTGTTTAGTAGAGGTCTTGAACAAGTTTGAATGAATTCTTTATTGTTGGGACACAAGAATGAAATACCATGCTCGGAAAAAAAGAAAAGAAAAAGAAAACTACTAATTACATATTTGTTCCTAGTCTGAAGTCTCGCAATCTGCACTATTCTGTTTGATAGAGGTCTTGAACAAGCTTGAACGCATTCTTTATAGTTGGCACTCAAGATTGAAATACTATGCTCGGAACTCCAAGCTGCTCATTGTGTGTAACACCCAACAAATTCTTGAGTGAACTGGCATTGTGACTTTGTGAGTAGATAGAAAAGTCATTGTAATGACACATTGACTGTTAATTCTAATGTGGTGTTCACTGCATGGTTATTTATTTTTATATTTACTGTTTCTCTGATTATTTTTTAGCCACTCATGCATTCTCTTGAGTGTCCTCACGTTTGCTAGTTAGTCATTCTAGGAATTAGGAGTTGATTTGGCTATAAAGTGAATTCATTTAAATCCTATTTATATTAGTCTTTTCTTGCCTGAAAGTAGAGGGAATGGTTTGTGTTAGTTCGAGTTACACTTTGGGCTGTCAATTCATCATGTCCTAGTAGGAGGATATTCTATTGTTTCTTTGTTGTTTTCATGATATGACCTGTTGGTAGTCATTGGAGTGATCCTACTGTTGAGCTGGTACCAAATGCTCAAGCTTGGGACTGGTTAGATTCTGTGGATCGATTAATGGTTCTTGTTGGATTTTGAATCTGGTCTTTCATATCGTTGTAATCCTTGTTTAAGGCATCTTTATCCCCATCAATGTGTTTCCAAGTCCAAGATGAATGATATTCTCATCCATTCAGGAAATCTTTCAGAATTCTTATCACATTTGGAAAGCAAGAGGTGATAAGAAGGAAAATTAGCTGATTCTCTCTCTCTCTCTCTCTCTTGATTGAGGCCTCTACCTCTGGCCCTATTTTGTTTTCTGTTTTTCATTGTCAGATTGTGTTTTTCTTTTTATCGTTGCTTTGTATCTAGTGAAATGATGCCTTTTTGGCTTCCGTCGCTCATTAAATTTTTTATTTCTGAAAATAAATGAAGGACTAAGCAACACTTTAGTCTCTTCATCTTTATAGCATACCAATGCATTGTTTCAGCTAAATAAACTTTCTTATTTGCACTTGAAAAGGTGAAAGTCATTTATCAAAAACTACCAAGGGTTCCTAAAATACCTAAGCACAACTTATTTAACAGAACGAGGTGTGGAAATTCTGAAAGAAAATTACTTCACTAAGTGCCTGTTTGGTAACACTCTGCTCCAGCTCTGCTTTTGATTCGGACTCCCAGGGAGTTATTTAGGAGTCATTTGGGAGCCAGAAAGTGTTTGTTAACACCATGCTGATTCCAACTCCAATAGAGTCAACCGGTTCAAAAAATGACTCTCAGAGCCAAAATCTCAGAGTAAAAAATAGTTGCTTTTATGGATCCAGAGCCAAAAACGAGAGGCAAAAGACTTTCATTTTAATTATTGGATTCTCGTGTTTTTCCCCTTGCTCGAACGAAGTCTGTGTTTCATCTTCTCCTCAGCGCTCAACAGTAGGTTAGTCCCTCCATCTCTACTTCCTCTCTCTCTCTCTCAATCTCTCTTCCTCCTTCTCTCTCTCTCTCTCTCTCTCTCTCTCTCTCTCTCTCTCTCTCTCTCTCTCTCTCTCTCTTCCTCCCTCCATCTCTCTCTCTCTCTCCTAAGAATGTCGAATGGGATTAATCCGAGTACTGCATACATGGATTTCTAGGTTTCATCGCTTGCATTTCTTCTCCTTATCTTTTCTTCTTCGTTTTGTGGACCCAATCTGACTTTACTGTTATCTTATCATATACATTCATCTTGGTCGCCGGCGTGGAAGAGACTAATGGTAAGGTTTCACCCCTTTTCCCATCCGGGTCCTCTTTCTTCGCTCTGGTTTCTGTTTTCCCTGTTTGGCATTTCTTTTTTCTGAATGTTTCTTGCTATTTCTCTGTCTTCCGTTGCTTTCAAATCCCAGCTCCTCTGCCTTTGTGTTGGATATCAACGCTTACGATCTACCAATCAATTATAGTTGATTAATTCGAGATCTATTCTCTTTTTATGTCGTGCTTCTCTGTACAATTCCAATTGCAGATTTTAATTTTTGTTTTTCTATTGTGTGCATGGAATTCTCAGTTTGAATTTTTTACTTGGATTTCTCTGTACATCAGCTCTGGAATCGATTCCAGAGTAACGTTACCAAACAGGCTCCAAATAGGCTCCAGCTCTCAATTAGCTTTGGAAATAAGTGGGAGCTCAAAAATGACTCCAGAGCAAGATCCATGGAGCCGGAATCAGAGTGTTACCAAACAGGCACTAAAAATGTACTGATTTTTCTTTTGAATCTTAAGAAATAAATCTTTTAAACCATTGGATCACTAAGAAATCTGAAGTTTGTTTTGTCTAATCTCTTGCATCTTGTATTAGATAATCGTTGTTAAATGCCATATTTGAGGCACCGATTGTTAATGTATAGTTGTTGTATCACATATGCAAGGGACATTTTGTTCAAAACTGGTCCATGGATATTGTAATGTTTTTATACAAGAGAAGAAATGGAAAGCAAGATGCTATATCTACATGCTTTTATGGGAAATGAAGTGGGGTTAAAGCTTGTTATTAGGATCTGTTGGTAAGGTAATGAGATTTTTTTTATTTATTAATGGTGGTTAGTTCTTTTTTTATTTAATCATGCATAACTCTCTCCCATGTTTTTTTTTCCAGTGTGTTAGATTGCATTATAGACAAGTTCAACTTGACCCTTATGTTCTTCCACACTATGTTGAAGATCAGTAAAGAATATATTATTGAAACCTGTTATGGTTGGAAATCGCCCGTCAATCCGCGCTCTGAATGACCTGCAATCACAGAGAAGAGACAAAGGAGTTGGGCGTCTAAGCCCCGGGTACACTCCGATGCCTAAGTTAGATTCCCAAGGTAAACAGTCAAGAGATAGCAGAAAGCTATCTCCAGTTTAGAGAGTGGGACGATGAGAGAGTTTGAGCCTGTGAGAGGGATGAATAATAATAGCTTGTAACTTGTGCGTGCGTAAGAGATTACCTTGAGGGGTTGCCCTCTACTTATAGATTGTGAAGAAGCATGGAGGTACCAGGACTCAGGGAAGTAGATCGCCAATAGGACTGCCACGTGTCGCACTGAGGGACACCTGGGTGGTAGACTCTGAGTAGGAGTCAGAGACCTTAGCCAAGGAAGCTAGGTCGGTCAGCTCTGGGACTGACACGTGTCAACGTGTGAGTAATGACCGATCGGAATAGTCGGTGTCGTATCAGACTGAGAGAAGGACTCCCCGGAGGTAGCATAATCACAATGGGACTCTGGCTTCTGACTGAGAACCGTAGCCGAGTAGGACTATAACTCCGAGCGCTACCCAAGAGGCCGGGCCCACGAGATGCCGTATGCATGACAGGCCGAATACATGATGCCGAGTGCGAGACACTCCGAGCGCTCAGGTTCCAAAGGCGAAACTTGACAAGTGTAAGATTTTAAATGGAGGGGATTTTTCCCTCCTAACAGATGCCCCTTGCGCTGTTAGATGCAACGAATTCGACAGTGCAATAAGTTTAAACCGTTGAGAAAACCTACGCCGTATGAGGCCGATTGCCAGATTGATGGTTGCATTGAATGACTCCGGGTGTTCCTGAGTGGAGGCGGTTCCATCAACTGCCTGCACGATTGATTGAGGTGCGGGGCTCGAGGCATTAAACTCGGGTTCCTCAAACATGTTCGACCATCGATCCCTTGATTTGACGCAGATCGACCCTTGATCCGATGGCCACCAGGAGGCGGTGTGCCTCGAGAAGGAGCGTCGTTAACTGCCGCTCATCTTCGAAACGATCGAATGCATCGAATGGCTGAGATTGAAACGACGCGGATCGACATATTGATCCGACGGCTACCAGGAGGTGGAGTGCCTCGAGAAGGAGCGCCATCATTGCGCATGACGTCAGACTGTCACGTCGCATCCGGCGCGGCAGACGAAGACCAATGGAGCTGAGGCACGTGTCCGGAACCCGAAGATACGGTTCACGGTCACAGGACCTATAAATACCCTCCTACTGCATTCATTCAACCATTTGCTTCAATTGCAACCGGAGTTTTGTCAGAGCACTCGGAGTCTAGTCGAACTTCCCCATTTTCGATCTTTGCTTCTGCAGTCGGAGTCCGATTTCTTCCAACCAGTAAGTCTCCTCACATTTACTTTCTTGTTTGTTCATGCTTAGTAGCTTTTCTTCCAACAATATCACTTCTTCCGATAGAGTGAGTGAGCGAGAAAATGGCCATTTCCCGAACTTCTTCTTCTTCTGAGGGATCATCCTCCTCCAGGGAAGGATGGTCCGCTGCCTCCAAGGCTTCCAATACGGTTTCAGAGGAGGAACTTGAGAAGAGTTCCTCTGAGGCCGAAGAGCGTGGTCGCCCCGCGGACCCCACGACTCAACGGGCTTCTCGTCAAAGAGGCGGCCGACCGTCAGTAACCGCATTCGACACCGTCCCAGCATGGAAGGTGCCAAGTAAGATCAAAACCGAAGCGGCTTTGTTATCGGTTTGCCGGGCATACCAACTCGTAGAGCCAATGACGAATGTCCGCGTTCGGCTCCCGACCTCCGATGAGCGGGCCTGTACTGTGAACACATCGGAGATTTACGTGTACGAACACACCCTGAAGTCAGGGCTCCGTTTTCCCCTTCACCCATTAGTTGTAGAAATTCTTCAAACCTACCGCATCACCCCCTCCCAGCTTGCTCCGAACGGGTGGCGATGCATTTTTGCCTTCATCCTGTTCGTCCGCCGACTGGGTGAGACTCCGACCTTGAACCTGTTTCGGTCGCTCTTCCAGTTGGCCAGTCTGACCGAGGCCCGGGCTATGACCGGGTGGTATTTTTTCAGTCAGAGGGGCGGAAAGAAGCTTCCGGCTATCGCCCAAAAGCCTTCCTCCATCCATGGGTGGAAGGACAAGTTTTTCTTCGTGGGTCCCCCCGCGGACGGCTCGGCTCTTCCTCTGTCGAACGTTTGGCTGGTGGTCGACGCCACGGGGTTCAACAAAATTCCTTTCCTGACGGCGGAGGAGAGAAGGACTCAGAAGAAGATGATGGCCGGGGAGACTGTGCGCCTCTCCGACCTTGCGGACCCCGTGCAGTTGGCCGAGCACGGTCTTCTCGGTGAGTTTAATAACATTATGACTTAGACTAAGTACTACTGCTATTTTGATGTTGTCACTAACTATTTTTTTTTTTTGCAGTGAACTTCAAAGACGATAAGATCGTTGCCCAGATCATGGCCAAGCGGATGGCCGAGGCCGCAAAGGGGGCTCAGCCGGCTGGCAGGTGGGAGGTCGCACCTTCACGGAAGAAACCGAGGATCCCGGTCGAGGCTAAGGGCAAGGGGCCCATGCCCGAGGAGCCACCAAAAAAGAAGATAAAGTCGGCCGCGGAGCTTCCGGCCGACATATACAAGACAAGGCCGGCCCCTAGGCTCGGCCGTCAAGAGGAGACAACGACGGGGGCTGCGACGAAGGAAGTCCAGCCCCTTCAGGTGGTCGCCGCGAAAGAGACGAAGGCCGATCAGGGCGTGGTGACGCCTGCGGCCAAGAGGGCTACAGAGAAACCTCAGGTGGTTGATCTGATCGGGGCCATTGGAGCCTCCAAGGAGGAAGCCGGGCACGCGGCCCGTCAGAGGGGTGAAAGACAGGAGGCTCCGAAGGTCCCATTCTCTCCTGCGCTCGGACTGAAGTCGATGGACTCGGTCTTCAAGAGCACAAAGGCGGCTAGAATCATAGTCACCGAGGGACACCTCCCAGCTGACGTAGCCTTCATCTTCGACCTGTCAAACGAGGAGGTCTACAGACGAGCATTTACAGCGTGCAGTCAGGTAATATTTGGAGTCTTCATCTCTTCATTTTTTTTTATTAATGTTGTCATTTCCTGACCGGTCCCTTTTGTGCAGGTGAGCAATCTTCTGGCTGAGGTCAGCGAGCGGGCTGCTCGGGCCTTCTTCGATCTGGACGAGAAGGAGGTCCTAGAGGTCTCCCTACGCGAAGCTTTGAAGGCCCGATGAGAACTTTGTTAATAAGTCCTCAGAGGTCAAGGCCCTCGTTGCAGACAAGACCAACCTCCGGGCTTCCCTGGACAAGGCCGAGGCCGCTCTCTCCGAGGAGCATAAGAGAGTGCACTCTTCGGAAGAGAGACTTCGGTCGGCCGAGGACAAGCGGCGAAAGGCCGAGGAAGACCTGTAGGCCGAGCAGCAGGCGAAGTTGGCACTGGAGGAGAAACTTAAGAAGTCCGAGGAAGAGGCCAGGGCTGCCAAGGAAGCTGAACAAGGCCGAGGAGGATCACCGGGAGGCTTTGTCTCGAGCTGTCGCCGATTACAAGTCTTCGTCTCGTTACGAAGAGGACGTTGACGAGGCCGTCTGCGTGTACTTTGAGAGGGGGGTCAGGTATTTGAGGGAGCAATTGGCGGACAAGGGCGCCCTCAAGATAAACTGGTCCGAGATCCCAATCGTCGCCCAGATTGATGGGTTGGAGCCCTCGGATCCTGTGGAGACCCCGCTTGACGCTGAGGAAGTCCTGGCGGAGCCGAAGGCCGACCGAATGCTAGAGGACGATCTTCCCTTCTACTAAGTGCCGCAGACGCCGCTCGTGGAGCTCCCGGACCTTGCGCTGCCAGCCGAGGATCAAGCAAACCCGGCCGCTGAGGAGAAACGGTTTTGAAGAGACCACTTGTATTTATATATATATATATATATATATTTTTTTTTTAACTGTATATTTGTACCCCTTCCCTTCAAGGGCCTTGATCAATAAACATCCTTTTTTTTTTGTATATCTGTTGTCTGCCAATCTTTTCTGCTCGGCCTTCGGTAGGCCAAGAATAAGTAATTAAAGTAGCTAGGGCCAGTAACTTGTAGTAGAGTCCGAAAACGAACGATGTGGAATCCGGCTGTGGACATGCGGACATGCCTTAGAAAAATGGCTAAGGCATTGTTACATTTGTTGTCTTGACTGCCTCTTACCCCGGAAGTGTTGTTGGCTTGGCGCTTAGGTTGACCGAGGGCACTTAGGTATATCCGTGCGGCGTGATGTTTGGGAGACGAGTATGGTTTGCCCCAGCCGGGCTACTGATGTCTGATCGCGTAGTTAGGTAGATGTTTCCTGTCGGAGTCGGCGTGTAGACCGTTGCAGGCAGATACGAGTGTTGTCTTCATGCTACCTTAGTCTGCTTGTGGAGCATGGTAGGAAGATACGGGTGTGACCTTCATGCGACCGTGGTCTGCTTGTAGACTATGGTCGGAAGGTACGAGTATGGTCTTCATGCTACCTTGGTCTGCTTGTGGACCATGGTAGGAAGATACGGGTGTGACCTTCATGCGACCATGGTGGTCTGCTTATGGACCATGGTTGGAAGGTACGAGTATGGTCTTCATGCTACCTTGGTCTGCTTGTGGACCGTGGTAGGAAGATGTGTGACCTTCATGCCACCATGGTCTGCTTGTGGACCATGGTCGGAAGGTACGAGTATGGTCTTCATGCTACCTTGGTCTGCTTGTGGACCGTGGTAGGAAGATTATTGTGACCTTCATGCCACCATGGTCTGCTTCTGGACCATGGTCGAAAGGTACGAGTATGGTCAAAGTTT
Source organism: Protea cynaroides (assembly GCA_028583415.1). NCBI lineage: Eukaryota > Viridiplantae > Streptophyta > Magnoliopsida > Proteales > Proteaceae > Protea > Protea cynaroides. The sequence continues at coordinate 28,820,108 of CM053276.1, read as the reverse complement.
GACCTATGTCTGTGTGTGAACAGTTGGGCCGGAAGGAACGGCTAAGAAACAATTGCTGAGATGACTGAATTATACGTGCTGTTCTGTATTAAAATGAAAAATAAGCGGATTCCCTCATGGGGTCCAGTATACAATTGAGACTTAAAATTGACAAATCTGTAAAAAGTTTCTGATTAATGATAATATTTCCGAAGGTTGGTGGCACGCCACGTCCTCGGAATTTCTTCACCGTCCATGGTGGTCAGCTTGTACGAGCCCGGGCGTCCTGTTCTAAGCACGCGATACGGTCCTTCCCAGTTCTTGGCCATCTTCCCTTGATTTGTGGGATCGGAGACTGCCGTTTTTCTAAGGACCAGATCTCTGACTTTAAATTGTTTTGGTCGGACTGTCTTGTCGTAGTGACGGGCCGTCGACTGCTGGTAACTTGCCATTCGGAATGCTGCCGTTTCCCTTACGTCTTCGAGGTTGTCGAGTTTCGTCCGTAGATCTTCGGAGTTGGTGTGCTCGTTGAAGTTCAGCATCCGGAATGTTGGATGGAAGACTTCAACGGGGACGACTGCCTCCGTGCCGAAGGTGAGCATGAAGGGTGTCTCTCCCGTGGGTGTTCGGCTGGTCGTCCTGTACGACCAGACGATACTTGGTAGCATATCCACCCACTTTTCCTTTTGGTCTTCTACCATCTTTTTCAGGCTGCACAATATTGTTTTATTGGTGGCCTCGGTCTGGCCGCTTGTCTGCGGGTGTCCGACTGACCCAAATCTATAGTCTATTCGAAATTCTTCACAAAAGTTTGCGAAGGATGCGTTGGCAAACTGAGTGCCGTTATCCGTCACAAGGACTCTCGGCACGCCGAACCTATACATGACCGAGTGTCTGAAGAACTGTTTCACTTTGGAGGTGTCGATCTTGGCTACGGCTTCGACTTCGATCCATTTGGTGAAGTAATCAATGGCCACTATGACGTATTTTCGTTGATAAGTGGTTTGGGGGAAGGGCCCCATGATGTCAATACCCCATATGGCAAATGGGAGGGGACTTGTGATTGGCTGTAGTGGAGCGGCCGGAGCATGTTGCACAGGTGAATAGAACTAACACTCGTCGCACCTGTGGACAAGTTCGATGCAGTCGTCGTGCATTCTCGACCAATGGTAGCCCTGGCGGAGGATCTTTTGCAAAAGCGATCGTCCACCCTGGTGTCAGCCGCAAATACCCTCATGTACTTCTTTCATAACGCTCTCGGCCTCGTCTGATCGCAGGCACCTAAGCAGCGGTAGGGTATATGATCTCCTGTATAATACATCATTGTGTATGGTGTATTGTCGGGACTTGGCTTGGATGCGGCGAGCATCTTTCCTTTCAGTCGGAAGGGCGCCCGTCCAGAGGTATTGGTATATGTCATCGTACCAGCTGAATACGACTCCGACGGGGGCTACGACTTGAACAGAGGTGCTGGCGTGGTCCAAGAATTCCACGTACACGGCAGATTCCATCACATGGATGTCTTCCAGGGATAATCTTGATAGCTCATCCGCTTCGGTGTTCTCTTCGCGACCGACGTATTGCAGCTCGATGCTTTGGAAGGTCGCGATGGTCGAGTTCACCTTCTCGAGGTACTTCTGCATCTCGGGCTGTCTGGCCTCTTAGTCTCCTTGTACTTGGCGGATGACCAACTGAGAGTCGCCTTGTATCACCAGCCGACAGACGGCTAGGCTTTTTGCCAATCTGAGTCCGGCTAGTAGAGCTTTGTACTCGGCCTCGTTGTTGGTGGCTCTGAATCCGAACCTGATAGCAGATCGTATTTTAAATCCTTCCGGACTTTTCAAAATTACTCCTGCCCCTGCTTTACATTCCATGGAGGAACCGTCAAAGTTCAGGATCCACGCGGCCTCGGCTTGTTCTGAAGTCGGTACCACCTGAGGTTCTGCAAAGTCTTGGTCTGGTAAGGTACTTTCGACGATAAAGTCCACAAAGGCTTGTGCTTTGATGGCCGTTCTGGGGACGTACTTTATGTCGAACTCATCGAGCTCTACCGCCCAATTGATGAGTCGCCCAGATACATCGGGCTTCGATAACACCTTCTTCAGTGGCGTATTTGTCAGCACCGATATGGGATATGCCTAGAAATAAGGTCGGAGCTTCCGCGCGGATGTGACCAGGGCAAGCGCTAGTTTCTCAATTGGCTTGTACCTGGTCTCGGCGTCAAGCAGTACTTTGCTGACGTAGTAAATCGGCCGCTGGACCTTGTCTGCGTCTTTCAAAAGAACAGCGCTGACTGCGCGGTCGGATACTCCGAGATATAGCTGCAACTCGTCCCCCGGGTTTGGTTTTACCAGCAGGGGAGGCGATGATAAGTATGCCTTGAGGTTTTCGAAAGCTCTCTGGCACTCTTCAGCCCACTCAAACTTTCCGGCTCCCTTCAGAGTTTTGAAGAAGGGGAGACAACGCTCGACAGACTTAGACATGAAGCGGCTAAGTGCAGCTATTCGGCCATTCAACTCCTGCACTTGTTTGCCCCTGGTCGGTGCAACCATATCCATGATGGCCATGATCTTTGAAGGGTTTGCCTCAATGCCCCTCTGCGAGACCATGAATCCCAAGAATTTTTCTGATCCGACTCTGAAGGCACACTTTGTAGGGTTGAGCTTCATGCGTGCCTTCGGAGGACCTGGAATGCTTCGCTGAGGTCGGCCATGTGCCAGTCGACCTGCTGACTCTTAACAAGGAAGTCATCGACATATACTTCCATGTTCTTGCCAATCTGTCATCGGAAGACTTTGTTGACGAGTCTCTGATAGGTGACTCCTGCATTTTTGAGGCCAAAAGGCATGACCGTATAGCAGAAGAGCCCTTGATTGGTGACGAAGGAAGTACATTCTTCATCAGCCTTTCGCATCTTTATTTGGTTGTAGCCGGAGTACGCGTCAAGGAAACTTAGTAGCTCGTGTCCGGTTGTAGCATCTATCAGCTGGTCAATGCGCAACAGCGGATGGCTGTCCTTCGGGCAGGCCTTGTTGAGGTCGATAAAGTCTATGCAAATTCGCCACTTGCCGTTAGACTTTGGCACCACGACAACGTTGGCCAACCAGTCCAGGTAATCGACCTCCCATATAAAGTTGGCCGCCAGCAGCTTCTGCACCTCCTCGTCTATGACAGACTGCCGGACGGGTGCAAAGCTTCTCTTCTTTTGCCGCACATGCCGATGCTGAGGGTTGACGGCCAGGTGATGTTAAATGACATCCCTAGGAATCCCGGGCATCTTAGAGGCCGACCATGCGAAGACATCGAGATTCTGCCTTAGAAATTCGATCAGCTCTTCCCTTTCTTCCTCTGGCAGCAAGGAGCTGACCTGGAACGTCTTCTCTGGCTGATCGTCCGCAATCGGGATCTGTAGAAGTTCCTCCGCGGGTTCTCCTCTGTTGGGAGAGAGATTCTAGGGAACATCCACCATGTTCACCTGTGCGGAATTCAAGGCCCGCTGACTGTTCTTCAGCTCAGTGGTGTACCACCTCCGTGAAGTGTCTTGATCTGTTCGGTACTCTCCGACTCCATCCTCGGTCGGGAACTTCATCACCAGGTAGTAGGTGGACATGCACACCTTCAGCTTGTTCAGCGAAGGACGGCCGAGGATGACGTTGTGCGTGGATGGCCGATCGACCACCATGAATTCGACCATTACCCGCCGCTGTTTGGGCTTCTGGCCGAGGATGACAGGCAATTGGATGCCCCCCTTAACCGTAACTGGGTCTCTGGAGAAGCTGATGAGGTCGAAAGTGACGGGTTGGAGCTGGTCGTCCGTCAGCTGCATCCTCCGGTAGGCATGGTAAAATATAATGTCCACCGAGTTCTCGGTGTCTACCAGGCACTTTGCAACATCGCAGTGTCCGATCCCGGCCGTGAAGACAAGGGCATCCTTATGGGGGACCGCAACGTTGACAAGATCTTCGTCACTGAAGGTGATGACTTCTCCAGTTCGTGCTCTCTTTGACGGCCACTCTGTCTTAGCTACCAGACGCGAGTAGGCTTTTGCCGACCTGTTGGAGGTATTCCCGGTGGCGGGTCCTCCTATGATTGTGAGGACTGATTTGCCCTCGGCTTGGGGGCCCTTGGTGATGGTATAGACCCCATTGTCACCAGTGATGTGCAAACCCATTGCTGTGCGCGGTCGGTCCTCTGGGAGCGGACTGCCGACAAACCTGCGCTCGGCTTTTCTTCTCTTTGAAGCCGGGTGGGACTTCCTTCTTCTTTTTCCCTGGCCTTCCGTTTCCGACCAGGACAGGATGAGCCCGGACTGGGTATGCTGTCGGCCTCGAAGCCTTTGTTTTACCGACACTTTTTCTTTTTGTGCTCCAGAGGAGCCTTCAATTGTCCCAAACTGGATGGCGCCGACCCATTGTCTAGGGGGAGCCGACCCACCATCAGGGTCTCTGTCGTCCCTCCGGGAGGCATTTTGATTATCGCCCACGTCCGCTCGGTAGTTGTTGGGCTGAGGGTTTCTCGGAGGTGGAGGTGGTAATCCACGGTCTCTCTGAGCGGGAGCCGGTCCTCGGTCTGCATGCCGAACGAAGTTACCATAGTATCCTCGTCAGATGAGGTCCTCAATTTCCCCTTTGAGGTACTTGCACTCTTCTGTTTCATGGCCATAGTCGCGATGGAAGTGACAGAAACGGGAGTGATCCTTATTCCTCCGGTTGCCGAGTGCTTTTAGAGGCGGTCGGAGGTTCCGATCGTTCTTGATTACTTCGAGGATCTCCGTCATCGAGGTGTTGAGCGGAGTGTAATACTCGAAGGTCTTGTAGGGGTGCCGGTAGGTCTGATCTTTACCGGACTTCTGCTTCTTTGGGTCTCCCGAGTGTAAGCACCCCATTTTTGCCACCCTCGGCATAAGTGAACCAATATGGCAGGTTTCTGACCTTTAACCCAAAAATTTGTGATTTTTCACTGATTCCCACAACAGGGTCATGGGCTATTATCTGCATAGATGCATAGGTCATAGAATTATCTTCGAAACGAGACCAGAATTGCTCAATTCTAGTATCAAATGAGGAAGATATGACCATTTTAGTCGGATGATACATATAAGGGAGACTTCTGAAATTATTATAAATAATCACAAGGGCCTTCATGCAAATTATCCTAAGTTGAATCGTTTGAATTTCAAATCATCATATCTTGATCATCCGACATTGGATTCAGATGATTCCAAGACCATTATTCTTCATTCTTGATGTTCTACAAAGTGGACGTAAAAAATCCCGGGTAGAAGTCACCAGTGGGTCCCACGCAAGCTTGCATGCAAAATGATCGTCAGAACTTCAAAGCTTCATATCTTTCCCGCTCTACATCGGATTCGGATAATTCCGGTCTCATTATGTTCCATTTTTAGTGCTCTACAAAGTGGACGTAAAATATTTTCGGTTAGAAGCCTCCGAAGGATCTCATGCAATGGTCGACCAAATTATCGATAATTGGTCCGCTTTAAACTTCAAAAATTCATAAGTTGACCATTTTACTTTCAAATGAGGTGATTCAAGTTCCTATATTCCTCATTTTTAATGTTCTACAAAATGAACGCAAAAAATTTGGAATAGAGGCCATCGAAAAATTTCATGCGGGATAACAGCGGGAATGACCCGTGAAATGACAAGGAGAAAAATCCCAGTTAATTCCAATCATATATTATATATATATATATATATATATATATATATATATATATATATATATATATATATATATATATATATATGTATGTATATGTATGTATGTTATTAAATATATGTGTATATATGTATATAATATATATTATTATATGTAAATGATAATCCAAAAGATTTTGAGAAGAAAAAGGAAAGAGGGGAGAGAGAAACATGAAAGTGAAGGGGGATTTTGGTTTTGGAGATAATCCAAAAGATTTTTGAGAAAAAAAAAAGAAAGAGGGGAGAGAAAAAACGTGGAAGAGAAAGGGATTTAGGGTTTTGAGATAATCCAAAAGTTTTTTGAGAAAAAAAAGGAAAGAGAGGAGAGAAAAAACGTGGAAGAAAAAGGGATTTAGGGTTTTGGGATAATCCAAAAGATTTTGAGAAGAAAAAGGAAAGAGGGGAGAGAAAAAAAACGTGAAAGAGAAGGGGATTTAGGGTTTTGAGATAATCCAAAAAGATTTTGAGAAGAAAAAGGAAAGAGGGGAGAGAGAAAACGTGAAAGAGAAGGGGATTTAGGGTTTTGAGATAATCCAAAAGATCTTGAGAAGAAAAAAGGAAAGAGAGAAATAAAAGAAAAAAAAAAAGAAAAGAAAAAAGGGGGAAAAAGATTCCCCTTCACGTTTCTAGAAAGAAAACGTGAAAGAGAGAAAGGAGAAAGAAAGAAAGAAAAAAAAAGGAAGGAAAGAAAAAGGAAAAAAAAAAGAGAAAAAGAAAAAATAAAAAGAAAAAAAAAGGGAAATGTTTCCTAAGAAAGAAAACGTGAAAAGAGAGGGAGAAAAGAAAAAAGGAAGGAAAAGAATGTAGAAGAAAAGGAAAGAAGAAAGAAAGGAAAGAGAGAATGATTTTTCTAGAAGAAGGAAGGAGAGAAAGGAAAGAGAGAAGGGGTTTTCTAGAAGAAGAATGAGAAAAAGGAAAGAAAGGAAGAAGAAAAAAACGTGGGAAGGAAGAAAAGAAAGGAAAGAAGAAAAAATAGAGAGAAAAAAAAGATTTTCTAGAAAAAAGAAGAAAAGGAAATAAGGATCTTCTAGAAAATGAGTGAAAAATTATAAATAGGAGAGAAGAGGGATCCTTTTTCCAGAGAGAGAGAGAAAAATGTGAGTGAGAGAGAGAAAAGAAAAAAAAATCGAAAGAAAAGAGAAGAAGAAGAAAATAGAGAAAGAGAGAAGGAGAGAGAGAGAGAGAGAGAGAGAGAGAGAGAGAGAGAGAGAGAAGATCTAGAGGAAAAAGAGAGAAGGATTAGAGAGGCAGCAAAGAGGATGATGAGAAGATGCAAAGGAGAGAAGGAGAGAGAAGAAGCCTGAGGTAAGAATCACCCATCGCTTTTGTCAGTTTATTTTTTCGAAGTCAAAGCATACTGCAAATGCATGTCTGAGATTGGTGTCTAGCATTAGGAAGATGCCTCTGTTTGCATTAGGTTCCTTGAGACAAAATGTTGGCCTCTGAGTCTTCTTTCTGACCATGTATTTGGATTTTATTTTCATGAGCTATATGATTTTATATTGATTTTATAGTACCACTGGCCAGAATCTGGAACAGACCTGACCAGTGTATTTGCCTGTACTTGGGGAATGTTTTCGACCTGCCTATGATCTCTTTTAGGAATAGGTTTCTTGAGGCAAAATGTTGGCCTCTGAGTCCTCTTTCTGACCATGTATTCAGATTTTATTTTCATGAGCTATATGATTTTATATTGATTATATAGTACCACTGGCCAGAATCTGGAACAGATCTGACCAGTGTATTTTCCTGTACTTGGGGAATGTTTTGGACCTGCCTATGGTATCTTTCAGGATTAGCTTTCTTGAGACAAAATGTTGGCCTCTGAGTCCTCTTTCCGAGGATATCTTTTAAGAATTTTTTGAGTAAGTACAGTGCTCTATGTGCCCATTTTGGTCCAGCCTGACAAAGTTGTCATCTTGCTGCGTGTTCCATCATGTTTTGATTGATTCTCATATGCTTTGGTTGTTTCTCACATGCCATATTTGATGCTATATTTGTTCACATGCTATGTTCGGATGCTCGTATGCATACACTACTATAATTGGAATGGTCACACTGCCATAATTGGAATGGTCACACTGCCATAATTGGATGATTACTGCTATGATTGGAATGATCATACTCACATGCTATATTAAATGTTTTTTATCATAATTAGGGTAGAAAACTCTACAATGGAAAGAAAATAACAATTAGGGTAGAAAACCCTAAAAAAATGAAAATAAAATAATAATTAGGGTAGAAAACCTTAAAATGGAAAGAATGTAACAATTAGGGTAGAAAACCCTAAAAAAATGGAAAGAAAATAACAATTAGGGTAGAAAACCCTAAAATGGAAAGAAAATAACAATTAGGGTAGAAAACCCTAAAATGGAAAGAATGTAACACTAGGGTAGAAAACCCTAAAAATGGAAATAAAGTAATAATTAGGGTAGAAAACCCTAAAATGGAAAAAAAAATATAACAATTAGGGTAGAAAACCCTAAAATGGAAAGAAAGTAAGAATTAGGGTAGAAAACCCTAAATATGAAAAGAAAATAGCAATTAGGGAAAAACCCTAAATATGGTCATATTAGGACTTGCCATGCTTAGAAGATAGCATACTAGGTCATGCCATATAGGCTCTTGCCTTATTTGCATGAAAAGGGTGATTTAGGATGATTTTGCCCCTTGGCAAACCCTAAGCCTAGAATAGGTTATAAACCCTAAACCTAGAATAGGTTCTCAATCATTAACCTAAATAGGGTTATCCAACCCGAACTACGGATTCTGATTCCTAGGTCAAACCCTAGGATACGTAGGCCATTTGGGAGAAACTCAAATTCGGATCCACATTTTTGTCCACTTGGACTATCCATAGATCCACTAGGATATTTACCTTAGTCCACTCGGACTATCCATAGATCCACTAGGATATCCATTCCCATTTCTACCCATCATACCCGAACTACGCGGATTCTGATTCCTAGGTCAAACCCTAGGATACGTAGGCCATTTTGGAGAAACTCAAATTCGGATCCACATTTTTGTCCACTTGGACTATCCATAGATCCACTAGGATATTTACCTTAGTCCACTCGGACTATCCATAGATCCACTAGGATATCCATTCCCATTTCTACCCATCATTCCCGAACTACGTGGATTCTGATTCCTAGGGCAAACCCTAGGATACGTAGGCTATTTGGGAGAAACACAAATTCGGATCCACACATTTAGTCCACTCGGACTATCCATAGATCCACTAGGATACCCATCCATTTCAATCCAGAGTTCGAACTACGTGGATTCTGATTCCTAGGGCAAACCCTAGGATACGTAGGCTATTTGGGAGAATCCCAAATTCGGATCCACACCTTAGTCCACTTGGATTATCCATAGATCCACTAGGATATTTATCCAAACCTTAGTCTACTCAGACTATTCATAGATCCACTAGGATATCTATCCATATTCCAATCCAAAAAGGGTTATCCAAACATTAATCCACTTGGACTATCCATAGATCCACTAGGATATTTATCCACATCTTAGTCCACTTGGACTATCCATAGATCCAATAGGATATTTATCCACATTTTGACCCACATAGGGTTATCCACATTCCAACTCAAAATGGGTTATCCATTTTTCAACCCAAATAGGGTTATCCTTAGATCCACTAGGACTATCTATCAGTCCACTTGGACTATCCAGATCCTAACCCATAGGGTTTTCTCAACCTTTCAAGCATAAATTTCAACTTGAACAATGAACTTAATCATGCACAAGCATAAATCACATCCATAAACTTTAATCACACCTGAACTACGATGGTGAACCTGATTTTCGGAATAATTCCGTGATAAGTAGGCAATCTGATGGATACAGATTCGGTTCAATGATATCAAACCACTTGGTTTGGCTTGGTTTAACAAATAGAGTCTAGCATAGGAAAGGTATAGGAGATCAATTTCGATCGGGCGGTTTGGGTGCCTAACCCCTTCCCATAACCGTAACCTGACACTTACCCAATCTCTGATGGACCAAAAATCCAATCTAAGGGTCATGAGTCAATCGAAGTCTTACTTTGGGGTGAGATTTCACATTTCTAAGGTCCTAGACCTAAATCTAGGTGGCGACTTCTAAAGATTTCCATCTTTGTCCTCACAAAGGGCGACTTCACCGGGGATATAAATGTCAAACTCCTAAATGAGAACTTTCCTTGTGTGAATTGGATGCTAGATTTCAGGATACTATATTTATGCTTGTATATTATTGCTTTGGGGGGAATGGGTTCAGTCACACATTCGTGCGAGTAGCCGAACCGGGTCCCATGCATATGGGGCAGCCCGCTAGGAGAAACACACAGCCTTGGCCTGTACTTTGTGAGACCACGACCGGTGAGCAGCCTCTAACGAGCGTTTCTTGGGTCCGCCTGGGAATGCGTTATGCTACTCCACGTCGCTTGGATCCTTGCAACATAGTATATAAAGGGATTGGGGGCCCATTATTCACCGAGCATTCGGTGATAGGTTACCCCATCCTCGTCAAGGTGGCCTTTTCTCGTCCTAACCCGCATTGTTGCCCAATGTTTGTTATTTTTTTGGTTCATCCCTGAACCGACCCGGTAAAATCGGCTTAACCATGACATCCATGTTCGAGACGTCGAAGTTCTGCCCGTTTTTATCCTCGATTGGTCAACATGTTAGAATCTACACGATGAACATCTTGAACTCTCATCCATTGGGAGTATGAGGTATGTATACACCTGTTCTACATCATAGTAGACGGTCACTATACACCCTCCGTTAAGTAAGCTCGATGTGTCGAATCTCTCATTGTTAACACGTCGATTTCAAAAAACGAGTAGAAAATCCCTGTCAAGACTTAGATACCATGGTCAAGAAGAAATTTACTAGTTTGTTCATCTATGAACCGCTTTTGCTAATCATCCCCAATAAAGACGACGGATTAATATATCTATTTCAATTTCATCGAATTCGGTAATCCAATTGGCGGACCTTGGTACCACCGATTATCCATTTTGGAATCATGAGGTCCCAAGACTGAACACATGGCTTAATCAAATTCAATTAAATTGACTTAGATAATGTTTACCCAATCGCCCTTATGAGGGATCTAACTCTTGATCGGTTGAGTCATCCTTGATTGTGCATGTGACTTCTTCCACTCCCTTAGATGTCTAGAATCTCAATATTCCTCCAATGGATTTCAATGCCTTTGGAAAAGAGAATAAAACTGGAACTATATCCACCCTTTTAGGGTAAGAGGCCCCTACAATTAGGGAATTGTCAGATCCATCCATATTATCTTTCCAAATGAATCAATGGAAGTCATGAATCTAGATCTTGATTGAACATCAAATTTTATAAGAAAGAAGGAAAGATTCAGCCCCTAGGCAAATCCAATCATAGTTCCCGATTCATCTCTGAATTAAGGAAAGATTCAGCCCCTAGGCAAATCCAATCATGGTTCTCAATGCACCCCTGAATTAAGGAAAGATTCAGCCCCTAGGTAAATCCAATCATAGTTCTCAATGTACCTTTGAATTAAGGAAAGATTCAGCCCCTAGGCAAATCCAATCATTGTTCTCAATGTACCTTTGAATTAAGAAAAGATTCAGCCCCTAGGCAAATCCAATCATAGTTTCCGATTCATCTCTGAATTAAGGAAAGATTCAGCCCCTAGGTAAATCCAATCACAATTCTCAATGTACCTTTGAATTAAGGAAAGATTCTGTCCCTAGGCAAATCCAATCATAATTCTCGATTCATCTCTGAATTAAGGAAAGATTTAATCCATAGGCAAATCAAATCATCATTCTCCATTCACCTCTGAAATAAGGAAAGATTCAGCCCCTAGGCAAATCCAATCACCGTTCTCGATTCATCTCTGAATTAAGGAAAGATCACCCCCTAGGCAATCCAATTGTAGTTCTCGATTCATCTCTGAATTAAAGAAAGATCTAGCCCCTAGGCAAATCCAATCAAAGTTCTCAATTCATCTCTGAATTAAGGAAAGATTCAGCCCCTAGGCAAATCCAATCATAGTTCTCCATTAATCTCTGAATTAAGGAAAGATTCAGCCCCTAGGCAAATCCATCATTGTTCCTTATTCACCTTTGAATTAAGGAAAGGTTCAGCCCCTAGGCAGGTCCAATCATCATTTCAGTTCATCCAGAATTAAGGAAAGATTCAGCCTCTAGGCAGATTCAATCACATCCAATTCATCTCAGAATCAAAAAATATTCAGCCCCTAGGCAGGTCCAACCACCATTTCTGGTTCATCTCAGAACTGAAGGAAAGATTCAGTCCCTGGGCAGGTCCAATCATTATTTCGGTTCATCCAGAATTAAGGAAAGATTTAGCCCCTATGCAGATTCATTCACATCTAGTACATCTCAGATTAAAAAAAATATTCAGCCCCTAGGCAGGTCCAACCACCATTTCTGGTCCATCTCAGAACTGAAAGGAAAGATTCAGCCCCTAGGCAGGTCCAATCATCATTTCGGTCCATCCAGAATGAAGGAAAGATTCAGCCTCTAGGCAGATTCAATCACATCCAGTTCATCTCAGAATCAAAGAAATATTCAGTCCTAGATTCAACCACCATTTCTGGTTCATCTCAGAATTAAAGAAGGGTTTAACCTTTAGGCAGGTTCAATCATCACTCCTAGATCATGCTAAAATGAAGAAGGCATTCGGCCCCTAGGCTTTTTCACCCTTCACCTCCTGTTTAGGTTCTTATTCATGTCGGAACTAGGAAAAATTCCATTCATCTGAATTCAATTAGCCACTAGGCTTATCCAACCATCAACTTTGGTTAGGGTTCCAGTTAATGTCAAAACTAGTAAAAGTTCCATTCATCTGAATTTATTTAGCCCCGTCCAACCATCAACTGTAGTTCAAGTTCTGATTCATGTTGGAACTAAGAAGAGTTCCATTCATCTAAATTCATTTAGCCACTAGGCTTATCCAACCATCAACTGTGGTTCAAGTTCTGATTCATGTCGGAACTAAGAAATGTTCCATTCATATGAACTCAATGTGAGCATGAGTTAGCCTCTAGGCCTGTTCAATCATTACCTTTGGTCCATGTTCCACTTCATAAAGGAATCAAAGAGAATTTCAGTCATTCCATCATCTCTAGCAATTAGAGTCCAATCCATGATTGTCATCTTTGGCCTCTATCAATCGGAGCCCAACTCAAGCAATCCTTGCCTCTAGCAACTAGAGCCCAGTCCATGATCACAATCTTGATCTCTATCAATCAGAGATCAATTCAAAGTCAATCTTGATCTCTATCAATCAGAGATCAATTCAAAGTCAATCTTGATCTCTATCAATCAGAGACCAACTCAAAATCAATCTTGATCTCTATCAATCAGAGACCAATTCAAAATCAATCTTGATCTCTATCAATCAGAGACCAATTCAAAATCAATCTTGATCTCTATCAATCAGAGACCAATTCAAAATCAATCTTGATCTCTATCAATCAGAGATCAATTCAAAATCAATCTTGATCTCTATCAATCAGAGACCAATTCAAAGTCAACTCTGTCTCTATCAATCGGAGACCAATTCAAAGTCAATCTTGTCTCTATCAATCGGAGACCGATTCAAAATCAATCTCCGGCTCTATCAATTAGAGCCCGATCCATGTCTATCATAGCCCGGGCTACAAGTTAGGATAGCCGTCGGGAATGGTGAATGAGAAGCATTCCTCATTGCTTGTCAAGAAAGATCAATTCTAGATTCCGAGTCATCAAGAAATCATGAACCTTCGGCTATGATAGTGCTGTCCCATCTCGGGCATTTCTGCCCCATTGGCCAAGGAAATGCTAGAATCCAAAGAATTGCCCTCATATTCCTCATTGTTCAAAGAGAGGGAATGGAATTTTCCCGAGCAGCAGGGTTGACCAAAGATGAGATCCGATATGCCCCAGGCTAGGATAGGAACCAAAATCACAGCTAGGGAATGGTCCAATGATGAAACCCTTAACCCATAAACTGGGGCATGAACCAGATTGACCTTGGACCTAAATTGAATGCGGTCTAATAAGGAAAGCCATTATGCCCTAAATTGGGGCATGGACCAAATTGACCTTAGACCCAAATTGAGAGTGGTCTAACAAAGAAATCCATTGAACCCCCCAAGCCAAGGCATAAATTAGTCCAATCTTGGATTCAAAATGGTGTAGTGCAATGGTGATACCCCTTGCTCCACAAGTGGGGCATAAGCCAAAATGATTTTGAATTCAGCTAGAAGTGGTCCATTGATGAATCCACTTGAACCCCAAACCTGGAGCATGAACCAGAGTAACCTTGTGCTTAAAAAGCAATAGTCCGGTTATGAATGGATCCTAAACTGAAAAAAGAGGGTAAGAATTATATGGAACCCTGAAAGGTAGGCATCCTGCACCTATTGATAGAGGGGCATGATGAGTCTTTCTATTAGAAATCTGAAGGAAGATTTATTCCCATAGTGACTGAAGGTGGTCGTCGAAGGCGTTATGCCCAATTAGAGCCACTTGGATGAACTAGTTGTTTCAACTTTCTATTATCGATATTCGATAGGTCATCCATGTCTAGGTCCAAGATTGATATGCTTGTTGACAAGTCCAGTCCAATCTGCCTGTAAGTAAAAAAAAAAAAAAAAATCACCCCTTTGGGATTTCAAACTTTGTGCCTTGTCTCTTCCATACATTTCCTCCCGGGTTCGACATCTTCCTATTCTACGTGCGCAAATCAATTCGGACTCGAAGATGATTGAAATGATGAGCCGTCTCCTGAACATTCTACGCCACCCGGCCTCTTGAGAAAGAAAGGTCCAACCCGTCTGGGAAAGCTTTAAATGATCAATCGAGAGACACAAGAGTAGTCTCAAGAAACATGTATTGGAGAAGCTGCCATTTGTTCTACCTCGTGAAAAGATTCCAAGGAAAGCATTAGATCAACAGATCAGCCAATCAAGACAAATGTGGAGGACAGATGTGCCACCAAAAGGATAGAAACTTTAAAGTTCTTACAAAATAAATCATCCGTAAGCAAGAGATACATGATGAATGGTCAATCCCAAAATCCAAGAATGAGGTCATTGGAATACCCAAAAAAAAAAAAAAAAAAAAAAAAAAAAGAAAAAGAAAATTCAAGCCTATGTTTTATCTACATCAATAATGGGAGGTAGTCACATCGGACGAAAGGTGATGAGTAACTTCTAGACGACAAAGATACGGATTCACCATGCGAATAAAATCGGATACTATATGAGCAAATACAAATGCTCATAAAGTTTATAGAAGATCGAGTGCTAGTTGGGGCAAAGACGTTCTATCCGATTGGAAATGTTTGGAAGAAGAAGATTCAAATCCAATATTGAAAGTCAGGATTCAATTTCGCGATCAAGCAAAGCACTGCATTATGTGGCCTTCACATCCAAAAAAAAAAAAAAAAAAAAAAAAAGAAAAAAGAAAAAAGAAAAAAAAAGAGAAGAAAAGAAAATAGTAAGATGTTGAATGGCATTGGAGCTAGACAATAAAAGCCAATTGTCCCTCTCACTTCAAGAGGATGATAGTTCCAACCAAAGCCTGATAGCAAGTTCGATCATTCGTCGAGATTTACAACATGTTGGATCGGACTTTTGATTTTGGCCAATTACATCCCGCCTTTACAGGAGACGATCTCATCACTTCTTCATCAGAGAAAGATTTCTCATCGGCATTAGACTCTCTCTCCCGTCCATCAATCCGACGACCTTCCAAGGAGTCTCTATCACAAGCCCTTCTTTTGATTATCATTTTTTATGGCATTGTATCTCGTGGTCATGTCATCATTTTATGTACAAATTCATGAATCTGGCTGGAACTCTCATCTGTCGTTCATTACATCTAACGGCTTCCCAAAGGTTCCCATAAGCCCTTCATTTCTCAAGCCAATAAAATGGGATCTTCTCGGTAAGATAAACCCATTCTACATAAATAACCAAACACTCTCCCAATGGTAGACCCATGTGGACAGTTTCACATCAGTCCTCTTGGACCTTCAACATCAATACTTGTCAACAAACCTAAAGGTTTCAGGCCCAGATATGATCATGACTGATTCGGAATCTCGATATAGCTTGTTGGGACACGTGTTCCATCTGAACATCTCCAAGAAAGGAAAACATAATTTGGCACCATTTTTAATTTTGGTGTGGGACTGCATTTCCCTAAGATCGCTTTTAGTGATGATTCAAATAGCTGCCCGCCTATCAATACATGTAGGTGTCAACTTAAACAGTGGGGCAAGGCTACCCATTTGCCATGAAAGTCATGCCATTCAGATTTCCCCTAAGGGTTTCAGACCATTGGATAGGACCATAATTTTGACAATATCCTCACCATATCGGGACTCTTTATTCAACCCAAGATGGGGTTTGCAAAAAAGAAGAAAATGAAAAAATAATAAAGGGAAGAAAAGAAACCTCGCGGGGGAAAGGCAACCCGAGAAACCTCAATGGGCAACCCATAATACCTCAGTGGGGATAGGCGACCTGATGCAACCCTAAAGCATTGCCCTCATTGGCCCTTCATAGAAAAATTCAGTGGTTCATATAGATAAGTGTCATACCAGTTTACCCTCCATAAGGGAGGAACCCCTATTGCTCTCCAGTGAATCATACTCGGAGGAGTTGAACAAACCATCATCTGTTGGGCTCCGTAGCATTGCCTTTCAATAGAATTCTATCTTCAAATCCTTTGGTCATGTTAGGGAGAGAGCAAATTCTTATGGCCTGGTTACGGATGTAGCAAATTCATCATCAACTCCCTCATTTTTCAAGATTCAACAAGGATTTATCTAAGAAATCATTTTCTGCAATCAATCTGTCAATCTTCCCTTGACCTTGGAAACATGGTCAATTCTGGTTGCAATCCAGATTCAACCTAGTTCTAACTCTGTTAGATTGCCTATGCCCTAGCACACTACAGTAGTGGTCTGTCACAACATGCAGACACTGGGGCATAGATATACCCTATGCAGAGGAATTGAACTTGATCATGAACATTACATCTAAGATCCATTGTCTAGTTTGAAGTCACTAACTTTCTTAGTCAATAGAAGTAGGTCCGTCCAAGTTGGTTTTTGCCAATTTCTCAGTTCTCCCAATCATGTTGATGAAGAAAATCCAATGTGATCACTCACCTGTTAGGATTTGGTCACCAAATTCTCTGAAGGAACACTTCAAATCCTTTGCTCCTCATGCCTACTTTGGGGCCAGGGTTCATTCATCTTTCAAAATTGGCACAACAATGTTGCAAAGCCATGAGCTTTTCATGAGCCTAGATCAAGGGCCAAACCCATGTCACATTTCATCGCCGCTTGGCTATTCTACCAATTTGGTCTACCATAATGCACAGTCAAAGAACTTAGTTGACCAGATGCCCCTCGACAATCTAACGCCAAGGTCAATCAATAAAATCACTTTAGTTAGAGACTGTCAAGCTCCCCTCATTCTTGTCCAAAATCCTCGCTAGAGTTTCTTTCAATCCAAAATCCAACAACACCAATGTTGGCTGAAGAAAATCATCATCTTCAAATTACATGGAACCCTTCAAAGGGAGTAACCAAGTCACCCCTACCGTGCTGAAATTGAGTCAAACTTTCAGTACCAGGTCATAAATGGAAAATTTCAAATCTAGGTATCATGCCAGCGAAGTCCATGACACCATTTCCATCGATGTCATCTTTTGTGCCTTCACCAATAAAGCAGGAGCAAAAAAACTCGGAAAACCGCCAAGGAATTCACCATCATTTCAAATATGTCTAGCACTCTATAGGTTCAAAGTCAAGAGACTTCCAAGATGAGTCAGATTTCAACCCTAAAGGTTCAAAGTCAACAAAGCTTTCCTGTGTGGGTCACTTTCAAGCATCCTAAAGGTTCATAGCCATAGAGCTTCCAAGAAGGATATTCCTATTTTCAATCCTGAAGGTCCAAAGCTGGTAGGAACTGCCAAGATGAGTCATTCAGTATCACCCTATAAGTGACCTTCTGAGTTCTTACTCATTTCAGAATCAAATGTGGAGCCCTAGCTCATCCAAAGATCAAATCAATCTTAGATTATTAGTGAATCAAATGTGGAGCCCTAGCTCATCCAAGGATCAAATCAATATCAGATTATTGGTGAATCAAATGCAGAGCCCTAGCTCATCCAAATTTCAAATCAATCTCAGTCTATAAGTAAATCAAATGTAGAGCCCTAGCTCATTCAAAGATCAAGTCAATCTCAGCCTATATGGGAATCAAATGTAGAGCCCTAGCTCATTCAAAAATCAAGCCGATAAGTGAATCAAATGCAGAGCCCTAGCTTATTCAGGAAATCAATCTCAGAATTTCAATCAATAGAGCCTCAACTCAATCAAAGAGAAGACATCAAGTTTTCCATCCAAATCAAAGCCGAGCCCAAGCTCATGCAATCAACTTTGTATTCACAGCCTAGCTCCATACAAGAAGAGGTTTATCAGCCTACAAATGGATCAAGTCGGGTCCAAGCCCGCACATACCTTGCATCATGAGTCACCTCAGCAAGAAGAGGTTCCCGACATTACAAATGAGCCTTGTATTCACAAACTAGCTCCGTACAAGAAGAGGTTTATCAGCCTACAAATGGATCAAGCCGGGTCCAAGCCCGCACGTACCTTGCATCATGAGTCACCTCAGCAAGAAGAGGTTCCCAGCCTACAAATGAGCCATGTATTCACAGCCTAGCTTCGTACAAGAAGAGGTTTATCAGCCTACAAATGGATCAAGCCGGGTCCAAGCCCGCACGTACCTTGCATCATGAGTTCCACCTCAGCAAGAAGAGGTTCCCAGCCTACAAATGAGCCTTGTATTCACAGCCTAGCTTCATACAAGAAGAGCACTCACCAATCTTCCAAGAAGAGCGAACCTTCTTGCCAGTCGAACTACGTTCTGGGCTTGATTTCTAGGACACCCTTAGAATACGTAGGCAGTTTAGGACAAATATCCCTAAGTGCAGCCCAATAAGAAATCTCACTCATATCCCAAAAATGTGGTTCTTTTATCTTCAGCCTTCAATTGGTAACAATCTCGGCTAAAGAGGGGCATCTGTAAGCACCCCATTTTTGCCACCCTCGGCATAAGTGAACCAATATGGCAGGTTTCTGACCTTTAACCCAAAAATTTATGATTTTTCACTGATTCCCACAAAGCGGGTCATGGGCTATTATCCGCATAGATGCATAGGTCATAGAATTATCTTCGAAACGAGACCAGAATTGCTCAATTCTGGTATCAAATGAGGAAGATATGACCATTTTAGTCGGATGATACATATAAGGGAGGCTTCTGAAATTATTATAAATAATCACAAGGGCCTTCATGCAAATTATCCTAAGTCGGATCGTTTGAATTTCAAATCATCATATCTTGATCATCTGACATCGGATTCAGATGATTCCAAGACCATTATTCTTCATTCTTGATGTTCTACAAAGTGGACGTAAAAAATCCAGGGTAGAAGTCACCAGTGGGTCCCACGCAAGCTTGCATGCAAAATGATCGTCAGAACTTCAAAGCTTCATATCTTTCCCGTTCTACATCGGATTCAGATAATTCCAGTCTCATTATGTTCCATTTTTAGTGCTCTACAAAGTGGACGTAAAATATTTCCGGTAGAAGCCTCCGAAGGATCTCATGCAGAATGGTCAGCCAAATTATCGATAATTGGTCCGCTTAAACTTCAAAAATTCATAAGTTGACCATTTTACTTCCAAATGAGGTGATTCAAGTTCCTATATTCCTCATTTTTAATGTTCTACAAAATGAACGTAAAAAATTTGGAATAGAGGCCATCGAAAAATTCCATGCGGGATAACAACGGGAATGACCCGTGAAATGACAAGGAGAAAAATCCCAGTTAATTCCAATCGGTCCGCCAACTCGGTTCAAACCGGTTTTGGTCCAACCTAGCTCAACCCATATCGGTTGTCAACCTAAGTCGGTCCTCAACCCATTTCGAATCGGTTCATCTATGTGCACAATATTTATATTATATATATTATATATATATATATATATATATATATATATATATATATATATATATATATATGTATATATGTATGTATATGTATGTATGTTATTAAATATATGTGTATATATGTATATAATATATATTATTATATGTAAATGATAATCCAAAATATTTTGAGAAGAAAAAGGAAAGAGGGGAGAGAGAAACGTGAAAGTGAAGGGGGATTTTGGTTTTAGAGATAATCCAAAAGATTTTTGATAAAAAAAAAGATAGAGGGGAAAGAAAAAACGTGGAAGAGAAAGGGATTTAGGGTTTTGAGATAATCCAAAAGATTTTTGAGAAAAAAAAGGAAAGAGGGGAGAGAAAAAACGTGGAAGAGAAAGGGATTTAGGGTTTTGGGATAATCCAAAAGATTTTGAGAAGAAAAAGGAAAGAGGGGAGAAAAAAAAATGTGAAAGAGAAGGGGATTTAGGGTTTTGAGATAATCCAAAAAGATTTTGAGAAGAAAAAGGAAAGAGGGGAGAGAGAAAACGTGAAAGAGAAGGGGATTTAAGGTTTTGAGATAATCCAAAAGATCTTGAGAAGAAAAAAGAAAAGAGAGAGGAATAAAAGAAAAAAAGAAAAGAAAAAAGGGGGAAAAGATTCCCTTCACGTTTTCTAGAAAGAAAACGTGAAAGAGAGAGAGAGGAAGAAAGAAAGAAAGAAAAAAAGGAAGGAAAGAAAAAGAAAAAAAAAAGAGAAAAAGAAAAAAAAAAAGAAAAAAAAAGGGAAATGTTTCCTAAGAAAGAAAACGTGAAAAGAGAGGGAGAAAAGAAAAAAGGAAGGAAAAGAATGAAGAAGAAAAGGAAAGAAGAAAGAAAGGAAAGAGAGAAGGATTTTTCTAGAAGAAGGAAGGAGAGAAAGGAAAGAGAGAAGGGGTTTTCTAGAAGAAGAATGAGAAAAAGGAAAGAAAGGAAGAAGAAAAAAACGTGGGAAGGAAGAAAAGAAAGGAAAGAAGAAAAAATGGAGAGAAAAAAAAGATTTTCTAGAAAAAAGAAGAAAAGGAAAGAAGGATCTTCTAGAAAATGAGTGAAAAATTATAAATAGGAGAGAAGAGGGATCCTTTTTCCAGACCAGAGAGAGAGAAAAACGTGAGTGAGAGAGAGAAAAGAAAAAAAATCGAAAGAAAAGAGAAGAAGAAGAAAATAGAGAAAGAGAGAAGGAGAGAGAGAGAGAGAGAGAGAGAGAGAGAGAGAGAGAGAGAGAGAGAGAAGATCTAGAGGAAAAGGGAGAAGGATCAGAGAGGCAGCAAAGAGGATGATGAGAAGATGCAAAGGAGAGAAGGAGAGAGAAGAAGCCTGAGGTAAGAATCACCCATCGCTTTTGTCAGTTTATTTTTTCAAAGTCAAAGCATACTGCAAATGCATGTCTGAGATTGCTGTCTAGCATTAGGAAGATGCCTCTGTTTGCATTAGGTTCCTTGAGACAAAATGTTGGCCTCTGAGTCTTCTTTCTGATCATATATTTGGATTTTATTTTCATGAGATATATGATTTTATATTGATTTTATAGTACCACTGGCCAGAATCTGGAACAGACCTGACCAGTGTATTTGCCTGTACTTGGGGAATGTTTTCGACCTGCCTATGATCTCTTTTAGGATTAGGTTTCTTGAGACAAAATGTTGGCCTCTGAGTCCTCTTTCTGACCATGTATTTGTATTTTATTTTCATGAGCTATATGATTTTATATTGATTTTATAGTACCACTGGCCAGAATCTGGAACAGATCTGACCAGTGTATTTGCCTGTACTTGGGGAATGTTTTGGACCTGCCTATGGTATCTTTCAGGATTAGCTTTCTTGAGACAAAATGTTGGCCTCTGAGTCCTCTTTCCGAGGATATCTTTTAAGAATTTTTTGAGTAAGTACAGTGCTCTATGTGCCCATTTTGGTCCAGCCTGACAAAGCTGTCATCTTGCTGCGTGTTCCATCATGTTTTGATTGATTCTCATATGCTCTGGTTGTTTCTCACATGCCATATTTGATGCTATATTTGTTCACATGCTATGTTCGGATGCTCGTATGCATACACTACTATAATTGGAATGGTCACACTGCCATAATTGGAATGGTCACACTGCCATAATTGGATGATTACTGCCATGATTGGAATGATCATACTCACATGCTATATTAAATGTTTTTTGTCATAATTAGGGTAGAAAACCCTAAAAAATGAAAATAAAATAATAATTAGGGTAGAAAACCTTAAAATGGAAAGAAAGTAACAATTAGGGTAGAAAACCCTAAAAAAATGGAAAGAAAATAACAATTAGGGTAGAAAACCCTAAAATGGAAAGAAAATAAAAATTAGGGTAGAAAACCCTAAAAAATGAAAATAAAATAATAATTAGGGTAGAAAACCTTAAAATGGAAAGAAAGTAACAATTAGGGTAGAAAACCCTAAAAAAATGGAAAGAAAATAACAATTAGGGTAGAAAACCCTAAAATGGAAAGAAAATAACAATTAGGATAGAAAACCCTAAAATGGAAAGAATGTAACACTAGGGTAGAAAACCCTAAAAATGGAAATAAAGTAATAATTAGGGTAGAAAACCCTAAAATGGAAAAAAAAATATAACAATTAGGGTAGAAAACCCTAAAATGGAAAGAAAGTAAGAATTAGGGTAGAAAACCCTAAATATGGAAAGAAAATAGCAATTATGGAAAAACCCTAAATATGGTCATATTAGGACTTGCCATGCTTAGAAGATAGCATACTAGATCATGCCATATAGGCTCTTGCCTTATTTGCATGAAAAGGGTGATTTAGGATGATTTTGCCCCTTGGCAAACCCTAAACCTAGAATAGGTTATAAACCCTAAACCTAGAATAGGTTCTCAATCCCGAACCTAGAATAGGTTCTCAATCATTAACCTAAATAGGGTTATCCGACCCGAACTACGCGGATTCTGATTCCTAGGTCAAACCCTAGGATACGTAGGCCGTTTGGGAGAAACTCAAGGTCGGATCCACATTTTTGTCCACTTGGACTATCCATAGATCCACTAGGATATTTACCTTAGTTCACTCGGACTATCCATAGATCCACTAGGATATCCATTCCCATTTCTACCCATCATACCCGAACTACGCGGATTCTGATTCCTAGGTCAAACCCTAGGATACGTAGGCCATTTGGGAGAAATTAAAATTCGGATCCACATTTTTGTCCACTTGGACTATCCATAGATCCACTAGGATATTTACCTTAGTCCACTCGGACTATCCATAGATCCACTAGGATATCCATTCCCATTTCTACCCATCATACCCGAACTACGCGGATTTCGATTCTTAGGTCAAACCCTAGGATACGTACGCCATTTGGGAGAAACTCAAATTTGGATCCACATTTTTGTCCACTTGGACTATCCATAGATCCACTAGGATATTTACCTTAGTCCACTCGGACTATCCATAGATCCACTAGGATATCCATTCCCATTTCTACCCATCATACCCGAACTATGCGGATTCTGATTCCTAGGTCAAACCCTATGATACGTAGGCCATTTGGGAGAAACACAGATTCGGATCCACATTTTTGTCCACTTGGACTATCCATAGATCTACTAGGATATTTACCTTAGTCCACTCGGACTATCCATAGATCCACTAGGATATCCATTCCCATTTCTACCCATCATACCCGAACTACGCGGATTCTGATTCCTAGGTCAAACCCTAGGATACGTAGGCCATTTGGGAGAAACTCAAATTCGGATCCACATTTTTGTCCACTTGGACTATCCATAGATCCACTAAGATATTTACCTTAGTCCACTCGGACTATCCATAGATCCACTAGGATATCCATTCCCATTTCTACCCATCATTCCCGAACTACGTGGATTCTGATTCCTAGGGCAAACCCTAGGATACGTAGGCTATTTAGGAGAAACACAAATTCGGATCCACACATTTAGTCCACTCGGACTATCCATAGATCCACTAGGATACCCATCCATTTCAATCCAGAGTTCGAACTACGTGGATTCTGATTCCTAGGGCAAACCCTAGGATACGTAGGCTATTTGGGAGAATCCCAAATTCGGATCCACACCTTAGTCCACTTGGACTATCCATAGATCCACTAGGATATTTATCCAAACCTTAGTCCACTCAGACTATTCATAGATCCACTAGGATATCTATCCATATTCCAATCCAAAAAGGGTTATCCAAACATTAGTCTACTTGGACTATCCATAGACCCACTAGGATATTTATCATCATCTTAGTCCACTTGGACTATCCATAGATCCACTAGGATATTTATCCACATTTTGACCCACATAGGGTTATCCACATTCCAACTCAAAATGGGTTATCCATATTTCAACCCAAATAGGGTTATCCTTAGATCCACTAGGACTATCTATCAGTCCACTTGGACTATCCAGATCCTAACCCATAGGGTTTTCTCAACCTTTCAAGCATAAATTTCAACTTGAACAATGAACTTAATCATGCACAAGCATAAATCACATCCATAAACTTTAATCACACCTGAACTACGATGGTGAACCTGATTTTCAGAATAATTCCGTGATAAGTAGGCAATCTGATGGATACAGATTTGGTTCAATGATATCAAACCACTTGGTTTGGCTTGGTTTAACAAATAGAGTCTAGCATAGGAAAGGTATAGGAGACCGATTTCGATCGGGCGGTTTGGGTGCCTAACCCCTTCCCATAACCGTAACCTGACACTTACCCAATCTCTGATGGACCAAAAATCCAATCTAAGGGTCATGAGTCAATCGAAGTCTTACCTTGGGGTGAGATTTCACATTTCTAAGGTCCTAGACCTAAATCTAGGTGGCGACTTCTAAAGATTTCCATCTTTGTCCTCACACCGAGCTCGGCGCCGGGTCGGCCGTCTCGGATCTTTTCTTGTCTATAGGCTTTGTGTCGGCTTTCAGATTGTTCACGGTGTTATTTTTCTGGGCCCTTGTCGTCTCGTCTGCGGAGGCGTACTTCTCGCATCTGGCGAGCAAGTCGTCCAGGTTCTTCGGCGGCTTTTTGGCAAGGGTCCAACAAAGCTGACGGTCGGTTATGCCGGCCTACAGGCTGGACATGTGCACCGCGGGCTCAACGTCTTTGATTTCAAGCACCTTGGTATTGAAGCGCTTGATGAAGTCCCGTAGGGACTCGTCCTTCTGCTGTTTGACCGTTGACAGTTGGTACGACGTCTTCTTGCGCACTCGGCTTGCTTGGAAGTGCGTCAGGAATTTGTTCGATAACTGTTCGAACGATGTAACGCTCTTCGCAGGGAGATTGTTGAACCATGTGCGAGCGGCCCCCCTGAGCGTTGAAGGAAACATCCGGCAGATGAGGCTGTCGGTCAGAGGGTAAAATTGGTTGTGGAGACGAATGCGTCCAAATGCTGCTCGGGGTCGGTACTCCCGTTGTAGGAATCCAAGACCGGCATCTTGAAGTTGTCAGGAGGGGGTGCCCTCATAATCTCGTCCGAGAGCGCCGTGATTGCAGTGTAGGCCGTTCTCGGCGGGGCTATCTGTTTTGCTCCACCTGCTGAAGCCGAGTGGTTATCTCCAATAGCCACCGCTCGACCACGGATTGGGGCGTGTCCAGAGGTTGAGCGCCAGTCCCTGGTGTCTCTTCATTAACTCTTTCTCGGCGGAGGGCATCGAGGAAGGACCCCGGGCCTTTCACCGGAGGTGACGCAACTGGCGCCTGGTGTTGAGGTGGTGGGGGATGTCGAGCGGCGGACCCGGCCACGCTCTGTCCAGGAGCTCGAGCTGCTGGGAGATTGGGTGGCAAGGCGTTTGCGGGATCCGCCCTCGCCTTTGGCAGATGGACCGCGGGTGGAGCTTCTGGTGGCGGATTCGGTACCGAGAGGATTCTCCCCTCCTGCGGGCGAGCTGCTTGCTCGAGCTCCTCTCAAGACTCTCGCAAGCTGCTCGATTTGCTGTTTCAGCTCATCAAACTGCTGACGGGTGACGTACTGGGGAGGAGGTGGTGGTGGTGTTACCGACGGCGTGTGGCTCAGGGCTGGCGCCGGAGCCGGCGGTGGTACTGGTGCTGGTTCCGGTACTGGTGCGGGTTCTGGCACTGGGGGTGCAGGCTCACGGTCCGCCTTTGTCGTGCTTTCGGTACTACCCACATGCACCGATGACTCAGAATGGGCGTGCGACGCCCGTGCTCGGGTTCTTCTGTGAGCCATCAAAATCAGAGTTCTCATGAGCTAATCTTCAAACTCAGTAAAAAAAGGCCCCACGGTGGGCGCCAAACTGTTACGATTGGAAATCGCCCGTCAATTCGCGCTTTGAATGACCTGCAATCACAGAGAAGAGACAAAGGAGTTGGGCGCCTAAGCCCCGGGTACACTCCGATGCGTAAGGTAGATTCCCAAGGTAAACAGTCAAGAAATAGCAGAAAGCTATCTCCAGTTTAGAGAGTGGGACGATGAGAGAGTTTGAGCCTGTGAGAGGGATGAATAATAATAGCTTGTAACTTGTGCGTGCGTAAGAGATTACCTTGAGGGGTTGCCCTCTACTTATAGATTGTGAAGAAGCATGGAGGTACCATGACTCAGGGAAGTAGATCGCCAATAGGACTGCCACGTGTCGCACTGAGGGACACCTGGGTGGTAGACTCTGAGTAGGAGTCGGAGACCTTAGCCAAGGAAGCTAGGTCGGTCAGCTCTGGGACTGACACGTGTCAACGTGTGAGTAATGACCGACCGGAATAGTCAGTGTCGTATCAGACTGAGAGAAGGACTCCCCGGAGGTAGCATAATCACAATGGGATTCTGGCTTCCGACTGAGAACCGTAGCTGAGTAGGACTATAACTCCGAGCGCTACCCAAGAGGCCAGGTGCACGAGATGCCGAATGCATGACAGGCCGAATACATGATGCCGAGTGCGAGACACTCCGAGCGCTCAGGTTTCGAAGGCGAAACTTGACACGTGTAAGATTTTAAATGGAGGGGATTTTTCCCTCCTAACAAAACCAAAGAATAATCTATGAATATAGCATCTAAAAATTCTCAAACATTTATATTTATAAACAAAAATAAATTCGATTTAACCCCACCTTCAGCATTGCCATCAGTAGGCACCAAATCAACTATGGAAACTAATAAACTAATTTTAAATGTGATTCTCAGGTTGACATTGAGAGGGGGGGTGAATCAGTGACCACTAAAATTCTTCCCAACTTTTTGAAGTCAGCCCAACCAAAATACACACTGCTGCCAAGAGCTGTCTATTAACACTTTGCTGCCTTGAGCTGACTGGGGTGGTCATTCATACATTTGCCCTGTTAACACATTTCGTATAACACACCATGCCACACGCCTACAGGTATCCATACCAGAGGCTTGGCCTATAAAGTGTGTACACCTAGACCTGCGACCCGCGCACTTCAAATGCACAACATAAACAGGCACATCCACATCTACATGACACATTATGTAACATGGTTCACCTATTACACATTGTGATGGTTACTCCACGGGGCAATACCTTAACCAGGGTTTCGTATTATATCCAATACGCTTATTTAATGCTATGGTTGCACCTACAACCCAGATGCTACAACACCGACCACATTCTCAATTGTAACTGAGTCCTAGGCAACAAATCTCAATCTTGTCAAGCACCCAACTTGACAGGTTACAAAGATTTTGATAATAAATGATTACAAACCCTTCCCGTATAACATTGGCATAAACAAATAGGGTCTGTGTACGTGATTACCTTCCCAACGTGATCACAACATGAGTGGTGCTCACCAGATGATCTTCCCAAGCTCTCCAATGGTAGTGGGTGAACTTCTTCAACAAAATGGGAGTTCAGCACTCTCCCAACGCTTCTCGTACAACCCCAATCTCATCAAACTTTCACAACATGCCCACACTACCTCTATCAAGCTTTAGATGGCCATTAATGTCCAAGAGAGGTGAGTGGAGATGATCTATACACCCAAGAAAGCTCTGAAACCCTTCTTCTTTACAAACCTGCAGCTCTCCTTAACCAAAGTTCTGTTTTCTTCTTTTTGATGGATAAATCTCAAAGAGATGAGTTGATAGCAATTTGAATCACTCAAATCCAAGATCGGATGGCCGAGATATGGCCATCCAAAGATTAGCTAATGAGATAAATCATAATGGAATCTTCAGAGAATATAACCATGTGCCGCAACGCACCGTAGCCGCTGCCTACTGAAGCGCCGTACGATGTTGTCGGCATCTGATTGGTGCAGACGACATCTTACAACGTAAGCCGTTAGATCTATCAAAAAAGGCTGGATGACATCTGAGCGGCTGGATTTCATCCATCACGTCATGCTAGATCGGAGAAGAACCTACCCGCTGGATCAGGATTCGTGCTATGTATTTCCTACACCTGCGCAACGCAGTATCAAATAATCTGCTCCATGTAACGCAATCTATAGCATTAACTTGCAACTGACCAATTAAACTGTCCATGGGAGTATCTCGACGGAACACTTGCAATACACCTTAGCCCGCATTATTTCTCACCGCTGGATCCGCACCTAGGCTTCGTGGCTCACTCTTGGCCGTTCAATTGGAACCTCTTCCTTTTTCTTTGACCAAAATGCCCCTGTATAATGATGAAAATGGCCTTGGGGGGTGTTTCTCTTCTCGTAATGTGTCGAACACATGGGGGGCACCCCTGCTGTTGCTACTGTGCTCTTTGTGCGCGCGCGGGGGCAAGCCTGCTGGCCTGGGGCTTGCGGCGGTGCTGTGCCTTGGGCATGCGCATGGTTGCGGGCCCTTATGCTTGTGGGCTTGTCATGTGGTCTGCTGCCTTGTGCGCTGGGCAGTTGGCATGGCATGACCCTGAGGGTCTGCTATTGCTATTGTTGGGCAGGCTTGGCCTGCTGGCCTGGTGTAGTGGCTCTGGCCTTGGCTGCCGCTGCTGGCCTGGGCTGGCTACCATGTTGGCTTGAGCACCTCATGTGGGACCTACCTGGTTTTTCTCTCTCCTCCTTCTCTCTCTTCTTTTTCTCTCATCCTCTCTCTTCTTTCTCTCTCATCTTCTCTCTTCTTTCTTTTTCTTTTAACTGTCTTCATTCTCTCTCTTTTGCTAGTGAACTTCTATCGTTGCACCATGCATAGTCACCTTGTCAGTGGGACCTTAGTGGGGCCCATAGATACTCTCTTTTCTCTTTCTCTCTTTACTTTCTCTCTCTTCTTTCATTGAACTACAAGCACATAGAACTGTGCACTGGCTTCCATGTAGGCTTCTGACTGTCCCACCATGCCTGCTAACTGTCCACTCTGTCTGTTGACTAGATACACTGCCTGCTGATATTCTCTTTCCTTCATATCAATTTGTCAACTGTCTAGAGGTTGCCAAGGTTGCCAACAGTGATAACACACACAAAGTTGCTCTCAATTGGCCAAGGTTTCAACATTAAAATCTGAATTTAAGATGTTCTTGAGCATCCAAAAATGATATTGTTGTTGATGATGAAGATGATAGCATCCAGAATGCCATAGAACTCTGATCATCTGAGTTTTCCTTCTATAGGGGTAGGAGTGATGGGTCATGGTAAAAATCCCATGGAATCGCATGAATATGGTAGGGAGATGGATGGTCCCAACCCATTCTTGGGTAAAAATTGGTTACCCCAATTAAGGACGGTGGTAAGGCATTTTCCATTTTCTAGACGTTTGAGCATTGTGATCATACACAGATTTTGTTTCTCCTTCTACAACTGATATGGGAGTATTGGATTATTTTACAAACAAGAACAAGGCATGGGCATGATCGTCGGTGGAAATGGCTTCAAGTCATATAAATCATCCGAAGTAGTAGCACAATCTTGGTTCAACACATCAATTAAGTTCACCGTTTCAAAACACCTCATCCAACCACCATTCGAAGCATCAACAAAGTTCTCTATGTTAGATTCCTGTTGTGTGGGCTTGTTCAATTACCTAATCAGTTGTTAAGTGAGAGTTTAAATACTGGATTGATAGGTTCAGGTCTGGTTCATCATTGGTTAGAGACTACCAACCCGATCCACGGTGGGAATGGTTCTGGGTTGGGGATAGTATTATAAATACTATGGTTAAGGTCCCCACAGCCATTGGTTTTTATCTCTCTGATGCTCCCATAAGCACAGAGGCAAAAAGGGATCCCAAGAAGCTGTGGAAGACTCTAATCGAGGCATTCAAGCTACAGAAAATGGTCAGAAATTAATCTACAGCAAATGGTATGTGTTCAATTATCTCTTTTATTGCCCATTGTATTCTAGTAATCTGTGTGGTGGATTCATTAGGGTTCATTAGAAATCCCATGAAAAAATCTCAATTTGCATTAAAAATTCTAAAAATTGGTATCAGAGCCACCCACACAGAGCTAA
Source organism: Protea cynaroides (assembly GCA_028583415.1). NCBI lineage: Eukaryota > Viridiplantae > Streptophyta > Magnoliopsida > Proteales > Proteaceae > Protea > Protea cynaroides. Next base: position 28,789,960 of record CM053276.1, on the reverse strand, counting down.
GATCGTAGGTAAGGGATAATTAAGATGGTAGGACTGATTGAATTGAAAAATGGAGAGATTTTTCTTCATAATTTTTTTTCCCACGAAACTGTCAAAGTTTGGAACCCTTCGAAATTTTTTCAGACCGGTATAATTCAAAATAAATTATGCCAGCTTGTAGTACTTTGAAATGGGAGTCGAACGACACAAAGTCAGTTGCCAAAGGTATCCTGACGCGCCCTCATGCGTTGCCTAAAAAAACGTTGAGATCCACGCGTCGGCTGTTGGTTTTTAAAAAAAAAAAAAGAAAAAGAGTCTGACGGCGCCAACTCATGGCTTGGCAGTTGACTCGGGCCGAGTCCAACCAGCCCAGGCCCACCAAGCCTAGACCGGCTCAGCCAGAGCTAGTCCAGCCCAAGCCCAAACCTGCCCAGGTCCAGTCCGAACCTGCCCCACCCAGGTTATGGCCGGTCCAGTCCAGGCCGGGCAAGCCTAGTCCGGCCAAGCCCGAGAAGCCAGCCCAGCCGGGGCCAAGTGGGTGGACCGATGACCCAAATGGGTCGACCCGTATTCGAACCCAATAACTCAATAACCTAGGTATGTGCTCCATATTTTGACCTGATACCAGAGCGATTAACCAGAAATTTAACCTATAACCAGGATATGCGAAACCAGATTGAACCGGTTTGGTCAAACTAAACCAATTTTGATTTGGTTTAGACCGTGGTTCATCCCAGTCCATGGCCTAAGGGCCTGTTTGTCTTACAGTTTTAAAACTATATTCATAATCCGGACTTAAACAGCGATTGTGGGAGCTAGGAAGGTCGGATTGACCTCCGATTTATTCCTTTGGACTCGATTTTCAATGCTCTTCAATATGAAATATATATTGTTATATTTTGATACATTGGGATAAGTGTTTTTCCAAATTGATGCTCTTTTGGAGCCCAGTTTGCAATGTTTTTGCTGGTTTTTCTCAATATTTTTGTACCACATTGATTTTTTAGCTAAAGTGCATGTTTAATTGAATATTTATTTGCATTTTGAAAACATTCATGGTTATATATATCCCACTAGTGCTGCAGATTGGGATTTGTTCATATTATGGTAGAACTTGGTGGATCCCACCAAAGTGGTATACCTTGTTTTATCATGATGTGTTCAAATTCAAACGACTGTGTTTGTAGATGCTTTAAAGAATGATAGTATTCACCCAAAGGTGGTATTGTCCCAGTTTATTTAAATTATGATTTGTACATGTTGTGTAAGGATTGGGTGGGATCACCAAAGTGGTAAGTTTGGTCTATCATGATATACTCAAATCCAGTACTTTTGCATTTACAAACACAGCAAAGAAGGACAGTGCTTACCCAAAGGTGACATTGTCAAGATTTTCACTTTTGTGAAAGCAACAAAGAACGATATTGTCCACCCAAAGATGGCAGTGTCAAAGATCATGTATACTCAAGCACATGGATAAAGGATCTTGATTTTAGGAGTTTCATACACCCAAAGGTGGTGGGATTCTGAGAGTCATTATCCCATCGCAGGTTCTGTACAAATAGTAAGAGGACCAGTTGTAAGACCCGTATCAAACTAACCCGGTCTTACCACCTTGAACCAGGTCTACCCATCATGGTTGAGCCAAATGGACCCAGTGCGTGAAGGAGATCACGATCCCAGGTATTAAACTGACCCAAAAACACTTAAATAAGGGGAGGGTCGCATACCCAGCAAGGGAGGGTTGGACCCCCCCGGTATAGAAGTCAGACCCCCAATTTTATATGGGGGGTCGGACATTTTAAGGACCAGGGGTCAACGGGATCTCCGACCCCCCTATCGACCCTGATACTCGGTAAAAACAGAAAATAGGAAACTTTCCTAATTTGAATGGGATTCCTTCCTAATCTAAATGAGACTTATTCTAGGAGTTTCTACTCTACAAATAGGACTTCCCTAAGCCTCTTTCACTCCTTTTAGAACCCTAATTGAATTGAGAGAAAGAGAGGAGAAGGAAGAGAAGAAGAAGAGAAGGAAAGAAGAGAAGAAGGCAAAAGGAGAAGAGTTGCAGAGAAGGAGTATTCTTCTCAGGTATGGATACTATTTCCATGAGTTCTAAAGACCTTAGAGTAGATAATGAAGAGGGTATGATCCGGAGAAACCCAAACCATCAACCCATGGTTAGGTTTTCATGGAAAACCATGGGGGAAATCATGAAAGCCATATAGGTGAATGAATCATGGTTTTAGGCCATAGAACATGTGTGGAATGGACTGTAAGGGCAAGCCATAGGACCCCAAACACGAAAAATGGGCTGAAGAAAGAAAAATTGACAAAACCCACAGGGGGTCGCATGGGGGGTCGATGACCAATCGACCCTACCAGACCCTGTGCATCGACCCCCAGTGTTCGGGAAGTCCAGAATAGGGGTGGTCGCACCCAGGGTCGATCAAACTCCGACCCTAGCATCGACCCCCAGTTAACAACAAGGTTTTAAAAATCAGAATTAATTCTAATTAAATTCTATCGACTTGGTTAGGTTTTCTAGTGATATAATATCAATATAAATGTGATTCTTAAAGCTTGAAAGAGGACTTACGATCAAGTTAAGGTGAGGAAACAAGACCTAAACTAATTGGTTAATAACAAACTGTTTTTATTTCTTGAGTCCAATGCTATGCTTGATTCTATGCGAACATGCTTGTAATGTGCATTCAACATGTCATCCAATATTTCTATTTATTGTTCATGCATATTTACTTTATTGTTTATAACATGATAATGATGATGATGATAGGAATAGGCATGTGAATGTATGTGTGTGGTTGGTGTACTTGATGCGAGCGAGTATCAAGGGGGTGTCATAGGCTGGGCCTCAGCACTCTAGCTCTATCTCTAACTCATGTCTTGTGCATTAGCATCGTCGTATCACCATTACTTTAGCAGAACTATTACGTCGTAGAGTATCAGGGGAGGTGGTCTCGGTCCTTGTAGTCTCTGACTCTACCGGGGGGCCTTAGCTTTATCTCTATGGGCGTTTTGAGGGATGCTGGGGTGAGGCCTTGGATACACTAATTGGCATTAGGATTGGTTAGTTGCGAGCCCAGTTTGCAAGCCCTCGCCAAGAGGGGCTTACTTGTTGGTATGACACTGTACAACAATAAACGTTAACCTTTGTTGTACAATGTTCATGAATTGGGTGCTTGTGAGTCGACGATAAACGTTACCTTCGGGTGGCGTCACACACTTGTGTATAGAGGCGGGGTCAATAAACGTTAACCTTTGACCACCCAAACCTTTTTATTGCATATTGCAAACTTTAAACCAGACCAAAGATATGAATTTATTGCATGCATATGTATTGTTGCATTGTTTTGTTTGCTCACTGAGCCATGATGTGTGCTCACCCCCTCGATGTCGAATATTTTTAGTTGATGATGCAGGTACTACCATCGAAGATTATGTAAATGCTCAAATGTACGGGCACATGGCGGCGATGGAAGTTGAAGATGGAGTGGATACGCATGACTCCTCTTGCGAGTGCAACTCATGTGTATTCGATTAGATTTTATTTTCATTATTTGGATTTAGTAAAGACATGTATTTGATATTTATTTGTCTTAGTTGACACAGAATAATTTGCTATTTAAATATTAATATCACAGTGGATTCTCAGTTCATTTTATTATAAGACTTCCGCTATTGTGTATTTACTCTGATTATGAATGTGGATGTATGGGGTTTAGATAACACTGATATAGCCTACTCAAGATCCTGGTTGAACCATTGGTTTGCTAACGGTTCATCACACCATTCTGAATAGTACGGAATTGGGGTGTGACAACTTGGTATCAGAGCCTCTCAGGCCTTGTCCGCTAAACTAGCATACCTTCACGTCGAATTGTAAACTGAGATAGAATAAAAGTAAAAACTGTAATATTAACACACTATAAGTACAAGTGATGTTTGAAACCAAATTTGAAAAGAGAATAATGCATCTATTAAAGGGGGAACAATATTAAATACAATGAGAGAGAAACAAACGTATATAAATAGCTAAAGCAGAGTACAGTCCACAACCCGGACAGTTACTCTGTAGTACAATGAAAGAAAATAAATACAATCATGAAGCTGGAGGTGAAGGAGGAGGCGGTGCCTCACGATCTCTGTCATAATCCTCAGCGTAGACTCTAGTCAACCAGGCTATCTGAGTCTGGGTCGTCTGAAGACTAGCTGTAAGATCAGCTACCCGCTGATCAGTCCCGCGCTGAGCACCCAAAAGCTCCTCCATCCGAGTGTCTGACCGGCGCTGAGCCTCTATGAGCTCTCCCATCCGCGTGTCCGATATGCGCTGTGCGTCTAATAGCTCATCCACTCTCACACGCTGAGCGTCTAGTAACTCCCCCATCCTCAGATTAGATCTACGCTGAGCCTCTCTGATCTCATGCAATATCCCCATCATATCAGAAGGTGGGTGTGAAGGACCAGCCGCATGAGAAGGACCAGCCGCATGAGAAGCACCAGTCGCATAAGAAGTACTAGCTCCAATAACATCTGTAGGTGAAGGAGGTGGTATGGAGTCCACATCCATGTACAAATGGTCATCATCACCAGCAAGCTCCATATGAACTCCAGTGGCGGTGGCAGCTGCCTCAACGTCAACTATCTCTACGCGAGTGCGAGGGCGCACCATCGTGTTCCTCTCCTTATCACTGACCTGAGCATCCCGCATGCCCATCTTGCAAATAGCCTCCCAATCTAGAGGTGATGAGAAGGATTTCTCTTGAATCTTCTCATCCACTAAATCAACCCCCAGGCGAGTAAGCAAGGTAGTGATCATGCGTCCGTAAGGAAGGTTGCCGGTGTGACTGGGCAATGTGGCAGTGATCATGGTACGCATAATGATGTATGGAAGGAAGACGGGCTACCGAGTGCATATACAGTATAGGAGATACTGGGTCAGTTGGGAGATCCTCTCGTAATGATCACTCTGCGGTATCAGGTTATGCTGAATGATCTTGCAATATACCCGTGGATCCGAACGCAGATAGCACGCTCTCATCTGCCAGCGATCAGGTCGGATGAGCTGACTATCGATCTAGGCCCTCATCTGTAGAGAGAAGAACTGGGGCTCTCCAGGAGCACAAAAAAACCATGGGGCCAGCATAGGAAATGCCTAGTAGGTCGGCCAACTGTCGATAATCAAATGAGATGTCAACTCCCTTGACGTAGCTAGTGATGCACAGCTCATTACCCCTCTCAACATCATTGTAATCCCCCACTACCTAGAGGTTACAATTAAACTGGCGTACCAAATCCGGACGGGTACACGCGTCGTAAGTGATGATAGGGAGCCATCCCATATCACCAAATGCTCTCTCTACATTGAACAGGGCTAACTCAGCCAAGTTCACCTTACGACCTCCCTCTACTTTCTTGCGAGCGTAGTGGGCATACTGTGCCTCGGCTTCGTTGGAACGGAAACGAAGAGGATCACGAACTCTGGGTACTTTGGTACGAGCCATGGTATCTGCAAATAAGAAAGAAAAACAGATAATATGTTAGTAGGGTAGAAAAATCCAAAATTTGGACATTATAACGACGTAAGTTGGCCAAAAGCCTCACTTTTCACCCATACACGTGGGCAAGAGGACTTACATAGGTTCTAACATATCCTGCAACACTCACACAGTAGGAAATCCTAACTAATGGAATCCAATTTGAAGAAATTGCGAGAAATCAAAAATTTTGACAAATTAGGGCGAAAAGAGCAAAATTCGAGTTTCTCGATAACCAACCGATGAAACCCAAATATTTTGAGGGCTTTCATTCCTCAAGTCACCAATAACAAAAGCCCCCAATAAAAATCGAATTTTTACGGTTGGAAAAAGTTTAATTTGAAAAATACAAGGTAAACGAGCAAAAACCTAGATAAGAAAACCTAAAAACATGTAAAGGTACGATACATACCTGTAGGGAAGGTGTAGACGTCGAAACAAGGAACCCAAATGACTAATGTAGCAGATTTGACACTGTAGCAACTCAGGGAAAGGAGACGAGTCGAAACGGAGGAGGAAGAATGGAAAATGAACTCAGAATCGGACCTTAAAAATCTGATTTTTGGTCCGGGGGTCGGAGAATTCGACCAGGACCATCGACCCCCATATCGACCCCCGTATCGACCCCCAGCTCTCGGGAACCTGACAGAGAACCAGGGGTCGCACCTGGGGGTCGGACACCCATCGACCCCCATATCGACCCCCGACTCTCGGGAAAAATAAGTGATTTCCCAGGGTGAGACACTGAGGGTCGAACATACCATCGACCCCCACCATCGACCCTGCATAGAAAAGACTGTATTTTTCACAGAATGATCTGAAAATTTTGAAAATAACATCGGTTAGCGTGTCTTCATGAAGTATAAATGATTGCCTCACGTATTTTAATGATTTTCAAGCACCACCAATCTCAGAGGAACATATGGTTGGGCGTAGAGTAACCAGGCAAAGTCGAAACGAAGTTCCACCACCACCACCCGTGGAGGAAGTCAACCAAGAAAATATATATGCATAGGGTAATCCGCAGGTTGCACCACCAGTAAATCCGGGTCAGGCAAATCCTACAAACTTGCCACCTCCACCACCGGAGCTGGCAATCATGGTTATGAACCTAGCGCAACAGCTGCAACAAATGCAACACGTACAGGCTCAAATGCAAGCAGCAATGGGAATTATGTTTCAGGCAGCACATGCTACACCAATGCCGACTGGACAGACAAGTGCAGCACCGGTGGGTAACCACCCAGCACCTCAAACACCTCAACCACCAGCTGCACAGATTCCAGTACCAGGTCCAGAAGCAGTTCAGGTTAATTACCAATATCCACAACCTATGTTTGGGGCATACCCTCAAAATCAGATGGACCACTCTCGACTGGTTGAGCGATTCTTAAAGATGAAGCCCAAGGAGTTTAACGGTAAACCGTCCGATCCTTTATGGCCAGCACATTGGATCGACGAGATGGAGAGGAATTTTTTGATGATGACTATTACAGAAGAGGAAAAGGTATTATGTGCCACTTTCATGCTAAAAGGTGATGCACATCATTGGTGGAAATCTACCAGGGCCTACCTATTATCCAAGCACACCCTATTGACCTGGGCTATATATAAAGAAGCTTTCTTCGAGAAGTATTTTCCCCGAAGCTTCAAAGATTCTATGGAGAAGGAGTTCCTGAGTTTATATCAGGGACAGATGTCCGTGGATGTATATCAACAGCGTTTTGAGGAGCTGTTTTTCTTTGCACCACTCAGCATGCAAGAAGAAGACACTGAGACCCGTAGGTTTGTCACGGGACTTAGAGGGAGCATCAGAGAGCTTGTTCTAGGTTTGGAAAAGAAAATATATAATGAAGCTGTGCAAATTGCTCGAGTTATAGAATCAAGCCAGAAGGAGAGCTATTTTACGCAGAACAGAGGTATGAAAAGGCCAGCTGGAAATGCTTATAACGGAGGGAATAATAAGACATTCAAACCCTTCCGTGCTCAAGGCTTTACTACTGCACCCAAGACTACCCCAGTAGCCCAACATCAGCCAAAGCCAAATACTGAAGGCCCAAAATGTTTTAACAACAACCAAGCGGGGCATATGGCAAGGGAGTGTCCCAAGCCCAGGAAGCAGCTATCAAGGATGAGTTTATGCTGTTACATCCGAGGATGCTGCCGCATCACCCGATGTGGTCACATGTATGACTGAAACCTTTTATGTTGTATTACATTGTGTGAGCATGTAGACTAAGTTAAAATAAATCACAGGTTTCGTACTTATAAATGACATACCCGCCAGAGTACTCTTCGACTCAGGAGCTACTCATTCTTTTATATCTGTGTCATTTGGAAAGAAGCTGAATTTACCCATCAAAACATTAGACTACAAATTACTTGTACGGTCACCGATGGGGTTAGAAGTGGAGTTAGAGAAAGGTTATGGGCCATGTGCAGTTCTCATTGGCAAGAAAACCTTAGATGCAACCTTGATCCAACTTGGGATGGCAGACTTTGACGTCATCTTGGGAATGGACTGGTTAGCTCGGCATTCTGCGAACCTATTATGCACCGAAAAGAAGCTAACATTTAAAGACAAAGAAGGAGCAGAATTTAGTTTTTCGGGAACCAAACTTCCCCGTAAACGCAAGCTCATACTCTTAGCACTAAAGGCTAAGAAGTGCCTTGAGAAGGGAGCAGTCGGATATCTAGTATCAGTGGTCGACCTCACCAAAGAAGCACCACGGATGGAAGATATTGATGTCGTGCGGGACTACCCCGATTTATTTCCTGAGGAACTACCAGGATTACCACCCGACCGAGCCACAGAGTTTGTAATAGATCTTATACCTGGAGCCGCACCAGTATCAAAAGTACCTTATCGAATGGCTCCTACTGAACTAAAGGAATTGAAAGTACAACTACAAGAACTACTGGACAAGGGTTATATTCGACCCAGTATATCACCATGGGGAGCATCAATATTATTCGTAAAGAAGAAGGATGGTAGCGTGCGATTATGTATCGACTATCGGGAGCTGAACAAACTGACAATCAAGAATCGATATCCACTACCTCGGATCGATGACTTGTTCGATCGGTTGCAAGGGGCAAAAGTATTTTCTAAGATCGATCTTCGATCAGGCTACCATCAGTTGAAAATTAAAGATGGTGATATTCCTAAGACAGCTTTCAGGACCAGATATGGACATTATGAATTCTTGGTAATGTCTTTTGGATTAACAAATGCACCAGCAACTTTCATGGAACTTATGAACCGGGTTTTTCACGATATGTTGGATACATCGGTTATTGTATTTATTGATGATATATTGGTATATTCCAAGGACAAGGAAACCCATGTTAAGAATCTAAACGCCACTCTACATCGTTTAAGGAAAGAGAAGCTATATGCCAAATTTACCAAGTGTGAGTTTTGGCTAAGTGAAGTCGCCTTCCTAGGCCATGTAGTATCCGCTGAAGGAATCAAAGTGGATCCCAGCAAGATCGAGGCTATTGTAAAGTGGGAAGCACCAAAGAGCGTTGCAAAAATTAGAAGTTTTCTGGGTCTCGCTGGTTATTATCGGCGATTTGTGGAAGACTCTTCCTGGATTGCCGTACCTCTCACCAGTCTGACTAAGAAAGGTGAAAAATTTGTGTGGACGGATAAATGCAAGAAGAGCTTCCAAACCTTGAAGACCAGATTGATATCCGCTCCGATTTTGACTATTCCTGTTCCCGGACAGCCATTTACCCTATACACTGATGCGTCAGGACTGGAAGTGTGCTTATGCAAGGAGAACAAGTAATTGCTTATGCCTCAAGACAGTTAAAGACACATGAGAAAAACTATCCCACTCATGATTTGGAGTTAGCGGCAGTAGTACATGCTGTCAAGATATGAAGACATTACCTATACGGAGAGAAGTTTCAGATTAAATCAGACCATAAAAGTCTTACTTATTTATTTAATCAAAAGGAGTTGAATATGAGACAAAGAAGATGGCTGGAACTATTGAAAGACTATGATTGTGATATCCAGTATCATCCGGGGAAAGCTAATGTAGTAGCGGATGCGTTGAGCAGAAAGGCAATGATAAAATCTCAAGGAGAGGTTAGCACAACTGCAGCAATGTGTACTACTAGAACGGTATTCAATCACGGCAATGAGCAGTATGTGATAGATACAACGGATGGATCAACCAACCAAGGGTTTATTCATCAGTTTTCAAATATGTTCGTTGCATTGAAGATTTTACCGGATATAATTGATGAAGTGATGACAGCTATCAAATCAGACCCTTACCTGAGAACGGTACAAGAAGACATTGAAAAAGGTAGAACTAACCCTGAGTTCACCTTGGACGAAGAGAAGGTATTGAAGTACAAAGGAAGAATATGTGTACCCGAAACAGAAAGTGTGGACATTAGACACCGACTGATGAAAGAAGCCCATACCACCATCTATTCGATACACCCGGGAAGTACAAAAATGTATCATGATCTAAAGAAATTATATTGGTGGAGAGGAATGAAAGCGGATGTAGCTAAGTTCGTGTCTCAATGCCTAAATTGTCAGAAAGTAAAGGCTGAACGACAAAGACCCGCAGGACTGTTACAGCCGTTACCGGAACCAGCATGGAAATGGAACTGCATCACTATGGACATTGTCACAGGGTTACCATTAACTCCTCGAGTAGTTGACGCAGTTTGGGTGATTGTAGACCGCCTGACCAAAACAGCTCGCTTTATACTGATACGACCTCAGTGTACACTAGAAAGGTTAGCAAAGCTGTATGTGGATAATATTGTTCGATTACACGGTGTACCAGAGAGCATTGTGTCCGATAGAAATCCACAATTTACTTCCAAGTTTTGGAAAGGATTGCAAAAGGCTATGGGTACAACATTGAAGTTTAGTACTGCATTCCATCCACAGACAGATGGACAGTCAGAGCGTACAATTCAGATTCTAGAAGATATGCTACGAGCATGTGTAATTGATTTTAAAGGATCATGGGATGAAAAGTTACCACTGATCGAGTTCGCTTATAACAACAGCTATCAGGCTACCATACAGATGTCACCCTATGAAGCACTGTATGGCAGAAAATATCGAACTCCGTTGTTTTGGAATGAAGTTGGGGAACGTAGTATCGTTGGACCAGAATTTGTTGAGGAGACTTGTCGAGTGGTCGACATTATCAAGGAAAGAGTGAGAACAGCCCAGAATCGTCAGAAGCAATATGCAGATACTCGACGCAGAGATCTTGAATTCATCGTGGGTGATAAAGTATTCTTAAAGGTATCGCCTATGCGAGGGTTGAAACGATTCGGACAGAAAGGGAAACTAAATCCAAGATATGTTGGGCCATATGAGATTCTAGCTAAGCGTGGGAAAGTGACTTACCAGTTAGCACTACCACCATCTATGTCAAGTGTGCATGACGTATTCAATATTTCCTTATTGAAGAAGTATGTCAAGGATCCAACGCACGTTCTGACAGTAGACCTACCTGATTTGACTGATGATTTGATCTTTGAAGTAACACCAACTGAAATCACCAGCCGAAAGGTTCAACGACTACGCAATCGAGATGTCTATTATGTTAAGGTCACTTGGAGAAGTAGAGACATGGAAGAACTTACATGGGAAGAAGATAATGCTATGCGAAAGCAATACCCTCATTTATTCGACTCAGAAGGTATGGACAATTTTGGGGATGAAATTTTTATAAGTAGGGGGGAGTTGTAAGACCCGTATCAAACTAACCCGGTCTTACCACCTTGAACCAGGTCTACCCATCATGGTTGAGCCAAATGGACCCAGTGCGTGAAGGAGATCACGATCCCAGGTATTAAACTGACCCAAAAACACTTAAACAAGGGGAGGGTCGCATACCCAGCAAGGGAGGGTCGGACCCCCCCAGTATAGAAGTCAGATCCCCAGTTTTATATGGGGGGTCGGACATTATAAGGACCAGGGGTCAACGGGATCTCCGACCCCCCTATCGACCCCAGTACTCGGTAAAAACAGAAAATAGGAAACTTTCCTAATTTCAATGGGATTCCTTCCTAATCTAAATGGGACTTATTCTAGGAGTTTCTACTCTATAAATAGGACGTCCCTAAGCCTCTTTCACTCCTTTTAGAACCCTAATTGAATTGAGAGAAAGAGAGGAGAAGGAAGAGAAGAAGAAGAGAAGAAAAGAAGAGAAGAAGGCAAAAGGAGAAGAGTTGTAGAGAAGGAGTATTCTTCTCGGGTATTGATACTATTTCCATGAGTTCTAAAGACCTTAGAGTAGATAATGAAGAGGGTATGATCTCGGAGAAAACCAAACCATCAACCCATGGTTAGGTTTTCTGGAAAACCATGGGGGAAATCATGGAAGCCATATCGGTGAATGAATCATGGTTCTAGGCCATAAAACATGTGTGGAATGGACTGTAAGGGCAAGCCATAGGACCTCAAACACGAAGAATGGGCTGAAGGAAGAAAAATCGACAAAACCCACAAGGGGTCGCATGGGGGTTGATGGCCAATCGACCCTACCAGATCCTGAGCATCGACCCCCAGTGTTCGGGAAGTCCAGAATAGGGGTGATCGCACCCAGGGTCGATCAAACTCCGACCCTAGCATCGACCCCCAGTTAACAGCAAGGTTTTAAAAATCAGAATTAATTCTAATTAAATTCTATCGACTTGGTTAGGTTTTATAGTGATATAATATCAATATAAAGGTGATTCTTAAAGCTTGAAAGAGGACTTACGATCAAGTTAAGGTGAGGAAACAAGACCTAAACTAATTGGTTAATAAAAAACTATTTTTATTTCTTGAGTCCAATGCTATGCTTGATTCTATGCGAACATGCTTGTAATGTGCATTCAACATGTCATCCAATATTTCTATTTATTGTTCATGCATATTTGCTTTATTGTTTATAACATGATAATGATGATGATGATAGGAATAGGCATGTGAATGTATGTGTGTGGTTGGTGTACTTGATGCGAGTGAGTATCAGGGGGGGTGTCATAGGCTGGGCCTCAGCACTCTAGCTCTATCTCTAACTCAAGTCTTGTGCATTAGCATCGTCGTATCGCCATTACTTTAGCAGAACTATTACGTCGTAGAGTATCAGGGGAGGTGGTCTCGGTCCTTGTAGTCTCTGACTCTACCGGGGGGCCTTAGCTCTATCTCTATGGGCGTTCTGAGGGATGCTGGGGTGAGGCCTTGGATACACTGATTGGCATTAGGATTGGTTAGTTGTGAGCCCAGTTTGCAAGCCCTCGCCAACAGGGGCTTACGTGTTGGAATGGCACTGTACAACAATAAACGTTAATCTTTGTTGTACAATGTTCATGAATTGGGTGCTTGTGAGTCGACGATAAACGTTACCTTCGGGCGGCGTCACACACTTGTGTATAGAGGCGAGGTCAATAAACGTTAACCTTTGACCACCCTAACCTTTCTATTGCATATTGTAAACTTTAAACCAGACTAAAGATATGAATTGATTGCATGCATATGTATTGTTGCATTGTTTTGTTTGCTCACTAAGCCATGATGTGTGCTCACCCGCTCGACGTCGAATATTTTTAGTTGATGATGCAGGTACTACCGTTGAAGATTATGTAAATGCTCCAGTGTACGGGCACATGGTGGTGATGGAAGTTGAAGATGGAGTGGATACACATGACTCCTCTTGCGAGTGCAACTCATGTGTATTCGATTAGATTTTATTTTCATTATTTGGATTTAATAAAGACATGTATTTGATATTTATTTATGTCTTAGTTGACACAAAATAATTTGCTATTTAAATATTAATATCATAGTAGATTTTCAGTTCATTTTATTATAAGACTTCTGCTATTGTGTATTTACTCTGATTATGAATGTGGATGTGTGGTGTTTAGATAACACGGATATAGCCTACTCGAGATCCTGGTTGAACCGTTGGTTTGCTAGTGGTTCATCACACCATTCTGAATAGTGCGGAATTGGGGTGTGACAACCAGTGCGCTCTTATCCCAAAGGATGAGGGTGTAGTTTCGATTGACTTTTCACGGATAATAAGAGGACCAGTGCGCTCTTGTCCCAAAGGATGATGATGTAGTTTCAGTTGACTCTTCAAAAGAAATGGACTTGCATATGTTTAATGATTGCAAGTTTAACTTATCTTGAGTGTATGTTTCATTATTTCTCAATGTTTGCATTATATTACACATATTAAAGAACATATAATGATCAAACACCTCATGATGCTAGTTATGATGGGCCAATTCTATGGATTGGCATGAAAAATTGAAAGCTAGTCTAAGAATGTTTAACCTAGATATACTCAACATGGTCTTTAGGAATGTTTAATCCCTAAGATTAGGTAAAGGAAAGTTCAGATAAGAAACATTGGAAATGGATGTTCAGAGTGAAATCCAAAGAAATTTTGGTATTTAAATGGGGTGGAGAGATGTTTTACTTTCAAGGCTGTCTGTACCGGTTTTGATGGTAGAGGATGATAATGGAGTGTGAGAAAACATAAGTTGGAGCTGTTAGCCATCACTAATAAGCTATAGGATATGTGAATCTCTATAGGTAACTCATTGAAACATTGTAGATGATTTACTTGACTTTCACGTCCTCACCTAGACTGCAAAGTTAGATCCTGGTGACCCGTAAACCCAGTGGACAGAAGATGAGTTAACTCCCTTTATACTAAGGAAGAAATTTCAAAGAAAAGGGAAAGGAAGGAATGCCAATGTCATGACGTGTGAGTCATACTCTGACAAATACAGTAAGTGAAAGGTAGGGTCTTACAGAAAGAAAAGTAATTTTTCAAGGAATAGTAAGAAACTTTTGACAAGAAAAATGATTTTATGGAGCTACAAGAACTTAGAAGGAACATGTAGAAAAGGTTATAACTGGAAGATAGGTAGGATCATGAAACTTTCGAGTGAGAAGGTGATGGAGATTGGAGACTTAAGTAGTAGAAGTAATCCAAACCTATAGGAGTAGAAAAAATCCTTATTAACTCTCGGCAGTTTATTTAGCTATAGAAGTTAGATAGTATATCCTAATTCCATCCTTAGCGTTGACATTTAGGACTCTTATCTAAGGAAATACTATAAAAGGTTGTGAAGAAGAGAATTCTGGATGCCCCTAAAGTTAACTTGTAAGGATTGTTTAAGGGGAAGATGACAAGATTAAGAAATATTAAAAGATATTTGCAATAAATAATTATTGGATCTTGTGGACATCGAATTTTCATCTAGGAATTCTTGTGATTATCAGTTCACTGAATGTTTTTCAATATATTGAAAAAAAATAAAGAAAAATCTTTAATTAAAGGATTAAGATTGTTGGATCTGAAGGACAAAGTAACTGTTAAGGGAGACCTTGTGATACTGATATACTCCCAATGATTTTAGCCAAATATTTACAAGTGCTAAAGATTATGGCTTAACATCATGTGGATGAGATTTAACAACAAAAGAGTGGCAAATATATATGATCAAGATAACTTGAGAGAGTATTAGATCCTATGGAGTGATCAATACTGCAATCTATAATATTGATAGGGTGCCAAGTAAGTTGATAGCTGTTCAAGTTATCTTCTTAATTGGGATTGTAATAGTAACATGGTTTCATAACACTCGTCGGAGAGTGATCATTTTATGACATTGAGTTACCATTTTATGGGGTGTCAATAGTTGTCACACCCCAATTCCGCACTATTCAGAATGGTGTGTTGAACCGCTAATAAACCAACGGTTCAACCAGGATCTCTAATAGGCTATGTCCTTTTAAAATAAATCATACACATCCACAACCATAATCAGAATAAATACACAATAGCGGAAGTCTTAATAATAAATGAACTGAGGAATCTAACTGTGATAATCATAAATAAAATATCAAATTATGTTGTATTAACCGAGACATAAATAAACAAAATATCAATTACATTTCCTTAATAGTTCAAATAAAAATCTAATAAAAAATACGCATGAGTTGCACTCGCATGAGGAGTCATGCGTCTCCACTATGTCTTCAGCCTCCATCGCAGCAATGTGCCCGTACATAGAAGCATTCATATAGTCTTCCACAGTGGTACCTGCATCATCAACTAAAAATATTTGACGTCGAAAGGGTGAGCACACATCACGGCTCAGTGAGCAAACAAAATAATGCAACAAACATATGCATGCATTCAATTCATATCTGTGGTCTGGTATATAAGTTTGCAATGTGCTATAGAAAGGTTCAGTGGCCGCCTCACCTCTATACATAGGGTGTGTAAGTCCACCCAACGGATCAAACACCATTGTCGTCCACATCCACCCCAACATGGAATAGAGATAGAGCTAAAGTGTCCGGATCAAACACCACATAACACCTCCCCTAATGCCCTACCCATACCAACACGTAAGCCCCTGCTGGCGAGGGCTTGCAAACTGGGCTCGCAACTAACCAATCCTAATGTCAAACATATCCAAGGCCTCACCCCAGCATCCCTCAATACGTCTATAGAGATAGAGCTAAGGCCCCCCGACAGAGTCGAAGACTACACGGTCCGAGACCACCTCCCCTAACGCCCTATGACGTAATAGTTCTGCTAAGGTAATGGCGATACAACGATGTCAGTGGACAAGACTTGAGTAGAGATAGAGCTAAAGTGCCCAGATCAAACACCACATAACACCTCCCCTGATGCCCCACTCGCATCAAGTACACTAACCGCACACAAACATTCACATGTCTATTCCTAGCATCATCATCATCATCATGTTATAAATAAAATAGAATTAAATATGCATGAACATTAATAGCAGGAATATTGGATGACATGTTGAATGCACATTACAAGCATACACGCATAGAATCAGTCATGGCATTGGACTCAAGAAAATAAAAACAGTTTATTATTAGCCAATTAGTTTAGGTCTTGTTCCCTCACCTTTTCTTGAGTGTAGATCCTCTTTCAAGCTTTAAGAATCACTTTTATATCAATAGAAAAACCTAACAAGTCGATAGATTTTAGTTAGAAGTCATTTCGACAATTTTAGGCTTGCTGTTAAGCGAGGGTCGCAGGGTGGGTCGCAGGTAGGGTAGCAGTTTACTACGACCCCTAGGGTAGGGTCGATGCTAGGGTCGGATGTTCCATCAACCCTGGGTGCGACCACTCCATCCCTAGACTTCTCGAATGCTGGGGGTCGATGCTGTGGTCTGGTTAGGGTCGATTCCCAATCGACCCCACGTGCGACCCCCCGTGGTTTGAGTCGAGAATATCATTCTACAGTCCATTCTTTCTTTTCATGTTTGGGTCCTATGGCTTACTTCCACAATCCATTCTATGCTTATTCTATGGCTTAAAACTCTTGGTTTCTTCCTTACTTTGCCTACCATGATTTCCTCCATGGATTTCATTGAAATCCTTCCATAGATGGATGATTTGGGTTTCTCCTAGACCATACCCTCTTCATGAACTATTCTAAGGTCATAAGTCATTAATGGAAACATACCCATACCTTAGGTTTGCTGAGATTCAGAGGTTTCTCTGAATTCTTCACTTTATTCCTCTTCTCTAACTTTCCTTCTCTTCTCCTTTTCTTCTCTTTCTCTCACTTTCAATTAGGGTTTCAAAAGGAGTGAAAGAGGGTTTGGGACGTCCTATTTATAGAGGAGAACCTCCCAAAATAAGTCTCATTGAGATTAGGAAAGAATCCCCTTGAAATTGGGAAAGTTTCTTATTTACGGTTTCTGTCGGCAAAGAGGGGGTCGATGATCCCGTCGACCCTCTGGTCTAAATTGTTCGACCCCCAGTTAAAATATCAGGGGTTTGACTTCCTAATAAGGGGGGTCCGACTCTGCCTATCTCGGTATGCGACCCTGCCCTCTATTTTATTGTTTTTGGGTCAGTTTAATACCTGGTTTTGCTATTTCCTTCACGCACTTGGTCAATTTGGCTCGACCATGATAGGTAGACCTGGTACAAGATGGTAAGACCGGTTAGTTCGATACGGGTCTTACAACTCCCCCCTACTTATAAAAATTTCGTCCTCAAAATTGTACATACCTTCCGAGTCGAATAGATGAGGGTATTGCTTTCGCATAGCATTCTCTTCTTCCCATGTGATTTCTTCTATATCTCTGCTTCTCCAAGTGACTATAACATAATAAATGTCACGGTTGCGTAGTCGTTGCACCTTTCGACTGGTGATTTCAGTTGGTGCTACTTCAAATGTCAAATCATCAGTCAAATCAGGTAGATCTACTGTCAAAACGTGCGTTGGATCTCTGACATACTTCTTCAATAAGGAGATATGAAATACATCATGCACACTTGACATAGATGGTGGTAGTGCTAACTGGTAAGCCACTTTTCCACGCTTAGCTAGAATCTCATATGGTCCGACATATCTCGGACTTAGTTTCCTTTCTGTTCGAACCGTTTCAAACTTCGCATAGGTGACACTTTGAGGAATACCTTAACACCTACGGCGAATTCAAGGTCTCGGCATCTAGTATCTGCATATTGCTTCTGAGATTCTGAGCCGTTCTTGTCACACCCCAATTCCGCAGTATTCAGAATGATGTGATGAACCGCTAATAAACCAACGGTTCAACCAGGATCTCTAATAGGCTGTGTCCATTAAAAATAAAACCATACACGTCCACAACCATAATCAGAATAAATACACAATAGCGGAAGTCTTAATAATAAATGAACTGAGAAATCTAATGTGATAATCATAAATATAATATCAAGTTATTGTTGTATCAACTGAGACATAAATAAATAAAATATCAATTACAATCCTATAATAAATTCAAACAAAATCTAATCGAATACGCTTGAGTTGCACTCGCATGAGGGATCATGCGTATCCACCAAGTCTTCAGCTTCCATTGCAGCAACACGCCCGTACATCGGAGCACTCATATAATCTTTGACCGTAGTACCTGCATCATCAAGTAAAAATATTCGACGTCAAGAGGGTGAGCACACATCATGGCTCAGTGAGCAAACAAAGCAATGCAACAAACATATGCATGCATTCAATTCATATCTGTGGTCTGGTAAATAAGTTTGCAATGCACTATAGAATGGTTTGGTGGCCGCCTCGCCTCTATGCACAGGGTGTGGAAGCCCGCCCAAAGATTAACGTTTATTGTCGTCCCCATCCACCCTACCATGGAATGGAGATAGAGCTAAAGTGCTGAGGCCCGGCCTATGACACTTCCCCTGATACTCTACCCATACCAACATGTAAGCCCCTGCTGGCGAGGGCTTGCAAACTGGGCTCGCAACTAACCAATCCTAATGCCAATCAGTGTATCCAAGGCCTTACCCCATCATCCCTCAATACGTCCATAGAGATAGGGCTAAGGCCCCCCGACAGAGTTAGAGACTACACGGTCCAAGACCACCTCCCCTCATACACTACGACGTAATAGTTCTAAGGTAATGGCGATACGACGATGTCAGTGGACAGGACTTGAGTTAGAGATAGAGCTAGAGTGCTGAGGCCCGGCCTATGACACCCCCCTGATACGCTCGCATCAAGCACACTAACCACACATACATTCACATGCCTATTCCTATCATCATCATCATCATCATGTTATAAACAATAATTTAAATATGCATGAACAATAATAATATAAATATTGGATGACATGTTGAATGCACATAACAAGCATACACGCATAGAATCAATCATGGCATTGGACTCAAGAAATAAAACAATTTATTATTAACCAATTAGTTTAGGTCTTGTTCCCTCACCTTTGCTTGATTGTAGATCCTTTCTCAAGCTTTAAGAATCAACTAAATATCACTATTATATCACTAGAAGACCTAATCAAGTCAATAGAATTTAATGAGAATTAATTCTAATTTTAAAAAGCTTACTGTTAACTGGGGGTCGATGCCAGGGTCAGAGGTTCCATCGACCCTGGGTGCTACCACCCACATTCTGGACTTCCCGAACATTGGGGGTCGATGTTATGGTCTGGTAGGGTCGATTCTCCATCAACCCTACGTGCCACCCCCCCGTGGGTTTAGTCAAAATTTTCATCCTACAGTCCATTCCTTCGTGTTTGGGTCCTATGGCTTCCTTCTACAATCCATTACATACATGTTCTATGGTTTAGAACCATAATTTATTCACCTACATGGTCTTAATAATCTCCCCCATGGTTTTCCATTGAAACTTAACCATGAGTGGATGATTTGGGTTTCTCCTAGATCATACCCTATTCACTATCTATTCTAAGGTCTTTAGAATTCCATGGAGATAGTATCCATACCTGAGAATTAGACTTGTTTCTCTAAAGCCTTCTCTTTGATCTTCTTCTCCACTTTCCTTCTCTTCTCTTTCTCTTCTCCTTCTCTTCTCTTTCTCTCAATCCAATTAGGGTTTTAAAAGGAGTAAAAGAGGCTTAGGGACGTCCTATTTATAGAGTAGAAACTCCCAAAATAAGTCCCAATGAGATTAGGAAAGAATCCCACTGAAATTTGGAAAGTTCCCAATTCACGGTTTCTGTCGGAAGACTGGGGGTCGATGAGGGGGTCGGAGATCCCGTCGACCCCTGGTGCTAAATTGTCCGACCCCCGGTTAGAAACTCAGGGTCTAACTTTTTGTCTTGGGGGGGTCCGACCCTGCCTTCCTGGGTATGCAACCCTCCCCCTTATTTTTGTGTTTTTGGGTCAGTTTACTACCTGGGATCGTTATCTCCTTCACACACTTGATCCATTTGGCTCGACCATGATGGGTAGACCTGGTTCAAGGTGGTAAGACAGGGTTAGTTCGATACGGGTCTTACAACTCCCCCTACTTATAAAAAATTTTGTCCTCGAAATTGTACGTACCTTCCAAGTCAAATAAATGAGGATATTGCTTTCGCATAGCATTCTCTTCTTCCCATGTGATTTCTTCCATTTCTCTACTTCTCCAGGTGACCTTAACATAATAGATATCACGGTTGCGTAGTCGTTGAACCTTTCGACTAGTGATTTCAGTTGGTGCTACTTCAAATGTCAAATCTTCAGTCAAATCAGGTAGGTCTACTGTCAAAACGTGCGTCGGATCCTTGACATACTTCTTCAATAAGGAAATATGAAATATGTCATGCACACTTGACATAGATGGTGGTAGTGCTAACTGGTAAGCCACTTTTCCACGCTTAGCTAGAATCTCATATGGTCTGACATATCTCGGACTTAATTTCCCTTTCTGTCCGAACCGTTTCAAACCTCGCATAGGCGATACTTTTAAGAATACTTTATCACCCATGACGAACTCAAGGTCGCAGCGTCGAGTATCTGCATATTGCTTCTGACGATTCTGAGCTGTTCTCACTCTTTCCTTGATAATGTCGACCACTCGACAAGTCTCTTCAACAAATTCCGGTCCAACAATACTACATTCCCCAACTTCATTACAAAACAAAGGAGTTCGACACTTCCTGCCATACAGTGCTTCATATGGTGACATCTGTGTAGTAGCCTGATAGCTATTGTTATAAGCGAACTCAATCAATGGTAACTTTTCATCCCATGATCCTTTAAAATCAATTACACATGCTCGAAGCATATCTTCTAGAATCTGAATTGTACGCTCTGACTGTCCATCTGTCTGTGGATGGAATGCAGTACTAAACTTCAATGTTGTTCCCATAGCCTTTTGCAATCCTTTTCAAAACTTTGAAGTAAATCGTGGATCTCTATCGGACACAATGCTTTCAGGTACACCGTGTAATCGCACAATGTTATCCACATACATCTTAGCTAACCTCTCCAGTGTATACTGGGGTCGTATAGGTATAAAGCGAGCTGTTTTAGTCAGGCGGTCTACAATCACCCAAACTATGTCAACTACTCGAGGAGTCAATGTTAATCCTGTGACGAAGTCCATAGTGATGCAGTCCCATTTCCATGCTGGTTCTGGTAACGGCTGTAACAGTCTGGCCGGTCTTTGTCGTTCAACCTTTATTTTCTGACAATTTAGGCATTGAGACACGAACTTAGCTACGTCTGCTTTCATTCCTCTCCACCAATATAATTTCTTTAGATCATGATACATTTTTGTACTTTTAGGATGTATCGAATAGATGGTGGTATGAGCTTATTTCATCAATCGGTGTCTAATGTCCAAGCTTTCTATTTCAGGTACACATATTCTTCCTTTGTATTTCAATACCTTCTCTTCGTCCAAGGTGAACTCAGGGTTAGTCCTACCTTTTTTGATGTCCTCTTGTACCGTTCTTAGATAAGGGTCTGATTTGATAGCTATCTTTACTTCATCAATTATATTCGGTATAATCTTCAATACGGCGAACATATTTGAAAATCGATGAATAAACCCTTGGTTGGCTGATCCATCTGGTGCATCTATCACATACTATTCATTACCGTGACTGAATACCTTCCCGGTAGTACACATTGCGGCAGTTGTGCTAACCTCTCCCTCAGATTTTATCATTGCCTTTCTACTCAGCGCATCGGCTACTACATTAGCTTTTCCCGGATGATACTGGATATCACAATCATAGTCTTTCAATAATTCCTGCCATTTTCTTTGTCTCATATTCAGCTCCTTCTGATTAAATAGATAAGTAAGACTTTTATGGTCTAATTTAATCTGAAACTTCTCTCCGTACAGATAATGTCTCCATATTTTGACAGCATGTACTACTGCCACTAATTCCAAATCATGAGTCGGATAGTTTTTCTCATGTGTCTTCAATTGTCTTGAGGCATAAGTAATTACTTGTTCTCCTTGCATAAGTACACATCCTAATCCCAGTCCTGACGCATCAGTGTACAAAATAAACGATTGTCCTGGAATCGAGATGGTCAAGATCGGAGCGGATATCAATCTAGCCTTCAATGTTTGGAAACTCTTCTCGCATTTATCAGTCCAAACAAACTTCTCTCCCTTCTTAGTCAAACTGGTAAGAGGTACAACAGTTTGGGAATAGTCTTCCACAAATCGTCGATAATACCGAACTAGACCTAAGAAACTTCTAATTTCTGCAACGCTCTTCGGTGCTTCCCACTTTACAATAGCCTCGATCTTGCTGGGATCCACTTTAATTCCTTCAGCAGATACAACATGGCCTAGAAAAGCAACTTCCTTTAGCCAAAACTCACACTTTGAAAATTTGGCGTAGAGCTTATCCTTCCGTAGTTGCTGCAGAGTGGCGTTTAGGTTCTTAATATGAGTTTTCTCGTATTTGGAGTAGACCAATATATCATCAATGAATACAATAACCGACGTATCCAACATATCGTGGAATACTCATAAGTTCCATAAAGGTTGTTGGTGCGTTTCTCAATCTGAAAGACATGACCAAAAATTCATATTGTCTATATCTGGTCCTGAATGCTGTCTTGGGGATATCACCATCCTTAATCTTCAACTGATGGTAGCCTGACCGAAGATCGATCTTGGAAAACACTTTGGCACCTTGCAACTGATCGAACAGGTCATCGATCCGAGGCAATGGATACCGATTCTTGATTGTCAGTTTTTTCAGTTCTCGGTAGTCTATACATAAGCGAACGCTACCATCCTTCTTCTTTACGAACAATACTGGCGCTCCCCATGGTGATATACTAGGGCGAATGTAACCCTTGTCCAGCAGTTCTTGTAGTTGTACTTTCAATTCCTTCAGTTCAGTAGGAGCCATTCGATAAGGTGCTTTCGATACTGGTGCGGCTCCAAGTATAAGATCTATAACAAACTCTGTAGCTCGGTCGGGTGGTAATCCTGGTAATTCTTCAAGAAATACGTCTGGATAGTCATGCACGACATCTATATCCTCCATTCGTGGTGCTTCTTTAGTAAGGTCGACCACAGATACTAAATACCCAACTGCTCTTTCTCAAGGCACTTCTTAGCCTTTAGCGCAGAGAGTATGAGCTTTCGTTTACGGGGAAGTTTGGTTCTCAAAAAACTGAACTCTGCTCCTTCTTTGTCTTTAAATTTCAGCTTCTTTTTGGCACACAATAGATTTGCAGAATGCCGAGCTAACCATTCCATTCCCAAGATGACGTCAAAGTTTGCCATCTCAAGTTGGATCAGGGTTGCATCCAAGGTCTTTTCATTAATAAGAACTGGACATGGTCTATAACCTTTTTCTAACTCCACTTCTAATCCCATAGGTGATCGTACAAGCAGTTTATAGTCTAAGGATTTAATGGATAAATTCAACTTCTTTCCAAATGACACAGATATAAACGAATGAGTAGCTCCTGAGTCAAAGAGTACTCTAGCGGGTATGCCATTTATAGGTACGATACCTGTGATTTATTTTAACTTAGTCTACATGCTCATACAATGTAATACAACTAAAAAAATAATTTTAAGTCATACCTGTGACCACATCAGGCGATGCGGCAGCATCCTCAGATGTAACCGCGTAAACTCGTCCTTGATGTAGCTGCTTCTTGGGCTTAGGACATTCCCTTGCCATATGTCCCACTTGGTTGTAGATAAAACATTTCATTCCTTCAGTAATTGGCTTTTGTTACTGTTGAGCTACGGGCGTAGTCTTGGTGCCCTGAGCACGGAAGGGTTTGAATGTCTTGTTATTCCCTCCGTTATAAGAATTTCCAGCTGGCCTTTTTATACCTCTGTTTTGTGTGAAATAACTCTCCTTTTGACTCGATTATATAACTCGAGCAATTTGTGCCGCTTCATTATAGATTTTCTTTTCATGTCCCAGAACATGCTCGCGGATGCTTCCCTTAAGTCCCATGACGAACCTTCGGGTCTTTGTATTTTCCTCTTGCATACTGGTGGGTGCAAAGAAGAACATCTCTTCATAACGCTGTTGATATGCATCCACGGTCATCTGCCCCTGATATAAACTCAGGAACTCTCTTTCCATAGAATCTCTGAAACTTCTAGGAAAGTACTTCTCAAAGAACGCCTCCTTATAAATATCCCAAGTCAGTTGGGCATGCTTTGTTAATAAATATGTCCTGGTGGACCTCCACCAATGATGTGCATCTCCTTTCAGCATAAAGGTGGCACACAATACTTTTTCTTCTTCATTTAATGTCATCATCATAAAATTTCTTTCCATTTCATCAACCCAGTGTGCCGGCCATAAAGGATTTGCTGGCTTGCCATTAAAGTCTTTGGGCTTCAGTTTCAGAGAACGCTCCACCAGTCTGGAGTGGTCTAGTTGCTGCGGGACATACGTCCCATACATAGGTGTTTGGGGTTGATATCCACCTTGAGCTATCTCAGGATTTTGTACTTGAGCCTGCATGATGGGAGTCTGAGGTGCGTGGGGTACTATGTTACTTCCCCCTGGACCTGTGCTTGCCTGTCCTGCTGGCATTGGAGGTGTCTGTGCAGCTGGAAGAGTTATGCCTATGGCAGCTTGTATAGTAGCTTGTGCCTGTTGCATTTGCTACAGCTGTTAGGTCAAGTTCATTACGACTGTGGCCAAGTCTATAGGTGGAGCTGGCAAATTTGTAGGATTTGTCTACTCATTCATGATGGACGCTGCCGTGTTCATATTCCCCTGTGCTTCCGGGTGTGTCTGGCTATTTTCCCCCCAGGTGGTGGTGGTGGGATAGAGTTACGACTCTATTTGGTTACTCTGTGTCCAGCCATTAACTAACCTGATAGTGGGATTGCCTGAAAATCATTGAACATGTGAGACAATCATTAAATACTTCATCCCCATATTTTAAAATCATTAACAAATGAAAATTTCAAAATTTTCAGATCGTTCTATCAAAAATACTGTATTTTCACTGTAGGGTTGATGGTGGGGGTCGATGGGTGTCCGACCCTCAGTATGCGACCCTGAGAAATCACCAATTCTTCCCGAGAGCCGGGGGTCGATGGGGGTCGGAGGATGTCCGACCCAGGGTGCGACCCCTAGTTCTCTGTCAGATTTTCGAGAGCCGAGGGTCGATGCGGAGGTCGATGGGTGGGTCGATGGTTTTAGTCGAATTTTTCGACCCCCGGACTAAAAATCAGATTTTTAAGTTCCGATTCAAAGTCCATTTCCCATTCTTTCTTCTCCGCTTCGACTCGTCTCGTTCCTCTGAGTTGCTACAGTGAAAACTCTGATCTGTTGGTGGTTTGCACTCCTTGTTTCGTCGTCTACACCTCCGCTACAGGTAAATTTCCTACATTTCCATGTTTTTAGGTTTCCTTACCTAGGTTTTTGCTCGTATATCTCGTATTTTTCAAATTAAACTTTTTTCCAACCGTAAAAAATCGATTTTTATTAAGGGCTTTTGTTGTTGGTGACTCGAGGAACGAAAGCCCTAAAAAATATTTGAGTTTCATCAGTTGGTTATCGAGAAACTCAAAATTTACTCTTTTTGCCCTAATTTTGTCGAGATTTTGAATTTCTTGAAATTTCTTCCAATTCAATCTCATTAGCTAAAATTTCCGACTGTATGAGTCTTATAGGATAGTTTAGGATCTATGTAAGTCCTCTTGCCCACGTGTATGGGTGAAAAGTGAGGCTTTTCACCAATTTACGTCGTTATAATGTCGAAATTTTTGGATTTTTCATCTTTACTAACCCAATATCTGCTTCTCTTTGTTATTCGCAGATACTATGGCTCGTACCAAGGTACCTAGTGTTCACGACCGTCTTTGCTTCCGTTCCATTGAAGCCTAGACACAGTATGCCGCTACGTTCGTAAGAGAGTAGAGGGAGGTCGCAAAGTGGACTTGGCTAGCTTGGCCTTGTTCAATGTGGAGGGGGTTTTTGGCGATATGGGATGGCTCCCTGTCATCACCTATGATGCCTGTACCTGTCCTGCCTTGGTACGCCAGTTCTATTGTAATCTCCAAGTGGTGGGGGATTAAAACGATGTTGAGAGAGGTGGTGAGCTTTGGATCACTAGCTATGTCAAGGGGGTTGATATTTCTTTCGACTATCGACAACTAGCGGACTTGCTGGGTATCTCCTATGGCGGCTCCTTCGTATTCTGTGCCCCAAGAGAGCCCCAGTTCTTTTCATTACAGATGAGGGCTGAGATAGACCGTCAGCTCATCAGACCTGATCGCTGGGAGATGAAAGCGAGTTATCTGCGTTCAGGTCCACGGGTGTACTGCAATATCATTCAACATAACCTGATACCACAGAGTGGACACTACGAGAGGGTCTCCTAGTTGACCCAGTATCTACTGTAATGCATATGCACTAGGCATCTCGTCTGCCTTCCCTATATCATCATGCAGACGATGATCAGTGCCATGTTGCCCAGTCACACTGGCAACCTTCCTTATGGACGCATGATCACTACATTGCTTACCTGCCTGGGGGTTGATTTGTTAGATGAGAAGATTCAGGAGAAATCTTTCTCATCGCCTCTGGATTGGGAGGCCATCTGCAAGATGGGCATGTGGGATGCCCAGGTCAGCGATGAGGAGAGGAATGCGATGGTGCGCCCTCGCACTCGAGTGGAGATGGCTGACGCTGAGGCAGCAGCAGCAGCAGCCGCTGGAGCAGGGGTTCATGGGGATGATGACGATCGACTATACATGGATGTAGATGCCATACCTCCTCCATCACCTACTCATACTACAGGAGTTGGTCCGTCTTTGTTTCTCATTTAATAGATGCATTATTCTCTTTCAGTTTTGTCTCAAACAACACAGATGCTTATGGTGGGTTATTATTACATCTTTTAAATTTTTACCCTATCTCAGTTTACGAACTTTTATGAAAGTATACTGGTTTTACAGACAGGGCCTGAGATGCTCTGATACCAAGTTGTCAGACCCCAATTCCGTACTATTCAGAATGGTGTGATGAACCGCTAATAAACCAACGGTTCAACCAGGATCTTTAATAGGCTGTGTCCATTAAAAATAAAACCATACACGTCTACAACCATAATCAGAATAAATACACAATAGCGGAAGTCTTAATAATAAATGAACTGAGAAATCTAACTATGATAATCATAAATAAAATATCAAGTTATTGTTGTATCAACTGAGACATAAATAAATAAAATATCAATTACAATCCTTTAATAAATTCAAACAAAATCTAATCGAATACGCATGAGTTGCACTCGCATGAGGGATCATGCGTATCCACCAAGTCTTCGGCTTCCATTGCAGCAACATGCCCGTACACCGAAGCACTCATATAATCTTCGACCGTAGTACCTGCATCATCAACTAAAAATATTCGACGTCGAGAGGGTGAGCACACATCATGGCTCAGTGAGCAAACAAAACAATGCGACAAACATATGCATGCATTCAATTCATATCTGTGGTCTGGTAAATAAGTTTGCAATGCGCAATAGAAAGGTTCGGTGGCTGCCTCGCCTCTATGCACAGGGTGTGGAAGCCCGCCGAAAGGTTAACGTTTATTGTCGTCCCCATCCACCCTACCATGGAATAGAGATAGAGCTAAAGTGCTGAGGCCCGGCCAATGACACTCCCCCTGATACTCTACCCATACCAACACGTAAGCCCCTGCTGGCGAGGGCTTACAAACTAGGCTCGCAACTAACCAATCCTAATGCTAATCAGTGTATCCAAGTTCTCACCCCAGCATCCCTCAATACGTCCATAGAGATAGGGCTAAGGCCCCCCGACAGAGTCAGAGACTACACGGTCCGAGACTACCTCCCCTCATACACTACAACGTAATAGCTCTGCTAAGGTAATGGCGATACGATGATGTCAGTGGACAAGACTTGAGTTAGAGATAGAGCTAGAGTGCTGAAGCCCGGCCTATGACACCCCCCTGATACTCGCTCGCATCAAGCACACTAACCACACACATACATTCACATGTCTATTCCTATCATCATCATCATCATCATGTTATAAACAATAAATTAAATATGCATGAACAGTAATAATAGAAATATTGGATGACAGGTTGAATGCACATACAAGCATACACACATAGAATCAATCATGGCATTGGACTCAAGAATAAAAATAGTTTATTATTAACCAATTAGTTTAGGTCTTATTCCCTCACCTTTGCTTGATTGTAGATCATCTCTCAAGCTTTAAGAATCAACTAAATATCAATATTATATCACTAGAAGACCTAATCAAGTCGATAGAATTTAATTAAAATTAATTCTGATTTTAAAAAGCCTACTGTTAACTGGGGGTCGATGCCAGGGTCAGACCTTCCATCGACCCTGGGTGCGACCACCCACATTCTGGACTTCCCGAACATTGGGGGTCGATGTTAGTAGGTCTGGTAGGGTTGATTGGCCATCGACCCCCCGTGCGACCCCCCGTGGGTTTAGTCGAAATTTTTATCCTACAGTCCATTCCTTCGTGTTTGGGTCCTATGGCTTGCTTCTATAATCCATTACATACATGTTCTATGGTTTAGAACCATAATTTATTCACCTACATGATTTTAATAATCTCCCCCATGGTTTTCCATTAAAACTTAACCATGGGTGGATGATTTGGGTTTCTCCTAGATCATACCCTCTTCACTATCTATTCTAAGGTCTTTAGAATTCTATGGAGATAGTATCCATACCTGAGAATTAGGCTTGTTTCTCTGAAGCCTTCTCTTTGACCTTCTTCTTCACTTTCCTTCTTTTCTCTTTCTCTTCTCCTTCTTTTCTCTTTCTCTCAATCCAATTAGGGTTTTAAAAGGAGTGAAAGAGGCTTAGGGACGTCCTATTTATAGAGTAGAAACTCCCAAAATAAGTCCCAATGAGATTAGGAAAGAATCCCATTGAAATTTAGAAAGTTCCCAATTCACGGTTTCTGTCGGCAGACTGGGGGTCGATGAGGGGGTCGGAGATCCCGTCGACCCCTGGTGCTAAATTGTCCGACCCCCGGTTAGAAACTCAGGGTCTAAATTTTTGTCTTGGGGGGGTCCGACCCTGCCTTGCTGGGTATGCGACCCTCCCCCTTATTTTTGTGTTTTTGGGTCAGTTTAATACCTGGGATCGTTATCTCCTTCACGCACTTGATCCATTTGGCTCGACCATGATGGGTAGACCTGGTTCAAGGTGGTAAGACCGGGTTAGTTCGATACGGGTCTCACAATTCTTACTTTTTCTTTGATAATGTCGACTACTCGACAAGTCTCTTCCATAAATTCTGGTCCAACAATACTACGTTCTCTAACTTCATTCCAAAACAAAGGAGTTCGACACTTCCTGCCATACAGTGCTTCATAGGGTGACATCTGTATAGTAGCCTGATTGCTATTGTTATAAGCGAACTCATCAGTGGTAACTTTTCATCCCATGATCCTTTAAAATTAATTACACAAGCTCGGAGCATGTCTTCTAGAATCTGAATGGTGCGCTCCGATTGTCCGTCTGTCTGAGGATGGAGTGCAGTACTAAACTTCAATGTTGTACCCATAGCCTTCTGCAATCCTTCCCAAAACTTTAAAGTAAAACGTGTATCTCTGTCGGACACAATGCTTTCATGTACACCGTGTAATCCGACAATATTATCCACATACAACTTAGCTAACCTCTTCAGTGTATACTGAGGTCGTATAGCTATAAATCGAGCCATTTTAGTCAGTCGGTCTACAATCACCCAAACTGCGTCAACTACTCGGGGAGTCAATGATAACCCTGTGACGAAGTCCATGGTGATGCAGTCCCATTTCCATGTTGGTTCTGGTAACGGCTGTAATAGGCCTACTGGTCAACTTTCACCTTTTGACAATTTAGGCATTGAAACACGAACTTGGCTATATCTGCTTTCATTCCTCTCCACCAATATAATTTCTTTAGGTCATGATACATTTTTGTACTTCCAGGGTGTATCGAATAGGCGGTGGTATGGGCTTCCTTCATTAGTCGGTGTCTAATGTCCAAACTTTCTGTTTCAGGTACACATATTCTTCCTTTGTACTTCAGTACCTTTTCATCATCTAAGGTGAACTCAGGAACAGTCCTACCTTTTTCGATGTCTTCTTGTACCGTTCTTAGATAAGGGTCTGATTTAATCGCTGTTTTCACTTCATCAAGTATATGGGGTACAATCTTCAATGTGGCGAACATATTTGCAAACCAATGGATAAACCCTTGGTTGATTGATTCACCCGGTGCATCTATCACAAACTGTTCATTATCGTAATTGAATACTTTTTTGGTAGCACCCAGTACAGCAGTGGTGCTAACCTCCTCTTGAGATTTCATCATTGCCTTTCTACTTAGTGAGACAACAACCACATTAGCTTTTCCCGGATGATACTGGATATCACAATCATAGTCTTTCAATAGTTCCAGCCATCTTCTTTGTCTCATATTCAACTCCTTCTGATTAGAGAGGTAAGTAAGACTCTTATGATTTGATTTAATCTGAAATTTCTCTCCGTACAAGTAATGTCTCCATATTTTGAGAGCATGTACTACTGCCGCTAATTACAAATCATGAGTGGGATAGTTCTTCTCATGTGTCTTTAATTGTCTTGAGGCATAAGCAATTACTTGTTCTCTTGCATAAGTACACATCCTAATCCCAACCCTGACGCATCAGTGTACAAAATAAATGGCTGTCCTGAAATCGAAATGGTCAAGATTGAAGCTGATATCAATCTAGCCTTCAATGTTTGAAAACTCTTCTCGTATTTATCAGTCTACACAAACTTTTTTCCCTTCTTAGTCAAATTGGTGAGAGGTACGGCGATTCGGGAATAGTCTTCCACAAATCGTCGATAATATCCAACTAGACCTAAGAAACTTCTAATTTCTGCAACGCTCTTCGGTGCTTTCCACTTCACAATAGCTTTTATCTTGCTAGGATCCACTTTAATTCCTTCAGCGGATACAACATGACCTAGAAAAGTGACTTCCTTTAGCCAAAACTCACACTTTGTAAATTTGACGTAGAGCTTCTCCTTCCGTAATCGCTGCAGAGCGGCGTTTAGATTCTTAATATGAGTTTCCTTGTCCTTGGAGTAGACCAATATATCATCGATGAATACAATAACCGACGTATCCAACATATCATGGAATACCCGATTCATAAGTTCCATAAAGGTTGCTGGTGCGTTCGTCAATCCAAAAGACATGACCAAAAATTTATAATGTCCATATCTGGTCTTGAATGCTGTCTTGGGAATATCACCATCCTTAATCTTCAACTGATGGTAGCCTGACCGAAGATCGATCTTGGAGAACACTTTGGCACCTTGCAACTGATCGAACAGGTCATCGATCTGAGACAATGGATACCGATTCTTGATTGTCAGTTTATTCAGTTCTTGGTAGTCTATACACAATCGAACACTACCATCCTTCTTCTTCACGAATAATACTGGCGCTCCTCATGGTGATATGCTAGGTCGGATGTAGCCCTTGTCTAGCAGTTCTTGTAGTTGTACTTTTAATTCCTTCAGTTCAGTAGGAGCCATTCGATAAGGTGCTTTAGATACTGGTGCGGCTCCGGGTATCAGATCTATAACAAACTCTGTAGCGCGGTCGGGTGGTAGTCCTGGTAGTTCTTCAGAAAATACATCTAGATAGTCACGCACGACATCAATATCCTCCATTCGTGGTGCTTCTTTAGTAAGATCGACCATAGATACTAGATACCCAACTGCTCCTTTCTCAAGGCACTTCTTAGCCTTTAGCGCAGAGAGTATGAGCTTTCGTTTACGGGGAAGTTTGGTTCCCGCAAAACTGAACTCTGCTCTTTCCTTGTCTTTAAATGTCAGCTTCTTTTCGGCACATAATAAGTTTGCAGAATGCCGAGCTAACCAGTCTATTCCCAAGATGACGTCAAAGTCTGCCATCTCAAGTTGGATCAAGGTTGCATCCAAAGTCTTCTCGTCAATAAGAATTGGACATGGTCCATAACCTTTTTCTAATTCCACTTCTAATCCCATAGGCGATCTTACAAGCAGTTTGTAGTCTAAGGATTTGAGGGGTAGATTTAGTTTCTTTCTAAATGACACAGATATAAAAGAATGAGTAGCTCCTGAATCAAAGAGTACTCTGGCGGGAATGCCATTAAAAGGTACGATACCTGTGATTTGTTTTGATTTAGTCTACATGCTCACATAATGTAACACAAAATGATATGATTCAGGTCATACCTGTGACCACATCAGGCGATGCGGCAGCATCCTCAGATGTAACCGCGTAAACTTTGCCTTATTGTAGTTGCTTCTTGGGCTTAGGACATTCCCGAAAATAATGTCCCACTTGATTGCAGTTATAGCATTTTAACCCTTCATTATTTGGCTTTTGTTGCTGTTGAGCTGCTGAAGTAGTCTTGGCTGCAGCATTGAAACCTTGGGTACGGAAGGGTTTGAATACCTTGGTGTTCCCTCTGTTGTAAGAATTCCCATTTGGCCTTTTGATTCCTCTATTTTGAGCAAAGTAGCTCTCTTTCTGGCTTGACTCTATTACTCGAGCAATTTGTACAGCTTCATTATATATTTTCTTTTCAAGTCCCAGAAGATGTTCACGTATGCTTCCCCTAAGTCCCATGACGAACCTTCGGGTCTTTGTATCTTCCACTTGCATACTGACTGGTGCAAAGAAAAATAGCTCCTCATAACGTTGTTGATATGCATTGACAGTCATCTGTCCCTGATATAAACTCAGGAACTCCTTCTCCATAGAATCTCTGAAACTCCTAGGAAAATACTTCTCAAAGAATGCCTCCTTATATATATCCCAAGTCAATTGGGTGTGCTTTGTCATCAGATACGTCCGTGTGGACTTCCACCAGTGGTGTGCATCGCCTTTCAGCATGAATGTTGCACACAATACTTTCTCTTCTTTATTCACTGTCATCATCGTGAAGTTTCTCTCCATCTCATCGATCCAATGTGCTGGCCACAATGGATCAGCTGGCTTACCACTATACTCCTTAGGCTTCATCTTCAGAAAACGCTCCACCAGTCTGGAGTGGTCTAGTTGATGCGGGACATAAGCCCCATACATAGGTGGTTGGTATTGATATCCACCTGGAGCTACTTCAGGGTTTTGTACTTGAGCCTGCATAACGAGGGTCTGAGGTGCGTGGGGTACTGTGTTATTTCCCCCTGGTACTGTGCTTGCCTGTCCTGCTGGCATCAATGTCGTTTGTGCAGCTGGAAAAGTCATGCCTATGGCAGCTTGCATAGTAGCTTGTGCCTGTTGTATTTGCTGCAGCTGTTGGGCCAAATTCATTACGACTGTAGCCAGGTCTGTAGGTAGAGCTGGCAGATTTGCAGAATTTGTCTGCCCATTAACCACGGACGGTGCCGTGTTCAGATTCTCCTGTGTTTCAGGGTGTATATGGCTGTCTTCCTCCATAGGTGGTGGTGGTGGAATAGAGTTATGGCTTTGTCTGGTTACTCTGCGTCCAGCCATTATCTGTTCTGGTAGTGGTGATGCCTAAAAATCATAGAATACGTGAGGCAATCATTATATACTTCATTCTCATATTTAAATCACTAATCAATGATATTTTCAAAATTTTTAGATCATTCTATCAAAAATACTGTATTTTACATTGCAGGGTCGATGGTGGGGGTCGATGGATGTCCGACCCTCAGGTATGCGACCTTGAGAATCACTGATTCTTACCGAGAGCCGAGGGTCGATGTATGTCCGACCCTGGGATCGACCCTTGGCTCTCTGTCAGATCACCGAGAGCTGAGGGTCGATGAGGGGGTCGGAGGGGGGGTCGGATGTTTTGGTTGAATTCTCCGACCCTCGGACTAAAAATCAGGTTTTTAATCCCGATTTTGAATCCATTTCTCATTCTTCCTCCTCCTTTCTGACTCGGCTCGTCCCTCTGAGTTGCTACAGTGACAAATCCGACCCATTGGTGGTTTTTTCTTCTCATTTCGATGTTTACTCCTCTTCTACAGGTATATTCTCTACGGTTTCATGTTTTTAGGGTTTCTTAACTAGGTTTTTGCTTATTTTTATCGTTTTCTTCAAATTAAACTTTTTCCAACTGTAAAAATTTGATTTTTATTGGGGGCTTTTGTTGTTGGTGACTCAATGGACGAAAGCCCTCAAAAATATTTGAGTTTCATCAGTTGGTTATCGAGAAACTTGAAATTTCCCATTTTTGCCCTCATTTGTCGAGATTTTTGAATTTCTTGAAATTTCTTCAAATTCAACCTCTTTAGATGAAATTTCCACTGTATGAGTCTTGCAGGATCATTTAGAATCTTTATAAGTCCTTCTACCCACGTGTATGGGTGAAAAGTGGGGCTTTTGACCAATTTATGTTGTTATACTGTCGAAATTTTTGGGTTTTTCATCTTTACTAAGCCAGTATATGTTTTTCTTTATTTTTGTAGATAGTATGGCTCGTACCAAAGTACCCAGGGTTCATGACCCAGTCCGCTTCTGTTTTAACGAGGCTGAGGCACAGTATGCCCGCTATTCTCGTAAGAAGGTAGAGGGAAGTCGCCGGGTGGACTTGGCTAGCCTGGCCTTGTTCGATGTGGAGAGAGCTTTTGGTGACGTGGGCTGGCTTCCTATAATCACCTATGATGCCTGCACTTGGCCAGATTTGGTGAGACAGTTTTACTGTAATCTCCAAGTGGTGGGGGATTACAACGATACTGAGAGGGGTAGAGAGCTCCGGATCACTAGCTACGTCAAGGGAGTCGAGATTTCTTTGATTATCGGCAGCTAGCCGACTTGTTGGGCATTTCATACGACGGCCCCTTGGTGTTCTGTGCTCCTAGAGAGCCCCAGTTCTTTTCATTGGAGATGGGGGCTGAGATTGACCGTCAGATCATCAGAGAGGATCGTTGGGAGATGAAAGCGATCTACCTACGTCCAGAGCCTCGGGTGTACTGTAAGATTATTCAGCATAACCTGATACCTCAGAGTGGGCACTACGAGAGGATCTCCCAGTTGACCCAGTTCCTGCTATACTGTATCTGCACTAGGCAGCCTGTCTGCCTCCCTTACATCATTATGCGGACGATGATCAGTGCCACATTGCTCGGTCATACTGGCAACCTGCCTTATGGACGCATGATCTCTATACTGCTTACCCGCCTGGGTGTTGACATGGTGGATGAGAGGATTAAGGAGAAATCCTTCTCATCACCTCTGGATTGGGAGGCCATCTGTAAGATGGGCATGTGGGATGCCCAGGTCAGCGACGATGAGAGGAACGCTCTGGTGCGTCCACGTACTCGAGTGGAGATAACTGACACTAAGGCAGCAGCAGCAGCCGCTAGAGCCGGGGTTCATGGGGGTGATGATGATCGTTTTTAGATGGATGTGGATTCCATACCTCCTCCATCTCCTACTCATGCTACGGGAGCTGGTCCTTCTTATGCAGCTGGTCCTTCACATGCAGCTGGTCCTTCTTATGCAGTTGGTCCTTCACATGCAGCTGGTCCTTCACACCTACCTTCTGACGAAATGATGGGAATATTTCATGAGATTCGAGAGGCTCAGTGCATGTCTGATCTGAAGATGGGAGAGCTTTTAGATGCTCAGCGCATGTCGGATCAG
Source organism: Protea cynaroides (assembly GCA_028583415.1). Classification (NCBI taxonomy): domain Eukaryota; kingdom Viridiplantae; phylum Streptophyta; class Magnoliopsida; order Proteales; family Proteaceae; genus Protea; species Protea cynaroides. The sequence continues at coordinate 28,753,989 of CM053276.1, read as the reverse complement.
TGGGTGAGAGAGCTTCTGGATGCTCAGCGCATGTCGAATCAGCGGGTGGGAGAGCTTCTGGATGCTTAGCGCGTGACTGACCAGCGGGTGGCTGATCTCACAGCTAGTCTTTAGATGACCCAGACTCAGATAGCTTGGTTGACTAGAGTCTATGCTAAGGATTATGACAGAGACCGCGAGGCACCGCCTCCCCCATCACCTCCAGCTTCCTGATGTATTTTCTTTTTATTTTTCTTTTTGTACTTCAGAGTAACTGTCCGGGTTGTGGACTGTACTCTACTTTAGACTTGTATATATATACGTTTGTTCTTCCTTTGAATATATATAAATTTATTTCTCATTTAATAGATGCATTATTCTCTTTCAATTTTGTCTCAAACAACACAGATGCTTATAGTGTGTTATTATTACAGCTTTTTAAATTTTTATCCTATCTCAGTTCACAAACTTTTGTGGTAGTATACTGGTTTACAAGACAGGACCTGAGAGCTCTGATACCAAGTTGTCACACCCCAATTCCGCACTATTTAGAATGGTGTGATGAACCGCTAATAAACCAACGGTTCAACCAGGATCTCCAATAGGCTGTGTCCTTTTAAAATAAACCATACACATCCACAACCATAATCAAAATAAATACACAATAGCGGAAGTTTTAATAATAAATGAACTGAGGAATCTAACTGTGACAATCATAAATAAAATATCAAATTATGTTATATTAACCGAGACAGAAATAAATAAAATATCAATTACATTTCCTTAATAGTTCAAATAAAAATCTAATAAAAAACCCATGAGTTGCACTCGCATGAGGTGTCATGCGTCTCCACTATGTCTTCAGCCTCCATCGCAGCAACGTGCCCGTACATAGAAGCATTCATATAGTCTTCCACAGTGGTACCTGCATCATCAACTAAAAATATTCGACGTCAAAAGGGTGAGCACACATCACGGCTCAGTGAGCAAACAAAACAATGCAACAAACATATGCATGCATTCAATTCATATATGTGGTCTGGTATATAAGTTTGCAATGTGCTATAGAAAGGTTCGGTGGCCGCCTCACCTCTATACACAGGGTGTGTAAGCCCACCCAACGGATCAAACACCATTGTCGTCCACATCCACCCCAACATGGAATAGAGATAGAGCTAAAGTGTCCGGATCAAACACCGCATAACACCTCCCCTGATGCCCTACCCATACCACCTCCCCTAACGCCCTATGACGTAATAGTTCTGCTAAGGTAATGGCGATACGACGATGTCAGTGGACAAGACTTGAGTAGAAATAGAGCTAAAGTGCCCGGATCAAACAATGCATAACACCTCCCCTGATGCCCCACTCGCATCAAGTACACTAACCACACACAAACATTCACATGTTTATTCCTAGCATCATCATCATCATCATGTTATAAATAAAATAGAATTAAATATGCATGAACATTAATAGCAAGAATATTTGATGACATGTTGAATGCACATTACAAGCATACACGTATAGAATCAGCCATGGCATTGGACTCAAGAAAATAAAAATAGTTTATTATTAGCCAATTAGTTTAGGTCTTGTTCCCTCACCTTTGCTTGAGTGTAGATCCTCTTTCAAGCTTTAAGAATCACTTTTATATCAATAGGAAAACCTAACAGGTCGATAAATTTTAGTTAGAAGTCATTCCGACAATTTTAGGCTTGCTGTTAAGCGAGGGTCGCAGGGTGGGTCGCACGTAGGGTAGCAGTTTACTACGACCCCAAGGGTAGGGTCGATGCCAGGGTCGGATGTTCCATCGACCCTGGGTGCAACCACCCCATCCCTGGACTTCCCGAATGCTGGGGGTCGATCCTGTGGTCTGGTAGGGTCGATTCCTAATCGACCCCACGTGCGACCCCCCGTGGTTTGAGTCGAGAATATCATTCTACAGTCCATTCTTTCTTTTCATGTTTGGGTCCTATGGCTTACTTCCACAATCCATTCTATGCTTATTCTATGGCTTAAAACTCTTGGTTTCTTCCTTACTTTGCCTACCATGATTTCCTCCATGGATTTCATTGAAATCCTTCCATGCATGGATGATTTGGGTTTCTCCTAGACCATACCCTCTTCATGAACTATTCTAAGGTCATAAGTCATTAATGGAAACATACCCATACCTTAGGTTTGCTGAGATTCAGAGGTTTCTCTGAATTCTTCACTTTATTCCTCTTCTCTAACTTTCCTTCTCTTCTCCTTTTCTTCTCTTTCTCTCACTTTCAATTAGGGTTTCAAAAGGAGTGAAAGAGGCTTTGGGACGTCCTATTTATAGAGGAGAACCTCCCAAAATAAGTCCCATTGAGATTAGGAAAGAATCCCCTTGAAATTTGGAAAGTTTCCTATTTACGGTTTCTGTCGGCAAAGAGGGGGTCGATGATCCCGTCGACCTTCAAGTCTAAATTGTTCGACCCCCAGTTAAAATATCAGGGGTCTGACTTCATAATGAGGGGGGTCCGACCCTGCCTATCTGGGTATGCGACCCTGCCCTCCATTTTACTGTTTTTGGGTCAGTTTAATACTTGATTTTGCTATTTCCTTCACGCACTTGGTCTATTTGGCTCGACCATGATAGGTAGACCTGGTACAAGGTGGTAAGACCGGTTAGTTCAATACGGGTCTTACAATATTTTTAAAGGATTAAACAAGATTCATTGATGATGCTGGTTAGTGGTTACATTTATGAAACATAAGTTTAATAAGACCACATGGAAATTACTGTGGAGCAATTAGTTGAGGTATCAAAAATATTATTAGAGGGTAATGAGATAATTATTGAAACTATCTTCATTCAGGTTGATGCATAGTCAAAATAGTAGAGCTAGTTTTGGACAAGATGAAATCCCAATAGTTTTGAGCAAATTGTCAATAATGAAATTACTTTTGAGTGGTTACCAATCATAAATGATGTGTTGTTGTTCATGAACATAAACGAGATTTAGGATTTTATGCTCTTGTCATGAGTAGTGTATTCATAGGTTCAAAATGGATATACATAAAAATATGTGGTTCCAGTGGGAGAATTGATTGTTACAAAGTAAGACTTATAGCGAAGTGAAATCACACAAAGAGAATGGAAAGTATCGACTTCAAATGTTTGAGGTCTTAGTTGTGCATTTTGATTTGGAGTTGAATCAGATAGATGTAAAGATCATTTTGATAAAAAAAAAAATCTGGAAGAAGGTGTTTATATGCTTTATCCAGAAGGTTTTAAGGTAAAGGAGAAGAAAATTCTGTTTTATAGACTTTTAAAGTCAATATGTGGATTAAGCATGCATTCAGGTAGTGGTACCTGAAGTTTGAAAGAGTTGTATCTTCTTTCAACCTGGTTGAGATTGTTATTGATTATTACGTATATCTAGAGGTCAGTGGGAGCAGATTCATTTTCTAGTCATATGTCATATGTGTTGATGGTTAATCACTGACCAGTAGTGACATGGTGTGCTAGTTGAAACCAAAGTTTTAATGTCTAATAAATTCGAGATGAAGAATGTGTGAGTAAGTACCTTTGTACTTGACATTGAGTTTTCTCGTGATAGAAAAAGTGAAACTCTAGATTTGTCTCAAAGTGTATACAGTTGTTCGTGTTCTCGAATGATTAAGTGTGCATGTGTAACAGGTAAGTTGAGGATATTTAAGTCAGTAAAGGAGACAAATTAACAGAGTTATGTTCAAGAAATGATGTTGAGAAAGTGCATTTGGACTAGAGAGTTTGCTTTATGCTCAAGATTATGTTTATTCTCACATAACCTTTGTTTAGAGTGTTCTGAGATGTTTTCAGTTAGATGCTGGTATAGCTCACTGAACAATGGGAATAGAAGGTCAATGCGGTACTTGTAGAGGACCAAGAATTATTTGCTCATTTGTGGCAATAGTGACACTCTTAGCTATTGTGATGTAGTATTTGGTGATTGCATTGGTGGCTGGAATCCCGTCTCAGGATCTTTTGTTATGATGGTAGATGTATCCTTTGGGGAAAAATATAAAGAAGTTTATCCATGCATCACCCTTTTGGTAAGGTAGATTTTGTAACTATATGCGAAGCTAATAAATAGCGTATCTGATTAAAGAGTTTTCTTTCAAACATGAAAGGTTGTAAATTTTACCTAGGCCTATTGAGATGTGTTGTGACAGCAGTTCAACTGTGTTGTTCTCAAAGAATAATGTGAAATCTAGTAATTCAAAACATAATAGAGATTGGGTTTCAAATCTCTTTAGGTGAGAGAAAAATGTCGAAAAAATTATATCATTGTAGAGCACATTCATTGAATAATTTGATTGTAGATTCTCTGACAAAGGTTTTGCCAGTGGGAGTCTTCAAAGGACGGTATGTCCAATATAGAAATGATTAATTCATTAAATGTGCTTGGTCAGTGGGAGATTTTTCTCACATTGGTAATGATTTATTTCATTATGTTTATTTACATTGCCTATGGTTTTGGTACATATTTTTATTACCATGGTTACTTTTATTTCAGCATTCATTTATTGCTATGTTGCATATTCATTGACATGTCATTGACAAGGGTGGTATTTCGCCAAATGAACGGAGGCGGTATTTAGCTATAGTTCACGGTGGTGTGCCAAAGTACGATATTGACCAAAATGGTATGTGGCGGTTTGCTACGGTCAATATCAATGTTAATTGCCTCTAAGGTTTTATCAAGGCAATTAGATCGAAGGTTATTCGATCTGGACCCACATGAAATAAAACTTTCATGTATGCATGTCTCTAGGCTATTCATGTCATTAAGTAGACCCTTGTATGTGGCTGACAGAAGGTAGTACACCAGATGTGTTGGAGTATTTTTCACTATTGCTCGACATTGGTAAAATTGATGTGTCACACCCCAATTTCGGCTGAACCAGAATTGTGAGTGAACCGTCACTGAACCAACGGTTTACACCAGGATCTCAATAAGACCATACCCACTCATACAAACCATTGTACATAACCATAATCAGAATATAATTAAATACAAGTCTTAAATTAAATGAACTGAGTACTCTATTGATAATTTAAATAAATTATCCAATTATTCAAAACACCAAAACATAAATAATTATCCTTACATCATTTAAAAATCTAACTGAAAATAAATAAAATAAACAAATCAAATATCCTAGAGGTACACGCAGAAAGGACACTCGCATGAAGTGTCATGCTCGTCCTCCCCTGCTTGCACTTCCAGAGCAGCAGCTATTCCATATACTGGAGCATCCACGTAGTCCTCGACAGTGTAACCTGCATCAACATCTAAAAACATGTATATATACAAGGGTGAACTCACAACTTAGCTCAGTAAGACAATCAGACAATGCAACACACATCATGCATGAGTAACATTCACATTATGGTCTAGTTTTAAGTTTGCAATGTGCTATAGAAAGGATTGGAGCCACCACATCTCTATACATGAGTGTGTAAATCCGTCCAATAGATCAAACACCACTGTCGTCCCATATGCACCCACCATGGAATAGAGATAGAGCTAAAGTGTCTGGATCAAACACCGCCAACACTTCCCCTGATGCCCTATCCATACCAACACGTAAGCCCCTATTGGCGAGGGCTTGCAAACTGGACTCGCAACTAACCAATCCTCTATGTCATCACAGTAGGCCCTATCCCAGCACAGCTCCCTACAACATAGAGATAGGGCTCGAGTCTAGTGGCCAGGCTGGAGACCACAGTGCAACTTCCTCCCCCTGATACCCAACCAGCACCAAGCATGCTAAGACAGAAGCGATACGAAAAGATGCTAGTGTGAGGAATGATCCCAGACCCTAGGCCCTTCCCATTCCATACACCAACGAAAATAATCACATGCCTAACAATCACATCCTAGCATAGCAAGTATGCATAAACAATATAATAACTGAAAGTAAAGATGACATGCAAGTATGCACAAACACCATTCCACAGAATCATAATTATTAACAACGTTTTACTGTTATTAAGTTATTAGGGTTTAGGTCCAATTACCTTACCTGACGCTTGATTGCTAGTTTGCTCCGCGTCACTGAATCCAAACTTGCTAACACAAGGTCCTACACAATATTAGGGTTGAATTAGAATAACTTTCTTAGGGTTCACGTTGGTCAAAAACCAATTGGTATTGAAAACACCCTCACAATGTATACGAGTCGCAGGTACCGATCGCAGCACTGTGGGGCAAGGCGCGACCGGTATGGTCGACCGGTCCCCCACAGACCAGTCCCCGAGAGGTACCGATCGTAGTACCGGTTGCATATGGTGCGACCGGTATGCCTCTGGAAGCCCACTAACTTGGTGTTCGCCTTTCGTCGGTCACCCCCTATTGGTTCTAGGGTTTCTCCTATGCATTCTAGGCCTGAGCAACGAGTTAGAGTTGTTTCATATTCCATTCAAGTCCTAGTTTCGATGATCCTCATCTTAAAATGTGAATCTAGGGTTCATCGACTGTATTAGGGTTTGATGGCAAATTTAAGGGTTTTAGATCAATACCTCACCTTGCATGGTATTCATCTATAATGCTTATTTAGAGGAAAGTTCAAGCACTTACCGTTGGTTCGCAACTATGGTGTTCTTCGTCCAACGGCCAACGATGGTTCCTCTCCCTCCTTTCTTATCTCTTTCTCCTTCTTCGATCTCTTTCTCTTCTCTAGGGTTTGTGAGGATCAATCAAGGAGTTTTAAGGAGGTTTAAGGGTCCTTAAATAGACTAGGATAGAGTTTAGGAAGTTTCCCTAAGTTAAGAAAGTCCCTAGGCTCAAGATTTGGAAAGCGAGACCCGCAGAGATCCATTTTCAGATCTCACCAGTTTTCCCACGCAAACATACCAGTCGACCGGTATCATCGACCGGTACCATAGATCAGTATGAAAAATATCATACTTTTAGGTCTGTTTTCGTACCTGATTGTCATCCGTTTGTCCCGTCTGGCCCGGTGATGATTGACAGACCTGTTACAATATGAATTAAAGGTTTAGATCAGGTTCATGGAGTGCGGGTCTTACATGATGGCTGGATCAAAGTTTGATGACGGTTTATTATGTAATAGGATTCCATGGCCACACTTTTCGACGGTGGTTTTGTAATTAATCTAGCCCAAGTGGGAGATTGTTAGATTCTTGTTGTGTGGGCTTGATTAATTACCTAATCAGTTGTTAAGTAGGAGTTCAATTACTGATTGACTGGTTCAGGTCTAGTTCGTCATTGGTTAGAGACTACCAACCCGGTCCACTGTGGGAATGGTTCTGGGTTAGGGATAGTATTATAAATACTATGGTTAAGGTCCCCACAGCCATTGGTTTTTATCTCTCTGATGCTCAAGCACAGAGGCAAAAAGGGATCCCAAGAAGCTGTGGAAGACTCTAATCGAGGCATTCAAGCTACAGAAAATGATCAAAAATCAATCTACAACAAATGGTATGTGTTCTATCATCTCTTTTATTGTCTATTGTATTCTAGTAATTTGTGTGGTGGATTCATTAGGGTTCATGGAAAATCCCATGGAAAAACCCCAATTTGCATTAAAAATTCTAACACTCTGTAGCAGAACTCCTCATCAAACCATGATTCGATACATCAGCGAAGTTTTCTATTTTAGGTTACATCGTTGAACCACAAATCTTCTCTATCAACAGTTCGTTTACCTGTTCCAATTTGAATCATCACTTTTTAAAATCTTTTCTAGTTGAACAGGGGTGAACCCCTCGAAGAAAAAATCCCCTTCTTCATGAGCGGAATCAGCAGCAACAACAGTTTTACTCCTTTTCTTCTGGTGGGTATCCTCAGCTGGGTGTTGTCTTCGTCCATTCGTATTATCTTCTTTCAGATCAGTTTGATCCCTGTAACATTTCATAACCTTTCTAACTTCATCTGGATTCTCAGGATATGTCATGGGAATTTGATCAGAATCACCATTCTCATAGCAAATGGGAAAAGCATCAACTCCACAGAGCGTGGCCAACTCGTGAGTCTTCTTCTTCAGCCCCTGAACCCTTCTTTAAGAGGATTTCATGGTTTTCGCTCTATCCTCTTCCCCTCTTAGCAACTTTCAAATAACCTTCTCAAACAATTTTTCAATTTTTTCAGAAACAGAATAACAAGTAACCATGTAATCTCGAGTATTCGAGTAACCTTCCTGTTTTCTTTTAGAATGTAATAAAAAACCTAGAAAGAATTTTGGGTGAACATGAAATCCCTAATTCCACTGTTTTGATGAGTGAAATCCTGCTGAATGTAATGAATTGATACAATCGAAGTCGCATAATGGTTTCTCTCTTTATCAGATACTTAATCGATCGGTCTCCAATATTCAATCTTTTAATGATTGAAATCCTCTCCTGTGAGTGTAAGTAAATGGTGTTAATCTTTTCTTTTTCTGATTGACGATAATAAAGAGAAGTTGATAAGCATTAAAAGAAAATGTAATGAAATCCCGAGTTCACTCTTTTGATGAGTGAATGTAATGAATTGAATTTTTACCAAAAAAAAAAAAAAAAAAATGTAATGAGTTGAATTGATTTCACTAAAAAATTGTAATGAAATTGAGAAAATCCGTATCAGACATCATATTGAAATCCTCTCCAGTAGGTCAGCCCGCCAGCCAAACATCAGACGGCTATCCATCAGACACCTATCCGAAATTGAATTAGTGTTCGGATTCAATCAAAAATTTATTGATATCAAATCTTCATTAGGTATGGAAGGAAAAATTTCACAGAAGGTATTTTTCAAAACTGGACCTATGGTTCGGGTTCCATCAAATATGGTTTGGCTTGATGACTTCCACAAGATGATTTTCCACACCCATGATGGATACTTTGAATTCCTCGTCATGTCATTCGGCATCATCAATGCGCCGCCTTTTTTTTTTTTTTTTGGTAATAACCATACATGTTTCAAACCATCATGAAGGTGGTAACAAAGATAAGATGATAAGCATTAAAAAAAAATATGAATGTAATGAAAACCCTAGTTTCACTCTTTTGATGAGTGAAATCCCACTGAATGTAATGAATTGACAAAGTCAAAGTCACGTGACGGTTTCTATCTTTATTATACACTTAATCGGTCAGTCTCCAATTTTCATTCTTCTGATGAGTGAAATTAGATTCTTGATCTTTCTAAATCAAATTTAATCGATTACTATTAATTCACTACTTTCGTCCTAAGCGGAATGTTTGACTAATTGACATGGACATGTTTATTTTCCAAATCCCTTGAATTAAAAAGTAAAATAAATTTTACATTATCATTATTAATTATAGTTAAAAACTTAATGATTTATACAATCACATTGTGTTATGAGTACTCTACCAAAAAAAATTAAAATTCACCCTCTTTTTGTTTCCTTTTATGAACAACTCAACCACCCTCACCGTAACCAAATATGTGACACCCCTCCCGCAAGTTTGTCGGTGCCCTAGGATCTGCCCCCCTCCACTTTTTGATTTTGGTTTTGCTCTTCAACATATCCATTCCTCATAATTTATATTACAGCTATCCGGCTTGTTGACCGTGACCCTGCACTTTTTAACTTATCGCTCTTGGATGTTTTTAATAGCAATTTATGATTTTTGCTTATCTAGAGCATATGCATTTATTAATTCCATATTTAGTATCGTATGTTATGCTCTTTCTTATATAGTCTCAGGTATCAAACAATGCTTAAGGTGTGTTCTTATTAAAAGCTTTTAATTTTCCTAACCCGCCCATCGGCTTAGTTAAGTGCAATATGGTCCGGTTGGACAGTCTAGGTTGTCACACCTCAATTCCGAACCAACCGAATGGGTGAGGAACCGCCACCGAACCAACGGTTCACACCAGATCTTGAATAGACCGTGTCCACTCATACAAATCATTGCACATAACCACAATCGAATATGAATAGTACAACGGAGTATTTAAATAAATGAATCCTATTGATAAATTTAAATAATATAATTAATTATCCAAATTTCCAAACATAAAATATAATATCCTTACATCAACTTAATCCAAATGAAAGTCAAATCCCCCCCCCCCTCCCCCCGCCAACCCCCCTCCTCACCCCCCCCCCCTCCCTTAACCTTCCTTGACCCTTCCAACATCTAAAAACATATATATATATATACAAAGGGTGAGCTCACAACGGCAATATTATGCATGTGTAACAATCATTTTTTGCCGTGCCGGTTAGCTTATAATGTGCTTAGAAAGGTTCGAGGCCGCCCACCTCTATACACGAGTGTGTGGCCTCCCCCCGAGATCACACCACCATCGACCCACATGCCCATCATGGAATAGAGATAGAGCTAAGGTTACCCCCCCCCCCCCGATCACTCCACCCATCCGGTACCTAAGCCCCCTCTGCAAATTGGGCTCGCAACCAACCAATCCTATATGTCATCAATGTAGGCCCTATCCCGGAGAGAAAGAGCGGAGGGGGCGGACCACAATACCTCACCCCCCCCGATACCCTATCCGCAACTAACACACTAGGCAGTGCTTATCCCAACATAACTCCCTACGACAGAGATGGGCTAAAGCATCGTGGAGATCCTTGGCGGTCAACATCAACACCGAGACCACCGTGCCAGACCTTCCCGATACCCCACCCGTACTAAGCATGTCAAAATAGAATACTACAAAAGTGTCGCGTGATGAATGATCCCAAGCCCCCATGCCCTTCCCATTCCCCACATGCCTAACAATCACATCCTATCATATGGAATATGCATGAACAAAGAATAATAAAGAAGGCTGTGAATATGCACAAACATCACATCATATATTCGGGGGCATTAACAAAGATTTATTGTCCATTAATTATTAGGGTTTAGCCCCCCCTTCGTGATTGCTTGCTCCAAACGGAATATCACAAAGTCCTACAATATTATTAGGGTTTCATTAGAATAGTTTCTTAGGGTTTCACGTTGGTCGGAAAAACCAACGATGTTACAAAAATACACTCCGCTGACCGTAGCATGTAATCGCAGCTTGCGGGGGCCGGTATGGTCGCCCGTCCCCAGCCGCCCCGGAAGGTATCTGTCACAACATACCCGGTCGACTGGGCTTTGGACCGGCACCCCATCATTCTCCATGGATTTCCGGCCGATCCATTCTAGGTCAGCTTTGAGTTAGAGTTCTCTCCAACTCATTCAAGTCTAGTTTTGATGAGAACCCCCCTAGAACTCGAATCTAGGGTTTGACGGCAAATTATGGTTTAATGTCTAATTAGGTTTTAGATCAATACCGCTTTGCATGGTATTGATCCAAACCCTCCAACTATCCTGAGTCATAGGAGACTAGACTGCAGAAGGGGCAGGCTGAACGACAATAGCCGCCCCCCCCTCCCCCCCCTCCCCCCCCCCCCCCCCCCTCCCCTTGTTTGTGAAGAATAATGGAAAGCACGGGAGAGCCTTTCGGTGGGGAGCAAGATCGGGAGGTAATCCGCATACAAACTCTTTTTTTCGGTTCAATGCCATATGGGAAGGGTTTGTAATGAATATTTGATACATTGTGTAACCTATCAAGTAGGGTGCTTGACCGGAGTTGGGTTTGGTGCCCAGGGACACGCTTGTAGCCGTGATGGTAGTGTTGTAGCATCGGGGTGTGGCAGCATTTTTATTGTGTATTGGGTATATCACCCCCAGTAGCGCAGAGTAGCCATCACGGGGGATTGGTGAACAACATTATTCGTTGTCATGTGGATGTGTTTATGGAGTGTGGTTGTAAGTCATCCTGGGTATGGATACCTATGGGTGGGGGGGGTGTGCATGAAATGTGTTTGATAAATTACGGAGAAAATATCAAGTAGTTAGCTCAAGGCAGCACAACACAAAGTGATCAACAGCTCTTGGCGCATTGTCCATAGCGGCCAAATCATTATAGTGGGAAAGGATTTTTAGTGGTCACCGATTCACCCCCTCTCGTCAACTGGAATAACATAATCGATTACTATTAATTCAATACTTTCGCCTAAGCGGAACCCCCTCTTGTGTCTCCTTTGTTTTTTTTTAAAAAAACCCCCCTTTTTTTCCTTTCCAAGTCATAGACACGAGATTATGAGAAAAAACGTTACCTGATATTGTCATAATTACCACTAACGATATTGTTAAGAACTAAGATATAAAAAAAAAAAAAAAAAAAAAAAAAAAAAAACCAGACATTTTGCACAGAACTAATATATGGAGAATAAACTGAATAATTTAATTGAAGCTTAAATTTATAGACTTAAAGCATAACAAACTCTCCTAAAGGAATCACCAATTACTGACATAAAATCCTATCAATATAGAGTAAGATACTCTTTTATTTGACACTTCACTACTAACAATCTATTCCAAAATAATATGATAGAAAATTGACTTAGTAAACAATCACAACTGACAGCAAGCTCTAGCACAATAAGATGCACGAATTTGTAAGACTCCCCCTTAGTGCATACTTACAGTCAATAACCCTAAGAGCTACTCTAAAATTCTCAAACTTAGGCTTAGCTAAGGCTTTTGTAAGTATATCTGCAACTTGATCATTAGTATGAATACCTTTCAACTCAATTTCTAGATTCAGCACTTTCTCTCGAACAAAGTGGTGACGAACTTCAATATGTCTTGTTCGCCCATGAAAAACTGGATTTGAAGCAAGCCTAATGGCATTCTCATTGTCACAATGAAACTGTGCTGCATAATCAACTTTAGAAAAAATATCTCCTTTCAAACACTTCAACCAGATGCATTCTTGTGCAACCATTGTTGCCGCCATGTATTTGGCTTTAGTGCTGGACAATGCAACAATAGATTGCTTCTTACAGCACCATGAAACAACAACTAAACCCATGCTAAAACAATACCCAGAAGTTGAACGATGATCAATTACATGACCTGCCCAATATGCATCAGTAAATCCTCTCAACAAAAAATCATTTTCTGTTTTGTACATAAGGCCATAAGCAAGAGAACCTTTTACATAACTTAAGATTCTTTTAGCAGCATCTAAATGAGGAGTTCTTGGACTTTGCATAAACTGAGAGATGACACTAACAGAGTGATGAACTTGAGTCGACACTGAGAGGGGGGGGGTGAATCAGTGTATAAAAATTTTCCTTAACTTTTACTGCTGCCCAGAGCTGATGGAGAACCAAACTGTTACACTCACATAAGCATATGCAAATCTACCTCACTACCACTCAGTGACCAGGTCTACCAGATTTGCATACCCATCCTACAAACCATTCCACGCACTTCGCAATATATAGAAAAGAAAGACAGTCCACAAAACAGGATATACGTGGTTCACTAATACAGTGTGTGATGGCTAGTCCATGGAATAATGCCCAATGAGCTCCATATATACCCAATACTCTACTTTTAGTCTTTTACAAGACAAGGATGTAAACCTTGTGTTTTTCCAACATAAAACCGAGAGGGCATAACAATGCCAAGATTTAGGTATCTATATACCAGTATTCAGCATACACTGCACACACTATGCTTAACCCGTACCCACGAGAAGCAAACAATAGAAGTTTTTAGGCTTATAACAATACCTTACAATTTACCCCCAGCTATGCATTCAACAACTTTCACCTATGCTAGTATATAATATATTGAAAGTAATAAATAAATAGGGAATTGAAAAAATCTCACAACTGCTTTTGAATGGCAAGCAATATCTTTGAAGCTTCACACTGCTCTCAGGAACCTTCAACTTGATTCACAAAGCATCTCTTACTTGCAGGGATACATTATCCTTATCAAAACTTCACAATCACTATTGATATTCAATAACGGCTCTATCAATCTCTCATAAGTATTCAAAACTTCATTACTGAACAATAGAGAGACTGATTGGTGACTGAAAGCTCTCCCCACACTCAGCACATCTCAAAAACCCTAAAAACAACCTTTCTTATAGTGTTTTGCCTCTTTTTACTTTTTCTTCGTTTTCATAACTCCCACACCATCTAACGAATAGAGGGCTCAAAAATAAGGAAAGTGCAAGTTGAACGGACCAATTTGGAGCTCAGATGAAGAAGTTATGGCGGTTTGAAGTTTAGCCAATAGAATTAAGTAAAATAGAATCTTTTTGAGCCTTACTGTGCAGCCGTGCCGCACTGAATCGCAGCTGCCTATGCGCTGTCGAACTGTGATTGGCGGCAAGCAGAATCTTTAATGGTTGCTATTCGATCTGTCATTAAATGGCGGGATTGTCTGTCATCCGTAGGATGTGCTTCATCACGTCAAACAAAATCAACTCAATTAATAGCCATTAGATAAGGACCAATACAGCCGCCGCCATGTATACGCGCTAAACCAGATAGACGATTACGCTGATACTCAGAGTTTGGTTGTCAAGATCCGATTTGCCGATCTAGAATCTCAAAAAAAAGTTGTTGGATCGACTGAAAAGGCGGGATAGCCTGTGAGACGTCGGATAAGCCTTTATCGCTTCAGAGAGTTCGGACTTGATTATATCCATTGGATCTGGATCAGATCCGATGCTGTACCATAGGCGTGCAACATAAAATCAAAGAGGCTATTTAACGCAACGCAGAGTATTGTATTAAGTTACCTACATCCAATGAGATCATAGGCGGGAGCACCATGCTTCGTCCTCCGAATTAGACCATAGCCCGACTTTTATATGGCCATCTGATCTGGATCTAGTCTGCGTGGCTCACTTTAGCCCATCCAATTGGTTTCTTATTGCATTTTTGATAATTTCAACCGCAACCCTTAACTTCTAATAATCACAAATAAGCCCCTGGACAATTAAACAATACTACTGTTTTCCCTGTACCAAAAAAACACACCAAGAGCATGGATTTTTGGACATTTTCGAGCGATCCGACGGGAATCCCGATATTTCTCTCATCTGATGTTGGAATTGAGTGATTCAACTTGCGTTGCGAAGCTAACTCGTCTACGTCTTTCCACTATCGGATTGCCATGAACCTGCTGTAAGGCCCACCAATTAGAGCCTCAAAATCAAAATTCTATAAAACCTTGGAATTCGAACCCGAAACTTTGCGTGCATGCTCACAAACACTTCCACACACAGTCAACCATCTTGGATCTTCTTAGAACATCACTGAACACATGTACAATGCTACTGACTATCGAAACTGCTCATGCTCAGCCAACTCAGTGTAGAAACCCAACCAACTCCCTGCATACCTTCTTAACACTCTGTGGAGGTTGTAGAACATTGTAGAATATGTACGTACCCAAGGCTACTTCATCTTTTCCACTGCACAAACACCACTGCCACTCTCTATCATTGCACTGATACTCTCTCTCCTACACTGATGCCCTCTCTTTTTATTTCTCTGACCGTATGCTCATCCACTATGCCACATCTACCAAGTTGCCAACATTGACAACACAAAGTCCAACACAGAGTAAGCAATTTCTGGTCTTGTGATAGTTAAGTAAATTAAACTACCAACAAGTTGCCGAAACCTTCTAGCATCCTCCAACATCTTCCCTTCCTCTTTTGTTAACTTGAGATATGGTTCCATAGGAGTAGCCATTTCTTTGACTCCCCCATGCCAAAATGCTACAAGAGATCCCTTGCATATCTTCATTGAGATATAAAATATCCCTGATCTGATTTTTCCACTTCTAGGCCAAGAAAACATCCAATCTTGCCTAAGTTTTTCATTTCAAATCTGATTGACAAATCATTCCTCAACTGAGAAATTTCAGTTTCGCTATCTCCCATAATTATTATGTCGTCCACATATAATAAAATCAGCAAATGCATCTTTGATTCTAATTTTACAAATAGACTAGAATCTGAATCAGACACTTTGAAACCACAAAAGATGAAGTATTGAGCAACTTTACCATACCAAGCACATGGTGCTTGTTTAAGGCCATACAACGCCTTCTTCAATTGACAAACATGGTGGGGAAATTGCTCAGAGATAAATCCTTGGGGTTGTTCCATCATTACCCAAGATCTAATTCACAGTAAAGATATGCGTTTTTTACATCAAGTTGCCATAGCCTCCACCTTCTAAAAGCGGCAAGTGAAAAAATGGACCTTACTGTCACCATTTTTGCCACTGGACTGAAAGTCTCCTCTCAATCAAGTCCATAGCTTTGAGAAAAGTCATCAGCAACTAAACGTGCTTTGTATTTGTCAATTGTGCCATCTGTTT
The DNA here is from genome assembly GCA_028583415.1 of Protea cynaroides. Taxonomy (NCBI): domain Eukaryota; kingdom Viridiplantae; phylum Streptophyta; class Magnoliopsida; order Proteales; family Proteaceae; genus Protea; species Protea cynaroides. The sequence continues at coordinate 28,737,819 of CM053276.1, read as the reverse complement.
TCTTCTTTAGACAATAGATCCATTTGCAAGTGACTGGCTTACAATTTTCTATTTTTGGCACTAGTTCCCAAGTCTCATTTTTCCTTAAAGCTTCAATTTCTTCTTGCATTGCTTCTTCCCATTTTGGACAGCCCTTAGCTTCTTCATAACACCCTGGTTCTTCTTCATTTATTTCTCCAACAAACAAACATGAGGTTACAGTGCAATGATTGAGCTGCACTTCATAATCTTTAAGGTGGATTGGTTGTCTTCTCTCCCTTGTTGATTTTCTAATAATCTGCTCACCAGCTTCTGAACTTGGAGTGTTCAGCCTTGGAGCTAGGGATTCTTCACTTCCTTGATGTATAAAATCATCATCACAAGATGCTTGTGCATTGGCTGGAGGAAATGGCTCCAAATCACCTTGATCATCACCAAGACCAGCATCTTTAACAATTGATTTTTGAGCAAAATACCATGATGAAACTTCATTGGATACAACATCTCTAGATGTGACAAATTTCTTTGTCTTTGGATCCATGCACCTCCATCCTTTCCTGCATGCATCATAACCAACAAAGACACATTTCTTTGCTTTTGGGTCAAGTTTGGTTCGATTAGTTTTAGGAACATGAACATAGCAAGTAGAGTCAAACACCCGAAAATAATTGACATTTGGTTTTACATCATACAATATCAAAATGAGCCTTTTCTTTACCTGGCCATGGAGGTAGTTGATTTATCACATGGCATGCACATTGAATTGCTTCTGCCCAAAGCTGGGTTAAGATCTTTGTTACCAAAATTAAAATTAGAAACCAAAAATATTCTATAAATTTACTAGCATTTTGAACTCAGAACTCCCGCTTCTGAAATTTACATTTTCTCTTTCCCAAATTGTTTGAGTGAGATTAGATGGTGAAGAAAAGGAGCATGGGTCATCAGAAGATAGAAATAAAGAAGATCAATCACAAGTCTTCTCTAAATATCACCTTCCCAAAGTGCCCAGCTGGGGTCTTCAAGAAAGCCAACGAGCTCTACATCTTGTATGGGGCTGAGATAGCCATCATCGTCTTCTCTCTTAGAGGTAAGGTTTTCATCTTTGCCCATCCTTCCTTGGAGACCATCTTAGAAAAGATCCCATGCAGAATTGCCAGATGAATTATCATAAATTGGACTGTATAAACTTCAGTACTTTATATTTTGGTCATCCCACGTCTAAATCAGGTGATTCAAGTGCCAGTGTATTTCATTTTTAGTCCTCTTCGAAGTGGACATGAAAAATCCAGAACAGAGGTCATTGAAGAATTCCATGTAGAGCTGCAAGCCGAAATGACTTATAAAATGATAGAAAGAGAGATAAAAATCCATTCTTAGTTCAGCCCAGTCAATTTAAGTCAATCCAGCCCAAACTTGATCAATTCAAGTTGTGTGTACATGTACATATATAGGAGTGAGGCTATCGGTTAGATGGATTAGGAGAGTGAGGGAGATGGAAAGTGGATGGGCCATTTGATTTCAGAAGGTTAGAACTAATAGAATAGGAAAGAAAAGGTGAAAGGGAATATTGAAAGATTGAGTAAGATGGAGAGATGAGATCCAAGAGAAAAAAACTGAAAGAGAGTAGAGATAAGTTGGTGGAGGACTCCAAATAGATAGTTGAGAGAGATAGAAAGAAACTGGAAGCAAATAATAAAGAAAGGAAAGGAAAACAAGGAATGAGGTCGGTGGAGTTTAATTAGGAAGTCAGAAAAATTAAGAAAGAAGAACAGATTGGGAAAGAGATATGTAAGGAAAGAAAAGGGAATTTGGGCTGGCCAAGAGAATTGACCATAGAAAGAGAAAGGAGAAAAGAAAAAAAAGATTAGAAAGACACGAAGAGAGGGAGAGTAGAGGAGAGAAAATAGATAAGGGATTAGAGAATCAAGAGAGAAGTAGAGGGCAAAGAGGAAGAAGGACCTACAACCTCATCACCACCACCCTATTGATTAGCTGAGGTAAACATATTCTACTGTATTGTTTTAAATGAAGATCCAACAAACACACCAACTCAGGAATTGTCGTGGTTCAGCACCCAATCCAAAATTCCTACCTCCACCACAGAGAAACAAACAATTCTTTATTCATAAAAAAACTCTACATCTCTCTACACTTGACAAAGTGTTCTCCTTTGCTTAGACCATACCTAGGGTTTTCCCAATAGAGATAATATATAGGATCCCTAGAAACCCTAATCCCCACACAATTACATGTTTACCCCGTACATGTAATAGACCTAAACTCTAATACAAGTACAACTCTATTAACTGTGTGGACCCCACAAAATACAAGACACCAAAACCAACAATACACATTCTCCAGTACTTGAAATTTGTGCCTATAAGCTTCTCAACACCATATTGGGTGTTAGAACTATTTCCCCCAATGAACTCCATATTGTAGGACATGAATTTCCTTTTTCAAGTTTCAATCTTCTCCAACAAGACAAACTTGATAAACAAGAAGAGTGAAATAAACAGAGAACCTTAGTTAGGCTTTGATACCATAAAACAAAAGAATTACCAAGAAATTGTTAAAGGAGAAAACTGATATTTGGAGAATAAACTGAATAATTTTATTGAAGCTTAAAAAGATTAAATTAGATGCTTGAATTTATAGACTTAAAGCATAACAAACTCTCTTAAACGAATCACCAAATCATCAACTACTGACATAAAATCCTATCAGTATAGAGTAAGATACTCTTTTATTTGACACCTCACTACTGACTTAGTCTATTCCAAAATAATAGGAACAAAAAATTGACTTAGTAAATGTTAGGTGGGAAAAATCCCATCCATTTAAAATCTTACACGTGTCAAGCTTCACCTTCGGAGCCGACCGCTCGGAGTGTCTTACGCTCGGCTTATGAGGCATACGGTATCTTGCCATCGGCCTCTCATGCGCCCGGCATGCCGCACTCACCCTATGCCGTCTGGTTATCATTATCTACGGTAGCGCTCGGAGTCATAGTCCTACCCGGCTACGTTTCCCAGTCGGTGGTCAGAGTCCTAATGTGATTATGCTACATCCGAGGAGTCATTCTCCCAGTCTGATATGACGCCGACTATCGCTGTCCGTGATTACTCACACATTGACATGTGTCAGTCCCAGAGCTGACCGACCTAGCTTCCTTGGCTAAGGTCTCCTACTCCTACTCGGAGTCTACCACACGGGTGTCCCACAGAGCGACACGTGGCAATCCTATTGGCAGTCTACTTCCCTGAGTCCTGGTACCTCCATGCTTCTTCCCAATCTATAAGTAGAGGGCAACCCCTCAAGGTAATCACTTACGCACAAGTTACTAGTTCGCAATATCTCTCTCTCTCTCATTCGTCATTCTCGCACGCTCAAACTCTTTCATCATCCCACATTCTTTAAACTGGAGATAGCATTCTTCTATCTCTTGACTGTTTACTTTGGGAATCTGACTTAGGCATCGGAGTGTACCCGGGGCTTAGGCGCCCAACTCTTTTGTCTCATCTCTGTGATTGCAGGTAATTCAGAGCGCGGATTGGCGGGCGATTTCCAACAGTAATAGTTTGGCGCCCACCGTGGGGCCTCTTTTGACTGAGTTTGAAGACTAGCGCGCGGGCACTCTAATTTCAATGGCTCACAGAAGAACTCGAGCACAGGCATCTCATGCCCCTTCGGAGCCGTCTGTGCATGTTCAGGTAGGCAGTAGTGGAAGTACGACGAGGACAAACCGCGAGCCCACGCCTACACCAGCACCAATACCACCACCGGTACCAGCACTGGTTCCAAGTCATACGCCAACGGTGATGCCACCACCACCCCAGTATGTTACTCGTCAGCAGTTTGATGAGTTGAGGCAACAAATCGAATCGCTAGCGAGAGTCTTGAGGAGCGCCCGAGCAAGCGGTTCGGTAGCAGGAGGAGAAAATCCCCACCCGGCACCGAATCCGCCCCCTGAAGTTCCGCCAGCGGCCCACCCGCAGCCAGCAAGGACGGCTTCTACCAGCACCTTGCCAAATAATCCCCCCATGGGAGATCAAGCACCTGGACAGAGTGTGGCCGGGTCAGCCGCTCGGCATCCCCCGGCAAATCAACACCAGGCGCCAGCAGCGCCACCTCCGGTGAGAGGCGCGAGGTCCTTCCTCGACGCCCTCCACCAGGAGAGGGTTAATGTAGAGGCTCCAGGAAGGGTTGCGCCTCCTCCGGATATGCCTCAGTCCGAGGTTGAGTGGCGTTTACTAGAGCTAACCACTCGGCTTCAGCAGGTGGAGCAGAACTGGGTAGCTCTGCCGAGGACGGCCTATACTGCAATTACGACGCTCTCGGACGAGATCATGAGGGTACCCCCTCGTGACAACTTCAAGATGCCTGTCCTGGACTCGTACCATGGGAGTACCGACCCCGAGCAGCATCTGGACGCGTTCGTCTCTACGACGCTATTCTATCCACTGAGCGACAGCCTCATCTGTACGGCGTTTCCTTCAACACTCAGGGGCACTGCTCGCACTTGGTTCAACAATCTCCCACCGAAGAGTATTACATCGTTCGAACAGCTGTCGAACAAATTCTTGACGCACTTCCAAGCTAGCCGAGTACGTAAGAAGACTTCATACCATCTGTCAACGGTCAAGCAGCAGAAGGATGAATCCCTGCGGGACTTCATCAAGCGCTTCAATACCGAGGTGCTTGAGATCAAGGACGTCGAGCCCGCAGTGCACATGTCCAGCCTGCAGCCCAGGGTGATTGACCGAGAGCTTTATTGGTCCCTTGCCAAAAAGCCACTGAAAAACCTGGACGACCTGCTCGCCAGGTGTGAGAAGTACGCCTCTGCAGACGAAACGACGAAGGCCTAGAAAAATAATACGGTAAACAATCTGAAGGCCGATCCCAAGCCTGCAGACAAGAAGAGGTTTGAGACGGCCGACCAGGCGCCGAGCTCAGTCGACCCCAAGAAGCAGAAGCCCAGTAAGGATCAAAACTACCGGCACCCGTACAAGACATTCGAGTATTATACTCCACCCAACACTTCGATGACAGAGATTCTCGAAGTGATCAAGAACGATCGAAACCTCCGACCTCCGCTAAAACCCCTCGGCGATGGGAGGAATAAAGATCGCTCCCGATACTGTCGCTTCCATCGCGACCACGGCCACGAAACGGAGGAGTGCAAGTACCTCAAAGGAGAGATTGAGGACCTCATCCGACGAGGATACTACGGCAACTTCGTTTGGAACGCAGACCGAGGACCGGCTCCTACTCGGAGGGACCGGGGATTACCGCTTCCACCTCCAAGGAACCCTTAACCCAACAACTGCCGAGCGAACGCTGGGGATAATCAAAACGCCGCTCGGAGGGACGACAAAGACCCTGATGGAGGGCCGGCTCCCCCCAGACAGTGGGTCGGCGCCATTCAGTTTGGGTCGATAGAAATCTCATCGGGAGCTGGAAAAGAAAGAGTGTTGGTAAAAGAAAGACTTGGAGGCCGACAGCACATCCAGTCCGGGTCCATCCCATCCTGGTCAGAACCAGAAAGCCGAGGAAGAAGAAGAAGGAAGTCCCATCCGGCTTCAAAGAGAAGAAAGGCCGAGCGGGGGTTCGTAGGCAGTCCGTAGCCCAAGGACCGACCGCGCACGACAATGGGCTTACGCATCCCTGGTGACAATGGGATCTATACCATCACCAAGGGAACCCAAGCCGAGGGCAAGTCAGTCCTCACCATCATAGGAGGACCAGCGGTTGGGAACACCTCTAACAAGTCGGCCAAGGCCTACTTGCGTCTAGTAGCCAAGACAGAGTGGCTATCAAAAAGAGTTCGAATCGGAGAGGTCATCACCTTTAGCGACAAAGATCTTGTCAATGTCGCGGTCCCCCATGAGGATGCCATCGTCTTCACGACCAAAATCGGACACTGCGACATCGCAAAGTGTTTGGTAGACACCGGGAGCTCGGTAGACATCATATTCTATCATGCCTACCAAAGGATGCAGCTGACAGACGACTAGCTCCAACCCGTCACTTTCGACCTCATCAGGTTCTCCGGAGACCCGGTCACGGTGAAGGGAGGCATCCAATTGCCTGTCATCCTCGGCCAGAAGCCCAAACAGCGGAGGGTTATGGTCAAATTCATGGTGGTCGATCGGCCATCCACTCACAACGTCATCCTCGGCTGCCCTTCACTAAACAAGTTGAAGGCGTGTATGTCCACCTACTATCTGGTGATGAAATTCCCGACCGAGGACGGAGTCAGAGAGTGCCGAATGGACCAGGACATGTCGCGTAGATGGTACACAACCGAGCTGAAGAACAGCCAGCGAGCTTTGAAAACCGCACAGGTGAACATGGTAGATGTTCGAAAGAACGCCTCTCCGAGTAGAGGAGAGCCCGCGAAGGAACTTCTACAAATTCCGATCGTGGACGATCAGCCCGAAAAGACGTTCCAGGTCGGCTCCCTGCTGCCCGAGTATCAAAGGGAAAAATTGATCGAATTTTTGAGGCAGAACCTCGACGTTTTTGCATGGTCGGCCTCGAAGATGCCGGGAATTCCCCGAGACGTGATCGAGCACAACCTTGCGGTCGACCCTCAGCATCGGCCTGTACGGAAAAAGAAGAGAAGTTTTGCACCCGCCTGTCAGTCTGTCATAGATGAGGAGGTGCATAAACTACTGACAGCCGGCTTCATATGGCAGGTCGATTACCCGGACTGGCTAGCCAATGTCGTTATGGTGCCCAAGTCTAACGGCAAGTGGCGGATTTGCATAAACTTCACCAACCTCAGCAAGGCCTGTCCAAAGGACAGCTATCCGCTGCCGTGCATGAACCAGCTGATAGATGCTACAACCGGGCACGAGTTACTCAGCTTCCTCGACGCATACTCCGGTTACAATTAAATCAAGATGCGAAGGGCCGACGAGGAATGCACCTCCTTCATCACCAATCAGGGGCTCTTCTGCTATACGGTCATGCCTTTTGGCCTCAAAAATGCAGGAGCCACCTACCAGAGAGTAGTGAACAAAGTCTCCAGATGTCAAATTGGCAGAAACATGGAAGTATATGTCGACGACTTCCTAGTTAAGAGCCAGCGAGCCGACCATCACATGGCCGACCTCGGCGAAGCATTCTAGGTCCTCCGAAGACACAGCATGAATCTCAACCCGACAAAGTGCGCCTTTGGCGTTGGATCGGGAAAATTCTTAGGATTCATGGTCTCACAGAGGGGCATTGAAGCCAACCCTTCAAAGATCATGGCCATCATGGACATGGCTGCGCCGACGAGAGGCAAACAAGTTCAGGAGCTGAACGGCCAAATAGCCGCACTCGGCCGTTTCATGTCTAAGTCTGCCGAACGTTGCCTCCCATTCTTCAAAACATTGAAGGGAGCCGGGAAGTTCGAGTGGACTGGGGAATGCTAGAGGGCTTTCGAAGATCTCAAGGCATACTTGTCATCACCACCTCTCCTAGTGAAGCCAAACCCGGGAGACGAGCTACAGCTATACCTCGGAGTCTCGACCGGGCAGTCGGCGCTATACTGCTGAAGGACGAAGACAAGGTCCAGCAGCCAATCTACTACGTCAGCAAAGTATTGCTCGACGCCGAGACCAGGTACAAGCCGATTGAAAAACTAGCGCTTGCCTTGGTCACAGCCATGTAGAAGCTCCGACCATACTTCCAAACATACCCAATCTCAGTGTTGACCAACACGCCATTGAAGAAGGTACTGTCGAAGCCCGATGTATCTGGTTGACTCATCAATTGGTCGGTAGAGCTTGGTGAGATCGACATAAAGTACACCCCAAGGATTGCCATCAAAGCACAAGCCTTGGCGGACTTTATTGTCGAAAGCACCTTACCAGACGAAGACTTTGCCGAACCTTAGGCTGTACAGGCTCCAGAACCAGACGAGGCCGCATGGACCCTGAAGGTGGACGACTCCTCCATGGATGGCCACGCAGGGGCAGGAGTAATTCTAACAAGTCCGAAAGGGTTTAAAATACGGTCGGCCATAAGGTTCGGATTCCGCGCAATGAACAATGAGGCCGAGTACGAAGCCCTACTGGCCGGACTCAGACTGGCCAAAATCCTGGCCGTCCGTCGGCTATTGATACAAGGCGACTCACAGTTGGTCATCCGCCAAGTACAGGGCGATTACGAGGCCAGACAGCCCGAGATGCAGAATTACCTAGAAAGGGTGAACTCGGCCATCACGGCCTTCAAAAGCATCGAACTACAATACGTCGGTCGCGAAGAGAACACCGAAGCAGATGAACTATCGAGACTATCCCTGGAAGACATCCATGTGATGGATTCTGCCATATACGTGGAATTCTTGGACCACGCTAGCAACTCTGTTGAAGTCGTTGCCCCCGTCGAAATTGTATCCAGTTGGTATGACGACATATACCAATACCTCCGGATGGGCACCCTTCCGACTGACAGGAAAGATGCTTGCCGCATCCAAGCCAAGTCACAGCAATACACCATACACAACGATGTACTGTACAGGAGATCCTATACCTTACCACTGCTTAGGTGCCTGGGATCAGACGAGGCCGAGCTTGTTATGAAAGAAGTACATGAAGGCATCTGCGGCCGACACCAGGGTGGACGATCGCTTTTCCAAAAGATCCTCCGCCAGGGCTACCATTGGCCGAAAATGCATGACGACTGCATCGAGTTGGTCCAAAGGTGTGACAAGTGCCAGTTCTATGCACCCGTGCCACATGCTCTGGCCGATCCTCTACAGCCGATCATAAGTCCTCTCCCCTTTTCCATATGGGGTATGGATATCATGGGGCCATTCCCCCAAGCCACTTATCAACGAAAGTATGTCATCGTGGCCATCGACTACTTCACTAAATGGATCGAGGTCGAAGCCGTGGCCAAGATTAACATTTCCAAGGTGGAGCAGTTCTTCAGACACTCAGTTCTTTATAGGTTCGGCATGCCGAGGGTTCTTGTGACCGACAACGGCACTCAGTTCACTAGCGCGTCCTTCGCAGGCTTTTGTGAAGAGTTCCAAATCGACCATAGGTTTGGGTCAGTCGGCCACCCGTAGACAAGCGAACAGACCGAGGCCACCAATAAAACGATATTGTACGGTCTGAAGAAGATGGTAGCCGACCAGAAAGAAAAGTGGGTGGATATGCTACCGAGTATCGTCTGGTCGTATAGGACGACCAGCCGCACACCCACAGGGGAGACGCCCTTCATGCTTGCCTTTGGCACGGAGGCGGTCGTCCCCGTCGTAGTTTTCCATCCCACGTTCCGGATGCTGAACTTCAACGAGCACACCAACTCTGAAGATCTCCGGATGAACTTAGACAATCTCGAAGATGTACAAGAGTCAGCAGCATTCCGAATGGCTAGTTACCAACAGACGACCGCACGACACTACGACAAGATAGTCCGACCAAAACAATTTAAGGTCGGAGATCTTGTCCTTAGAAAAACAGCGGTCTCTGACCCCACAAATCAAGGGAAGATGGCCAAAAACTGGGAAGGACCATACCGCGTGCTCCGGACCGGAAGACCGGGCTCGTACAAGCTGACCACCATGGGCGGTGAAGAAATTCCGAGGACTTGGCATGCCACCAACCTTCGGAAATATTATCAGTAGAAGGCAGCGTTCGTCTTTATTGTCGGCCACTCAGTCTCGGCCAAAGTATGAATTTTTTAAATTTTTAGTAGTCTCAATTGTATACCGGACCCCCTGAGGGCATCCGCTTAGTTTCTTTTAATACAAAGCAGCACAGATATAGTTCAGTAAACTCATAGCAATTGTCTTTCATAGCCGTTCCTTCCGGCCTAGTCGATCCCAGCCAGCGCTGCGCAGACATCTCCTTTGTCGAATCTGCCTATCGCGGTCCACAAGCAGACCCCGATAGCATGCAGACCATACTCGTATCTGCCTACCACGGTCCATAAGCAGACGATGGTAGCACGTAGACCATACTTTTATCTGCCTACCACGGTCCACAAGCAGACCTTGGTAGCACGCAGACCATACTCTTATCTGCCTACCACGGTCCACAAGCAGACCATGGTGGCACGCAGACCATACTCATATCTGCCTACCACGGTCCATAAGCAGACCTTGGTGGCACGCAGACCATACTCGTATCTGCCTACCACGGTCCACAAGCAGACCTTGGTAGCACGCATACCATACTCGTATCTACCTACCACGGCCCACAAGCAGATCATGGTAGCACGCAGACCATACTCGTATCTGCCTACCAGGTCCATAAGCACATCCCGGTAGCATGCAACGTCTACGTAACTACATATACAATAGTACACAAGCAAACCTCACGAGTCCGACTGCAGCATCCAGCTGCTCGGAGATACATCCGACCATCTTAATGATAGTCATTTTGAAGAAGAATCAAGTGTTCTCGGCCTATCAGAGCGTCGAGCCGACAACACTTCCGGGGTAGGGAAGTCAGCAATGCCTTGGCCATTTTTATTACTTTAAGTGAATTTTTATTACTTAAGTGTTCTTGGCTTACCAGAGGGCCGAGCCGACAACACTTCCGGGGTAACCGCCGAATGGGTAACAACATCCGAGAAGAAAGAAAGAAGACAACAGAACCAAGTATGCTTTATTAAAAGTATGCTTTATTAAAATCCCAAAAAGGGTGGTCGTACAATTACAATGAAAAGAAAAAAAAAGATGACTCGGAAGTCCTCAGAACCGGTTCTCCTCGGCGTTCGGGTCTACGGGACCCTCGGATGGCAGCGGAAGATCCGGGAGCTCCATGATCGGCGTCTGAGGCACCCCGTACAAAGGAAGGTCATCCTCCTGCATACGGTCAGCTTTCGTAGGGGCCATCGGCTCCACCCGATCATCCTCGGCCACGACCGGGGTCTCAGTCACCGCTGGCTCCACCCCAAGCACCTCGGCCATGATCGGGATCTCCGACCAGTTGAAATCGGTGCCCTTTTCCACGAGTTGTTCCTTCAGGTATTTGACACCCCTCATGAAAAACCCGCAGGCGGCCTCCTCCATGTCCTCCCCATACTAAGGAGACGATTGGTACTCGGCCACAGCTCGATCCAAGGCCTCCCGGTGTGCCTCTTCGGCCTGGGCCAGAGCCTCCTTGGCAGATCTGGCCTCATCCTCAGACTTTCGGAGCTTCTCCTCCAGGACCAGCTTTGCCTTCTCCGCAGCTTGCAGGTCTTCCTCGGTTTTTAGCCGCTTGTCCTCGGCCAACCGAAGCTTTTCCTCCGCATGGTGCACTCTCTTGTGCTCCTCGTCGAGGGCGACCTTGACTTTGTCCAGCGAGGCCCGGAGGGTGACCTTCTCTGCAGCAAGACCCTTAACCTCCAAGGATTTAACAGTGAGGTTCTCCTCGGTTACCTTCAGAGCCTCACGCAAGGAGATCTCCAAGACCTCCTTCTCGTCCAAGTCAAAGAAGGCACGGGCGGCCCGTTCGTTGACCTCGGCCAGAAGATTACTCTTCTGCACAAAAGTAGACGACAGTGTCAATACGACAAACATAGCAACACAAAAAAAGAGAAAAGAAGAAGGGAATTCCAAACATTACCTGAGAGCACACGAGGAACGCTAGCTTGAAGACCTCTTCGTTCGCCAAGCTGGATGTGAAGGCCACGTCGTCCGGGAGGCGTCCCTCTGTGACAATGATCCTCGCCGCCCTCTCGCATTTTTGAATACCGAGTCCGTTAACTTCAGTCCGAGCGCAAGAGAGAAGGCAGTTGTCGCCCCCTTCAGCTTGTCGCTCCTCTGTTGGGGAGCGGGCTCGGCCTCCCCCTTAGAGGCGCCGGTGGCCTCGGTCAGATCGACCACATTCGGACCTTGATGGGTCTTCTTCGCCGAGGGTGCCGCCGCCCCTTGGCACGCCGGAACCGGTTTCGTCGCGGCCGCCTCGTGGGGCTGGACTTCCTTTGTCCCAGCCCCCTGGCGAGGCTGGACTTCCTTCGTCGCAGCCTCCGCCCTCGCTTCGTCTTGTCGGCCAAGCCTAGGCGCCAGCCTCATCTTGTAAATGTCGGCCAGGAGTTCCACGGCCGACTTGATTTTCTTCTTGGGCGGACCCTCTGGCATGGGCCCCTTGCCCTTTGCCTCGGCCGTCGCCCTCTGCTCCTTGCGAGGAGGCGTGCCCGCTGGCTCGCCCGCCCACTGGACCCCCTTTGCAGCATCGATCGTCCGCTTGCGCAGGATCCGAGCAACAATATGATCGTCGCCAAAGTTTAGTGTAATGAGACAAGAGACGACGGTTAGCAACAAAATTGGAATAAAAGCAGTGTACAGTTTGTCCTACAATTGATAAACTCACCAAGGAGGCCGTGCTTGGCCAACTGCACGGGATCCGCGAGGTCGGCATAGCCCACCGTCTTCCCGGTCATCATTTTGCGCTGAACCTGTCTCTCCTCCGTCGTCAGAAAGGGGACTTTGTTGAACCCCGTGGTGTCGACCACTAGCCAAACGTTCGACAGAGGGAGAGCAGGGCCGCCCTCGGGAGGGCCCATGAAGAAAAATTTATCCTTCCACTCGTGGATGGAAGAAGGCTTTTGGGAGATGGTCAGGAGCTTCTTTGCGCTCCTCTGACTAAAAAAGTACCACCCGGTCAGACTGGTCAACTGGAAGAGTGACCGAAACAAGTTCACGGTCGGAGTCTCTCCCAGTTGGCAGACAAATAAGATGAAGGCATATATGCATCGCCACCCATTCGGAGCTAGTTGGGAGGGGGCGATGCGGTAGACTTGGAGAATTTCTACTGCTAGAGGGTGAAGGGGGAATCGGAGCCCAGACTTTAAGGCGTGCTCGTACACGTAGATCTCCGACTTATTCACTGTACAAGCTCGTTCGTTGGGGTATGGAAGCCGAACCCGAACGTCCGTCATTGGCTTTACGAGCTGATATGCCCGGCAAATCAATGACAAAGCCGGTTCGGTCCTAATCTTACTCGGCACCCTCCATGCAGGGAGTGCGTCGATAGAAGGGACAGATGGTCGGCCGCCTCTCTCGCGAGATGCCCGATGAGCTGAGGTGCCAGCAGGACGACCACGCTCATCGGCCTTAGAGGAACTCTCCTCTGGAGTCGGATCGAAAGCCACAAGGACAGCTTGTGGAGATTTTTGGACGATGGCCTCTGCTCCGTTACCTGCCGACTCTGAGGTCTCGGACTCGAACTCCCGACTAACGGAATCTCAAATCCGTCCCGAAGGTTCGGGGGCAGTGGAGAATCCCTCCATTGAGAAGGACGACCTTTCGAAGGAAGAGGTCCGGGAGTGGGCCATTCTCTCACTCACTTTCACTCTACCGGAGGGTGTAAAACTATTGGACGAGTGGGAACTACTAAGTATGAAATGACAATAAAAAGGAAGGAAAAGAGGAAGAAAACTTACTGTTGGAAGAAATAGGACTCCGAATGCACGAAGGAAGCTTGAAGACTCGATGAACCAGGAAGATTCGACTGCTCTGAGGAAACTCCGATCGCGACTCAACCAAATGGTCGAATGAATGAATCGAAGGAGTATTTATAGGCGTGGCGACCGTGAACCGTCTCTTCAGGTTCCGACTACGTGGCTTAATGCCATTGGTCGCCATTTGCCGCGCCGGACGCGACGTGACAGTCTGACGTCACATGCAATGATGGCGCTCCTTCTCGAGACCATCAGATCGATTACAGCCATCCGATGCATTCGACCGTTCGAAGACGAGCGGCTATTGATACCGCTCCTTCTCGAGGCGCACCGCCTCCTGGTGGTCGTCGGATCAAGGTGTCGATCCGCGTCACTTCGAATATCAACGATCGAGCGCAGTTGTGAAACTCGAGTTTAATGCCTCGAGCCCCGCGCCTCCATCAATCGTGCAGACAGTTGGTGACAACCGTCTCCCACTCAGACATTAAGTTCGATCATAAGAGGAGACACTCGGAAGCAGATTATACGGCCATCGATTTTGCAATCGACCTCATACGGTGTAGGTTCTCGACACTGTTTAATCTTGTTGCACTATCAAATTCGTTGTATCCGACAGTGCAAGGGGCATCTGTTAGGTGAAAAAAATCCCATCCATTTAAAATCTTACACGTGTCAAGCTTCACCTTCGGAGCCGACTGCTCGAAGTGTCTTACGCTCGGTTTATGAGGCATTCGATATCTTGCCATCGGCCTCTCATGCGCCCGACATGCCGCACTCGCCCTATGCCGTCTGGTTATCATTATCTATGGTAGCGCTCGGAGTCATAGTCCTACCCGGCTACGTTTCCCAGTCGGTGGTCAGAGTCCTAATGTGATTATGCTACATCCGAGGAGTCCTACTCCTAGTCTGATACGACGCCGACTATCGCGGTCCATGATTACTCACACATTGACATGTGTCAGTCCCAGAGCTGACCGACCTAGCTTCCTTGGCTAAGGTCTCCTACTCCTACTCGGAGTCTACCACACGGGTGTCCCACAGAGCGACACGTGACAATCCTATTGGCAGTCTACTTTCCTGAGTCCTGGTACCTCCTTGCTTCTTCCCAATCTATAAGTAGAGGGCAACCCCTCAAGGTAATCACTTACGCACAAGTTACTAGTTCGCAATATCTCTCTCTCTCATTCGTCATTCTCGCACGCTCAAACTCTTTCATCGTCCCACATTCTTTAAACTGGAGATAGCATTCTGCTATCTCTTGACTGTTTACTTTGGGAATCTGACTTAGACATCGGAGTGTACCCGGGGCTTAGGCACCCAACTCCTTTGTCTCATCTCTGTGATTGCAGGTAATTCAGAGCGCGGATCGGCGGGCGATTTCCAACCGTAACAGTAAACAATCACAACTGGCAGCAAGATGTAGGAAACAGTAAGATGCACTAATTTGTAAGAAAGACAAAGAGAAAGACTTATTGAGCAAGCTTCTAATTATTAGGAATCGAACACGGTATTTTCCATGTCATAAAATGATCAGATTTAGATCAAGTTCAATGTACAGGATCAGATGATTTCACGTGAAAATTGGGATTTCATTACATTCTTTCTAATTCTTAGGGTTTTCTTATGCTTATATTCTTATCTTTAGTCCTGAATCAGAAGAAAGAAAGAGGAAAAGCACAAAGAGTCTAAGAGAAATCAAGGAAGGCTACTCTGAGCATTGAAGACAGGTAAGGTTACTCAATTCCTCTCTTATTCTACTTCTAAAAAAATAAATCTAAGAGAGAAGATTAGATTCAGACATCAAAGCCGCAGGAAGTATTTTTTGTTTGAAATCGTTGAGAGTAGGAGAACAAGAGGAAGAGCAGAGGCAAAACTAGGAGTACAAAAAATGAAATTCCCTAAAAGAAGGGTTCAAGGGTCTAAACAATGGTTCAACCAGGTTCAAAATTTGGGTATCTGGGTCAATATATTGGGTCACCGGGTCAGGTAAATGGGTCAGAAAATCAGTTCCTCAAGTCTGTTGACCAACCCGGCAAACTAGTCAACGAGCCTAACTGGCCGGGTCACACGTGTGACCTGTACGTGCAATAGGGTCTGGTCTTTTTTGGGTCAACTCAGACCGAGTTAGATCATGGCCCAACCCATTAGGGTTTTCAAGTTGACCCGACGATGATCGGGTCTTCAACGTTGTCAGATTTTTTTTTAAATCCCCCTGCGAGTAAGATCTACTCGAGTTTGTAGGTCGAAAAAATTTGTCAGTGGGAAAACTTCAACAGTATCGATCAAAATTCAAAAAATTCAACTCTTTCAATTCAATAATTCACTTATAAGGCTTTACAATCAATTCCCATTGATCCTAGGTCTGTATGGTTGGCTCTGATACCAACTATTAGATTTATGTGTTTAGGGTTTTAACCAAATCCATTCCAATCCATACATGAACCATAGAACATAATGGAGAAGTTAGTAACTATGAATCATAAAGATATACCTGTTTGAAAAGATCGATTCTCGTATGCTCTAAGCTTTGATCGTAATCCTTCAATTATAGTCTTCTACAGCCTCCAGAGGATATCCCCAATCTCTTGTCAATGGGTACAGAGAGATCTCTTCACTAATTGTGGCTATAGGGACTCTAACCTAATATTTATAGAATATTGTTGTAGCCATAATACCCTTCGCACAATAGAATTAGGGTTACCAAACCTATCCATACCTTATAACAAATCAAACTAAATTGGTTCTACCTTGTTAATTAGAATCCTATTAAATAACTAATTTAGGTAATTAATTAAGCCCACATAAGTCTAATAGAAAACTCACGAGTTGGCCACGTTATATAGAGTTTATGCTTTCCTCGTATGCTACAAGGATGGCTGTTCTGATCAACATGCCATTCTTACCATATTACCTGAAAATCCATATCAAGTTAGAAGGATTATGAAACATTATAGGGATCAAACTGATTTGCAAAAAAATAATCAGAGTGGATGAAGACAACACCCAGCTGAGGATACCCAACAAAAGAAAAGGATTAAAATTACCGTTGCTGCTGATTCTGATCATCACGAAGAAGATGATTCTTTCTTCGATGGCTTCACCCCTGTTCAATTGAAATAGATCTTAGAAAGTGTTGATACAAAATTGGAGAAGGTGAATGAGTTGCAGACAGAGAAAAGTCAAAATCCTAAAACAAAGAACTTGGCTGAAGCATCGAATGGTGGTTGGATGAGGTGTCCTAAAACAGAGAACTTAGTTGCATTGAACCAATATTGTGCTACTACTTCGGAGGATTGCAATGACTTATATAACTTGAAGTCATTTCCACCGATGAATGATTTGAGTCTTTCCATGCCCATGCCTTGTTCTTGTTTGTACAATGATCCAATACTCCCATATCAATTGCAGAAGGAGAAACGAAATCTGTGGGAACTGTCTCCTGCTCAAATGTATTGTATGATCACAATGCTCATCCGTCTAGAAAATGGATAATGCCTTATCACCATCCTTGATTGGGGTAACCAATTTATACACAATTGGGACCATCCACCTCCCTACCATATTCATGTGATTCCATGGGATAAGGATACTATCGTGATCAATCACTCTTACTCCATTAGAAGGAAAATTCATATCATAGTGCTATAGCATTCTGAGATGCTATCATCTTCATCATCAACAACAATATCATTTTGGGATTCTCAATAACATCCTAAATTTTAGATTTTAAAATTACTTTATTTGCTTATGTAGTTGATTTGGTGTCTGCTGATGGTAATGCCGAAGGTGGAACCAAATTGACTTTATTTTTGTTTATAAATTTAATTGTTTGAGAATTTTTAGATGCTATATCCATAGATTATTCTTTGGTTTTAGTAATATAGTCAACAATGATGAATTGTTTATAGAAGTCATAGAAATGAAATTTTATTGTTTTAATACCTTTTAAGTTTTAAGGTGGATGAATGTAGGTAAAGCACCAGGCCCAGATGAGGTCCCAATAGAAGTTTGGAAGAGCCTAGGAATGTATAGAGTATCTTGGCTAACTAAGTTGTTCAATAATATTATGAGCTCAGGAAAAATGCCAAATAAATGGAGGAAAAGTATTGTGGTTCTGATCTATAGAAACAAAGGTGATATTCAGAGCTGCAATAACTACAGAAACATAAAACTAATGTGTCATATTATGAAACTGTGGGAGAGAGTTATTGAAACTCACTTGAGAAAAAAAACTACTAATACGAAGAACCTGACCGAGGTCTAAGAAAATCCCAGGCTGCTTATGTATCCCTGTGCAGTAGGAATCAGGCAAAACGTAGTTTGGGCGGGTGTGTACGTACCAGGTGTGTGCAAGAAGAGGGACACTTCCAAAATATTGGAATGCATACCAAGCGATGGATGCTCCCATAATCATGGAACACATCCAATGGTAAGAGATGTCCCCACAATAGTGGGACCCATCTCAGTGTAGAGGTATTCCCTATCATAAAGAAATCCCCTTGATAAGGTAATCCCATAATACATGGAACTTACCTCAATTTGAGTGTGTGTGTGAAAATGATACTCCTAAAATATTGAAACACATCCGAAGGATGAGATGCTCCCACAATGGTGGAACACATCTCGGTATAGAGGCATTCCCTTCGACAAGGAAATCCCCTCGCTGAGGTAATCCCATACAATATGAAAATTACCTCAATTTGAGTGTGTGTGAAAATGATGCTCCCAAAATATTGGAACACATCCGAAGGATGAGATGCACCCACAATGGTGGAACACATCTCAGTGTAAAGACATTCCCTTCCACAAGGAAAACCCCTCACTGAGGTAATCCCATACAATATGGAAATTACTTCAATTTGACCGAGCGTGGAGCGACCAAACTTCCCCGCAGCCTACGTATCCCTCGAGACCTCTGTTTCTCTAGAATCAGGTCAAGCATAGTTCCCATGGATTGACGAGCCATGGACATGCGTGGCAACACTCAGGAAAGGCCAGATGCCTCAGCTCCCCACACACGGGGTTCACTAATATCTCACTCATATCCCACATTCGGGATACCCAAGTGGACCGTCCGTCGGGCCATCCATCCTATGCATACATCTATCCAATCGTAATTTTTCATTAATACATTCTTGATACAATGAGTTTCCACACTCTTAGATCCAATCCTAGGGTTGGGTGGGCTCATTCTAAATGGGTCCACAATGGGTTGGACTCTTTGGAGTCCCCTAGCCAATCACATCGCAGGAAGGATATACCCTAACATACATCTATTACAATGGGGCATCATAGTGGGGATACATCACTTGGGGTGAGGATCCTACATAGGATTGATCATTCATGTATTTAGATCAGTTTAAACACGTACTAAGATTAAGCACTTGAACTGAATTAAGCATTTAAGCAAGTCAAATGTGTATTAAGTTGGCAAGCATGGAGGTGAATTATAACAAAACAAAAAATTGCAAATCCGCCTCCTTGTAAACCATAATAAACTACAG
Source organism: Protea cynaroides (assembly GCA_028583415.1). Classification (NCBI taxonomy): domain Eukaryota; kingdom Viridiplantae; phylum Streptophyta; class Magnoliopsida; order Proteales; family Proteaceae; genus Protea; species Protea cynaroides. Next base: position 28,718,941 of record CM053276.1, on the reverse strand, counting down.
CAGGCATTGAAACAATTTAAGCATGTCATATGAGAAAGAATTAGCTTATCTAAACTAAACATCAATGGGACTAACTAAGCATAGAATTGGAATATCCATCAAATGAGATAATAACAAGATAGCATCATAGTCAGTAAAGAAAAATCAAATTTAATCATTAAAGAGTTCAACCCATCTTGAATCTGCCTCAATCCAATCCTTCCTTTTCCTTTTCGGATTCTCTAAACTGAACATGCTTGAGAAACTAAACAGAGAAAAATTCAAAAATGACCACTCTGACCAAACATCAAATTCTTATGAGAAAAGGTTAAAAACCCAGGCTGAGCAACAATAATGTCTCTAAACACACAGCCGAGAAGAAACAACCCATCTAACCTAGCTACTTAAACCAAAAGAGCAACTAGCAATAAGGTTTGGTATCCCCACAGTAAAAAAAAACTCAAGCTAAACTAAACAAGCTTGTATAAACAGATAGATTAGAAGAAGAAAGCAAAGAAGCACTCAAACCACTTTGACCCAATCCTTTGGGAACAAAGGGAGAATGATATATAAATAAACAATGATCAACTAAAGTAGAGAAAACCAGAGGAAAAGAAAGAAAGGGAAACAAAATAAAGAAAATCTTCAATCAATACTGACCTTGCAGAGAAGAACAAAACCCGAAGCTCTATCCCTTCGAATATCCTTCTCAGGGAAGGAAACAAGGTAAACCCAAAGATAATTCTCACAAGGACAAAACAAACAACAAAAGCTCAAAAATCTCAGTCTAAGAACAAGGGAGAAATTTGCACATCAGGAATCATGCTTTCACAGGTAATGATCAAGTAACACATGAGGGGATCAAGTAATTTTGTAGAGAAGTATGCATGAGAACATAAAGGGATAAAATAAAAACACCTAGAATAAAAGCACAGTAATGACCAAGTCGATTTTGCACTATGAATCCACCGGAAGAGTTTCTTTCCCAGCTCCAACGATAACCGCGGCTCCTCTCTTTATGGCTATGACCGATGTTCAGTCTCAGTCCATTTTGTTTTCACACAACTCCCAGCCACATTCTCAAATCTCACCCGTAACTATCCATTTCTCCTTTCCGCCGCTGATACCCCTCTCAATCCTCTCTCATTCTCTCTTAGGTCTTCTCAAGCCTTCCTAAAACCCTCTTGGTTCTTGCGGCTGCTATTCTTCCTTCTTCTCCATTTTTTCTCACCTGGTTTGCCATGGCCACGATTCCTTCTTCTTCTTTATTTAGCCGCAACCATCCCAGCCAACACCCTTGCCAGAATGGGATCCGGGCGAAATAGATTCCCTACCCCTGCAAATCTCTCTTTCGCTTCTCTTCTTCCCTCACAGCCCGACCTTCTCTCACACTCAATCTCGCTCTTCCCCTTTTTCTTCTCCTTCTTCTTGGGTCTTCTCTCCTAGTCCTCTCTCTCCCCTTTTTTCTTTTCTCCCCACTTAGCCTCCCTTTGCCTCGATTTTTATTTCCCCCCTCTTCTCTCCTCTATCTTCGGTCCTTCTTATTTCTTCCTCTAGGCAGCATGGCAGGGCGGTGAGGTGTCGATGGGAGAGATGATCATTGGGTAGGTAGGTAGGCTGGAGAGGGAGTCGGTGTTTTTGGGAGAGGGATTTCAGGGAGAAGATATGAGGTGTCGACCTCCCCTCTTCCCCTACAACATTCTCTCTCACCGCCTCTCTCTCACTCTACGTCTCCTCTCTTTTATCCTCATCCCCTTTCTGCGATTGTTTGATTTAGGGATTTCTACTTCTTCTTTTTTTTTTTTTTTGGGATTGTTATTAAACTAGTGATACCCATGGTACCCCCAATCTCTTCTTTCACGGAATATTTTTTTTTTCTTTCTCTCTTTTTTTTTATTAATCTATTTTTTGAAATTTTTTTATTTTATTTTATTTTTATTAAACCTAAAATGACAACATTGCCCCTCTACCATCATGCAAGACGATGTAATGAGAAAGAGAAATCCTACAGGGCAAAACTGGGTACTGACAGATACCCCTCTTCAGTCGAAGTTGTACTAAATGAGGCCGAAGACAAGAAGACCCTAGTTTTGCCATAATCATTATTGGAAAGCTAAGTAAAAATAAACACGGGCTTTCTTGAGTAGTGGTCACAGCGACCTTGGAACTCTCAAAATGGGCCTGAAAAAACAAAGATGAGCTTTCACGCATTTCGCGGAACCACTCGGGGAGATTATTCTGCAACAACGGAATCAAATCTCAAAAGCAAAACTGACACCCCACACAAATGAGCCCAAAGTCAAAATCAAAGGCAAGTTTTTACGTATTTCGTGGAACCACTCTGGGAGATTATTCCTCAACAACAGAATCGAATCTCAAAAGTGAAACTGACACCCCGCACACGCGAGCCTTAAAGTCAGAATTGAAGACAAGAGGCCAGTGCCTCCTTAAACAGGGACCGCATTAGTGCGAACCATCAAAACTCGTCAGACAATAGCTGGGACTTCCTATACTCTGTAGACCCCAACCACAAGAGATTCACCGGTGATGCACAGGATGAATCGAAAAAAAGACAAGCTCAAGACAAACTATACAAGAGTTAAAGACCTGAGGCAGATATCAAGCATCAATCATAAGATGAATAGGGCATTAAATGATGATGAAATACCCAAGATAAACAATGTGAAGATTTTCATTCAAAGTCAGAAACAAACATTGTGTGCTAGAGTACTAAATGTAAACATCAGTGCAATTAAGTACAGAGAAATGTTAATTCAGGCAACAAAAGACCTGGGATATCCCTAAGGGACAAACACTTGGATGGGGGAGACAACAGGTAGGGTTCTAGTCAAAACCATAGTAGACCGGTTCTCCCAGGCAAAGGCAATATTTTGAACCAAATCCAGTGTTAGCTCCCTGCAAGGCAATGGCTCATCAAGAGATTCATGTACAGGAAGTGGTAGGCCATGCTGTTGATGAAGTCGATTTGGAGAGTAGAACATCGTATGTGTAAGACCCATAAATTGGACATGAGTGCCACCCGGGGTGCTCGTCACGACGCAATTCTCTCTCCACCAGCTACAATCCCACTGGATGTCTACAGATCTGATCATGGTGAGCCGTCTTGGCCAATCTGTCTCTTCGTGGAAGTCTGCACCATTGGCTCTTCCCCATTATTGGTTACATGTGAACTTAGGAACTTTTAGAGCTAAAATGAAACTTAATCTCTGTAGGAGCCAACATTGCAGTAAATGCGGTGACCCTATGAATTGATCCAAATCGAACTTGCTGTTACGCCTTGCCATCACATCAAGGCCGTTCAAAGTTTCTGCCAATACAGTGGGTACAATATCGCCACCATCATTAGCATGGATAATGAGATCCACTATGGCAGGGGACTCTGTGCGCTTTTGGCTTCTTAGCAAGTAACGGGCGATCATGCAGTAGATGAATATTCTTCCCCTCTGTACCTTTGCTTGGAAGTCCTCAAGGTCTTTGCGTGCATACTTTTTAGTCATTTCCTGGATGAAGAAAACTTTGACCTCTTCCTTACTCCACTCGAAGTGTTTTCGGATCTTCTGAGTGTATTCACTCCAAAGCGGAGGTTTGAAGATCCTCTCCCTGTAAGGGTACATCAGACATACCCTGAATTCTTCACTGTAGGGCACATCATTGCATCACAAAATTTGAAAACGTGCATTGAGGGGTCCTAGAATTCGGCAACTACTTTCAACAAACCGGGATAGAGGTGCATGTTCTGAAGGCCACATAGGGCTTCGAGATGATATGGATTTAAAGGTGAGGTGTCTCTCCCAGAATTGAACCATTCCCACTTCTTAAGACCTTTGTTCATGTTATCGCACAGCTGTCAAACAAAAAAGTCAGTCTTGTACATCACAAATGTAAGACCCGCACTCCACTAACTTGGTCTAACCGTGTCGTGCCAGGTCTTCCCATCATTCTTGGACCAAGTGGACCGAGCGTGTGAAGATAGATCACAAACCAGGTATGAGAATCGAGTTAAAAACACTAAAAACATACCTAAGGTCACATGCCTGGGTAGGTATGGTCGACCATAAGGAAGGGAACCAAAAATTTCAAATCCAGAACCCCACGGTCGACGGTTTATGCGACCGTATGATTGACCGTGAGAACCTAGATCAGACTCCGAGTTTTGAAAACTTTCCTAAACTAAGGGATTGCTTTCCTAATTGAAAGAGGACTTTATATAGAGAGTTTTCCTCTATATAAAGGACGTCCCTCAGCCTTTTTTCACTCTTTTACAACATTAGTAAACCTTAGAGAAAGAGAAGGAAGAGAAGGAGAAGAAGAAAAAGCTAAGGAGAAGAGTTTGCTAAGAAGAGATTGGCTCTCTATCACAGGAAAAGGTATGAAACGAATCTCTAAAAATGTAAACTCTAAGAATAAGACTTCTATGGAAGATAGGCAATATCAACCTATTATGATCTATGTGATTTCCTTGAGAAAATCCCAAGGAAAACCATGAGGAGTAAATTTAATGATTAGGGTTGATAAGAAATTACTAATGATGGTCATAGGATGACCTTAGAATAAACCCCATTGAAGAACAGAAGAATTGACCTAGGAAGAACTCAAATTTCATGAAGACTGTGACCAGAAATCTCAAGGTTACAGCTACAGTCGACCATAGCATGACCAATATGACCAGAGGATCGACCATAGGTATTCGGGAAGATTTCAAAAATCATATAGTCGCAGCTACGGTCGCACCATATATGACTGTATGGTATCAACCGTAGACAGTAAGGTCGATACAACATGAGACCATAGGACCAATCAGACACCTATCAGTGCTCTGTTTCGATTTGCGACTACTGTAACAACCCTAACTTAAATTCATATAACTTTTAGGTTGTTAAATCAATTCAAAGAGAATTTCAAGGATTGGAAGGACATCGAGAATTGCTAACAGGTGAGGGAACAAGATCGAAACTAATTGGTTAATAACAAACTGTTTATTTTTATTTAGTCTAATGCCATGATTGATTCTATGTGTTTATGCTTGTAATGTGCATCTCACATGTCATCCAATATTCATGCTATTACAGTTCATGCATATTTAACTCTGTTTATTTATAACATGATGATGATGATGATGCTAGGAATAGGCATGTGAATGTATGTGTGTGGTTGGTGTGTTGGATGCGAGTGGACCATCAGGGGGAGGACGTGGCATGGTGGTCTTCAACCTCGTCACCAGACTCTAGCTCTATCTCTACTCAAGTCTTACCTACTAACATCGTCGTATCACCATTACCTTAGCAGAACTATTACGTCGTAGGGCATCAGGGGAGGTGGTCTCGGACCGTGTGATCTCTGACTCTGCCGGGGGGCCTTAGCTCTATCTCTATGGACGTATTGAGGGATGCTGGGGTGAGGCCTTGGATACACTGTTTGGAATTAGGATTGGTTAGTTGCAAGTCCAGTTTGCAAGCCCTCATCAATAGGGGCTTATGTGTTGGTATGGGTAGGGCATTAGGGAAGTGTTGGCGGTGTTTGATCCGGACACTTTAGCTCTATTTCTATTCCATGGTGGGTGCATATGGGACGACAATGGTGTTTGATCCATTGGGCGGATTTACACACTCGTGTATAGAGGTGCGGCGGCCACCAAACCTTTCTATAGCACATTGCAAACTTGTAAACTAGACCAAAGATATGAATTGAATGCATGCATATGTTTTGTTGCATTGTTTTGTTTGCTCACCGAGCCGTGATGTGTGTTCACCCTTTCGACATCGAATATTTTTAGTTGATGATGCAGGTCCTACCGTTGAAGAATATATGAATGCGCCGACGGATGGACACATTACTGCGATGGATGTAGAAGCTGATGAAGATGCGCATGATTCATCATGCGAGTGCAACCAATATGTTTTTGCTTAAGTTTAGTTATAATTTGAACATTGGATATGTAATTGATTATTTATTTTTATGTCTTGTGGTTTGGAGATCATTGGATTAAATACTTATTTATCACTGTTAGACTCTCAGTTCATTATCTATGAGACTTTTACTTATTTATTTATCACCTCTAATTATTAATGTGGAATGTGAGTGTGGTTTGATATGATGGGTACAACCTATGCGAGATCCTGGGTGAATCGTTGGTTTATTGGTGGTTTATCACACCATTCTGGTTAGACCAGAATTGGGGTGTGACAACAAAAGTAGTAAACTAAGGGTTCAAGTCCACAATAAAATGTTCATACAGTTGAGAGGTCTCCCACTTAGGAGTGTGCAAACATGAATATTTGAATGCATTCTAATAAATCATGTACAACTTTACTGCATATTATAGCTATGACTGTGCACTAAATCCTAATAGTTAGACAAAATACAACGAAGATGAAGGCCTAGCTAGGCTGATAAGAAGCTGTCCACATGGTTGACCATGGGAGGATCTTTGGGTTGCTTATGTAGAGTGACTGATCCTCAAGAGAGGATGCCACCTTTTGGGCAAAGAAACATGGACCTTGGAATTTGGGACGTCATCGAGTGGATGGACGACGGATGAATTTCAATCAAGTTATAGGATTGTAAATGTATAGAATGACATACTCACGAGAGACAGTGCCATACAGATTTGCTCACAAGGAAAGGAGGCCAAAGACGTAAACTCTGGGAATCTGTTGGATTAGAGAACGGGAGAAGAGTTTTGGCCATAAAAGGATTTCTTTCCCTGATAATGATGAGAAGACACAACCTTTTAGCTGATAATAAGTCCGATCAGATCGAAGAGGTTCAAGGTTTCACAAACTATGGAAGTCCAACCCCCAATTTCTTTTTCTTTTTTTTTTTTTTTTTTTATTTCTTTTTTTCAAGGGTAGAACTAAACATAGTACCTCTTTACTTGATCCAAAATTTTCAGATACTTCAATTCTTCACCATCAAGGTCGGTCAACCGTATAGCCTTGCTTGGGAGGATTTCTTTGACAAGAAAAGGTCCATTTCAGTTTGGACGGAACTTACCCCTAGGGTCATGTATGGGAGCCCTTTGCTCTTTTAGCACCAAGTCTCCAACAACCAAATGACGAGGATGTACTTTCTTGTTGAAGGTGGCAGCAATCCTCTGCTGATACTTCTTTGAATTGTTTGCAGCCCTCATCATTTTTTCATCAATAAAATTTAATTCCTCATATCTTGCTTGCCTCCATTCGGCCTCAGAGATCTTAGATTCCATAAGGGTCCTCAAGGAAGGGACCTCTAACTCAACGGGAAGAACAGCCTCCATACCATAAACTAAGGAGTAGGGAGTTGCTCCTGTAGATGTCCTAACCGAAGTGCGGTAGGCTCATAAAGCATAGGGAAGTTTATCTTCCCAATCTGTGTTAGTTTGTGCCATTTTCTGTAGGATAACCTTGATGTTCTTGTTAGCTGCCTCGACTGCCCCATTTGTTTGTGGGCGATAAGGAGAAGACCTATGCTGATTGATATGGAACTTCTCACACAAGTTTTGCACCTTACCCCTGAAATGTGTACCTTGATCAGATATCAAATCTTGAAGCATGCCATGGTGGCAAATAATGTACCCCTGTATGAACTTGGCCACTTTGTTGGCAGTAAGCTTGGCATAGGACTGTGCCTCCACCCACTTCGTGAAATAATCTATGGCAACCAGGACAAATTCATGTCCATTGGATGCCTTGGGGTTTATCTTCCCAATCACATCTATACCCCAAGTTGAAAATGGCCAAGGAGAGCTCAAAGTATGCAACTCTATTGGGGGCACATGGATAAGATTGGCAAATATCTGGCACTTGTGACACCTTTTCACAAAGTCAACATAGTCTGCTTCCATTGTGTTCCAATAATACCCCAAGCGTAGGATTTTTTTAGCAAGCATCCTCGCATTCATGTGGGGTCCACATATCCCTTAATGGATTTGTTAAATAACATTCTGGGCATGTTCCTCATCGACACAGACCAACTGCACTCCATCATAAGACCTCTCATATAAAATATCTTCACATAATATGAACTGGGCGGCATGTCACCTCAGGGTTTTCTTCTCTCCTGATGTCGCATCTACAGGGTATTTAGACTCCCTGATGAAATCCACTATAGGGGTGAACCAAGGTCGACCATCTGCTGTCAGTGCATTAACCTCTTCATCCATGTAAGCCGGCTGTATCATCCTTTTGATTATCAAAGGTTGCATCTTCTCATTTGGATTACCCCTAATCATTGATGCTAGCGTTGCCAACGCATCAGCATATCGATTTGTATCTCTTGGGAAGTATCCGAATTCTATCTCTTTGAATTTGCTGGCCAAGACCTGAGCCCAATGTTTATAAGGTACGAGCTTTTCATCTCTTGTCTTCTAGTCTTCCCTAACTTGATAGATAATGACTGAAGAGTCTCCATACACTTCCAATTTATGTACACCAAAGGACAAAGCCGCTCGGAGCCCTTTCACACAGGCTTCGTACTCCACAATATTGTTTATGCATTCGAACTCCAAGTGAAAAGACAAAGGTATGAAGACACCATCAGGATCGACTAGCAATACCCCAGCTTCATATCCTGGATGGTTCATCGCGCCATCAAAGAACATCACCCAAGTGTCATCTCCCAATTCTTCCTGAACAGTGGAAACTTCTTCACCAGGAAATATGTCTTCCAATTGTTTGAGATTTCCTTCAATTGGGAGAGACGACAAATGCTCAGCGATCACACTTCCCTTGATATACTTTTGGTTCATGTAGGTAATATCAAACTCCGAAAGCAGCAACAACCACCATGCCATTTTTCCCTGTCAAGGCTGGCTTCTTGAAAAGGTACATGATCGTGTCCATACGGGAGATGAGGACAATAGGATATGAGAGCATGTAATGTCTCAATCTCCTCGTCACCCAGGCCAAAGTAGTGCATGTTTTCTCCAAAGGATTATAGTTAACCTCATAGCCCGTGAACTTCTTGCTCAGATAATACACAACCCTCTCAGTACGTCCATCTTAGTCATGCTGGGCAGTCATGGATCCCATGGACTCTTTTAAGACGGACAAATACAACAGAAGTGGTCTCCCAGGGGTTGGCGGGACCAAAACTGGCAGATTAGTCAGATATGCCTTGATCCTGTCGAAAGCCAACTGGCACTAGGGATTTCAAGTTTTTGGCTGGTCCTTCTTTAATAGCTTGAAGATAGGTTCACAAATGGATGTCAGATGCGCTATGAATCTATTTATGTATTGCACTCTTCTTAGGAATCCCCTGATCTCCTTTTCTATTTGTGGAGGAGGCATTTCAGATATAGCTTTGATCTTAGCTGGGTCAATCTCTATACCCCTCTCATTCACCAAGAAGCCCAACATTTTTCCAGCAGTTACTCCAAAAGCACACTTCTGTGGGTTCAACCTCAACTTGTATCGCTTTATCCGTTCAAAGAATGTCCTCAATGCCATGAAGTGATCCTCCTTGGTAATTGACTTCACAATCATATCATCTACATATACTTCAACCTCCTTATGGATCAAGTCATGGAGGACAGTAGTAGCCATTCTTTGGTAAGTGGCCCCAAAATTCTTAAGCCCAAATGGCATTACTGTATAACAATAAGTATCCCAATCTGTAGTGAATGAAGTCTTCTCTTTATCCTCTGGTCCCATCTTTATCTGATTGTAGCCTAAAAATTCATCCATGAAAGATAACAGTGCATGTCTAGCAGTGTTGTTGACCAATATGTCAATCTTGGGTAACAAAAAGTCATCCTTAGGGCTTGCTTTATTCATATTCCTATAATCCACACATACCCTTAATTTACCATCTTTCTTTGGGACAATGACAATATTGGCCAACCACTCGGGGTAATGGACCACTTCAAGGAAATCGGCATCAAGTTGCTTTTGGATATCCTCCTTGACCTTCAAAGCCCACTCTGGCCTCAATCTCCTCAACTTTTGCTTGTGGGACTTTGAACCAGGCATCAAGGGAATCTTATGTTGGACCACCTCAGGGTCTATTCTAGGCATATCCTCATAAGACCAGGCAAAGACTTCTTGAAATTCTTTGAATAACTCAACCATATTAGCTGTTTCTTCCTCAGTTAAAGTTACCCTAACTTTGACCTCACGAGGCTCTTCAATTGAGCCCATATTGACCATTTTGAAATCCTCTTCGACTGGTCGGACCTTTATTTCCTCTGAAGCCTTAATAGAACACATTAACTCTGGCGAAGGTTCATCATTTTCATCATTATACGAGTCAGAGTTAGTGTAATCGACAAGAATAGAAGAAGAAGAAGACACAGTATAATCGAAAGTGAAATTTTGATTGCTAATAGAAGAAGTGCCTACAGGATAGGAGGTCCCAAGCGGGACAAAATCAACACTAGAAAATGTTTGCATTTTATCTAAACTTGTACTAGGCACAAACACAGCCAAATTGTTCAAAATACATGACTCATAAAAAAAACCAAAATGGTCTACACAACTCTAATTAGGGATAACCCCATCAAAAGGATGAATAAGCTAGTGTGGACCCAAATCCTCGCTCTCGCTTTCCTCGGTGATGGCCAAGACTCCCTCATCGTCGAACAAGCTACCGACATCCACGAACTCTGATCCAATCTTTGCCACATCACTTTGCTTTTGAATCCTCATTAGCTCTAGCTCTACCAAGTCAATATCACAGTCAAAGAAGATCTCAAAGCCGGGAACTCGCTGTTGAAGGTGCATGTCATACCATGGCTCGGGGAAACCACATAACGTAAAATCTGACCCTTCCTTGATGAAGTGTCCATTAAGAGTTATAGAAGGTGAAATCTCTTCTTCACTATGAATCCCATCAAAGTGGAGGCTATGGATCTCTTGATCCAACCATTGTTGCTGCCATGTCCTACTGCTGCTGCTGTCTTTTCTTGGAAAGATTGAAAACTACCTACTATTCTTGTACTTTCTTTTTTCGAGCCTCAAAAAACATTCATCGGCTCTCCTCCGCTTCTGATCGATCAAGGCTGGGTCTTCCCTGGAAATAATGTACCCCAGTCCAAATCTGTTCTCATTTATCATTACAGAAAGCACATTGATGTCACCTTGTTGATGCAAACCTAGATCCATTCCTAGAAAAAAAGACATGTTAAGCAATGAATTAAATACAAAATTTAAATTCTTACCTGAAGGTTCTAACTGTGCTGTTGCCAGGATTGAACTGATCTGGAACCCACTTAGTTCACCCCTGTACTGTCCTCTGAACTGCTGTCTCCCACTGCCAAGGCATTAACCATATCAGAATCAGCATACAAGGTCACCACTACCCCTTCATATTGAAATCTGACCTTCTGATGCAAGGACGATGTGAGGACTCCTTCTTTGTGGATCCAGGGCCTTCCCAAAAGCAGATTGAAGGAAGCCAGTATGTCCACCACATGAAGCTCGATGTCAAACATAGCAGGACCTACCTTAATTTGTGCATTAAGTACTCCATTGATGGTCCTCCTGGTACAGTCATAAGCCTTAACACAGTGTGTGGAAGGCCTGAGCTCTGCCTCATTAAACCCAAGATGCTTGAAAGTGCTCAAAGGGAAAACATTCAATGCTGAACCTTCATCTACAAACACTCTTGGAATCATGTGATCCCTGAGACCGATGGTGATATAAATAGCCTAGTTATGCATCCTCCCTCCATCAGTGAGGTCGGCGTCACCATACATCAAGGAGTTAATAGCATGAGATCTCCCAACCATGTTTGCTAGCTCAGTATAATTAGTGGAGATTGGAACTTGGATGCTAGCTAATGATTTTAGAACCGCGTCCCTATGTGCCTTGGATGCCATGAGTAACCCCCAAATTGACACATTAGCCTGTGTCTTTTCCAACTGCTTCAAAATAGGGTTTTGGGGCTCAGGGGCAGTATATTGCTCTTTCCCCTTGTCTCTCCCCAACTGTCCGGGATCATCAACTTTCAGGTTTGCAGGCTTAAAGGTCTTTCCACTCCGGGTTTCTGTCACAGGATTGTCATCCTACCCAGGGATGTAAACCTCCAGGTTATTGAAATCTTGGGTCGCTTAGGCTACCTCCTGCTCATCCTCAATGTATATGATCAAAGGAACTCCCTTCTCAACCCTTGCTATAGAATGCTTTGTCTGTTGAGGGAAGACTACCTCTAGATCATACTCTGATTCTTGCTTGATAGCCACAACCTCAGATGATTCCTTATACTTGTTCTTGTCCTTCCAACTGTAAACGAGTGAAACCGAAGACACGTCGTATTCATCAAAACTTTCAAAATGTGAAGAATTGTAACGACCATCCTCTTCCTCTTCTATGAAGTTGACAGAGTGGTTAGGGAGAGGATTTGTTGCTGTAGATGCTGGTCGGTTCTGAATGGAAAAAGTTGTAACCTCCAGTGCATCTTGAATCGCTTCCTTTAAGGCAAAGCAGAACTCTGTGCCATGCCCAACCTGGTTGTGAAACTTGTAGAATCTGTCCTGCCTAAAACTTGCTGGGAGAGGATTGAGCAGTACCATCGGTCTAGGGGGCTTTAGCTGGCCAGTCTTCATCAATTTATCCATGATCAACTCTCTTGGTAAACCCAGCTCTATATACTATCTGCCTGCTCTTTGATTCCTCTGAGGATAAGGAGCTTCAATTAATAAAAAGGGGCTGAAGAGGCCACTGCCACACTCTTGGCCTGGGAAAAAGAATTTGCACTAGACGCTTTGGAAGAATTATTTCTCCTACTTGAGCTGCCCTTAGATATTACCTTATCGCCTTTATGCGGGAGATCCCCGTGGTTGATTGCATCCTCGATTAAGGTCTGGAATGTGGTGATGCCTTATTCAAAGATAAAAGTTTTGTATGGGTTATCCAACCCTTTCATCATCATGGTGACTTGCTCTCTCTCAGAAGGTCTGTTCCAGATTTACGCACCAATGGCCCTGAACTTGGCCAAGTAGGCAGTAAATCCTTTTCTGGGCAATCGCATGATTGTTTCTAACTTCCTTCTGTGAGTTTCCACTTTAGTGTTATAAGAATGATGCTCCACAAAAGCAGTTGTAATGTCTACCCAGGACTTGATTTGGGAGGGTTTTAAGTGCAAGAACCATTTGTGAGCCCCACCAGATAAAGAGAACTAAAATGCTTGGCCCAATTGCTCATCTGAGAACCCTCTTCTTATCCTCAGGATGCCAGTAAATGACCTAATATGGGTGGTGGGGCAGCCCGATCCATCGAATTTCTCTAGAGGCCATTTAAACTTATCTGGCAGCTTGGCCTTTGAGAAGTAATTCACTCCTTCAGTGTCTATAATCTGATCTTCCATTCCTTTCATTCCTCTAAGCAAATGCTCTACATTGTGCAAACTACTCATGACGACTGAACCGGCCAACAGTTTATCCACCTCTGATAGCTTACTAGAGGAAGGCTCTTGAATCACTATCTAGGGCAGAGGAGATGCATTCTTGGGGGTGGTGGGACCATTGCCTCCCTCAGGTGAGGCTGCCACATTGGAGGCTGATTGTGGCCCAATATTCATATTTTGCTTGACCAATCCTACCATGGCATGAACTGTTTGTTCCAAACTGGTAAGCCTGGTGGTCAAAATAGTGATTGGATCCTCTAAGGGCTCATGATGATCTTCTATCTCATGATCTTCCATTTCCTCTGTCAGACTAACCAGCTCTCTAGGATGTCCCTGGGTCGATTGAAGACTGGGGACTCTATGGAGTGTTATGTTTCAACTCTCCTGAAGGTGACTGAAAATATGGAACAGGGGAACAAAGGTCAGACTCTAATAGATAGGGTAGGGAGAACTAAGAATAATGAACATATATGCATCAAAGCTGACTCAATCAGACAAAGTTAGTTCCTATGTAAGAACTCCATTAGGTTAATCCTCTCCAATTCCAGTGATTTAGATTGATTCTTTGGTTGGTTTTCAGCAAGAGGGTATCTGTGAAACAGACTATACCTTTGACTGAAACTCCAGCCAAATGAACACATCGAAATCATTGAATTTGGGGAGGATTTACCATCTGAAAGGATGCGCACAGGATATCAAAGAATGTCGATTCAATTCTGAACAAATAAGTGATTGCTTCACCAGTGACCACCCACGTCGAGCAAGGTGAAACCGGACAAAGACAACACTTAGATATTCAAGGATGAATCAAGCATACAAGTGTCAGTAATGTGATAATGGGACACGACAAGGCTACCTTGACAAGGATAAGAATGCCTATCACCGTATGCATGATGAGTCAAAGACACCTACACCCTTTATATACCCACATAGCTGAGGGTACATGCCAAGGTTGTGGCTTCGCCTGGCGGGTCATCTAATATGCACTAGCGTCCGTTTCAGCTAACCACGAGGTTTGTAACAACAGTAACCAATATCTTGAGAACCATGATATCACTGTACCATAAAATAGTCAACGATATATATACAATGCACCTAAACAATCAAGGGTGAAGACCATTGTTTGCTACTTCTGCACCTAACTACAACCTAAAGCCTCAAGATATAAGTTTATGCATAAAGAGAAAGGGATAGGGATTTGCAATCTGGAGTCTGGCATGAAACTCCAGCGGAGTCGCCACTGTGAGGACCAGCGAAAAAGAATTTAAGAATTTGATTTATCTTCATTTTTTAAAATTAAATTTTCATGTAGTTAAAGTTGTCTACCCTCGTTACACTCAAACTGGGATCTAGAAAGTTCTCACCTTCAGATCCCATCCACTCATGCCAATGGAGGGTAAGAAGACTAGAGTCGCCACCTAGATAAGGTCTAGGACCTATAAATGATGTTCCTCAATTGAGGGACACTAATGACTCGCGCAAATGGAATGGCTATCTTGTCTCACCAAAGGCGGATAAGTGCCAAATTATGAATTGGGAAGGTGTTAAGAACCCCACTCGCCCGATTGAACTGGTCTCCCTAAATCCTATCATTTACTACAATTTATGAACACTTGGGGCTATCTAAATACAATACAAGGTAGAAGAGGGAATCCTAAATTGATCTCTAATTCTTTACTAACTATGCATGCATAAGCTGAAATTAAACAAATTAAATAAGAAAATAATCACAAAATGAATTAAAGAATTTAATGAACGGCCTAATCATGCATCTAAAGAAAGGAAAAACATGATATACAACATATGACCGAGGTCTAGGAAAATCCCAGACCGCCCACGTATCCCTATGCGATGAGAATCAGGCCAAACGTAGTTCGAGCTGTACGTACCAGGTGTGTGCAAGAAGACAGACACTTTCAAAATATTGGAACATATCCCAAGCAATGGATGCTCCCATAATCATGGAACACATCCAATGGTAAGAGAAGTCCCCACAACAGTGGGACCCATCTTAGTATAGAGGTATAACCCTATCATAAGAAAAACCCCTCGCTAAGGTAATCCCATAATATATGGAACTTACCTCAATTTGAGTGTCTATGTGAAAATGATGCTCCCAAAATATTGGAACACATCCGAATGACGAGATGCTCCCACAATGGTGGAACACATCTCAGTGTAGAGGCATTCCCTTCGACAAGGAAATCCCCTCGCTGAGGTAATCCCATACAATATGGAAATTACCTCAATTTGAGTATGTATGTGAAAATGTTGCTCCCAAAATATTGAAACACATCCGAAGGATAAGATGCTTCCACAATGGTGGAACACATCTCAGTGTAGAGGCATTCCCTTCCACAAGGAAATCCCCTCGCTGAGGTAATCCCATACAATATGGAAATTACCTTAATTTGACCAAGCGTGGAGCGACCAAACTCCTCCGCAGCCTACGTATCCCTCGAGACCTCTGTCTCTCCAGAATCAGGTCAAGTATAGTTCCCATGGATTGACGAGCCATGGACATGCTTAGAAACACTCAGGAAAGGCCAGATGCCTCAGCTCCCCACACATGGGGTTCATTAATATCTCACTCATATCCCACATTCGGGATACCCAAATGGACCGTCCGTTGGGCCATCCATCCTATGTATACATCTACCCAATCGTAATATTTCATTAATACATTCTTGATACAACAATTTTCCATACTTTTGGATCCAATCCTAGGGTTGGGTGGGCTCATTCTAAATGGGTCCACAATGGGTTGGACTCTTTGGAGTCCCCTAGCCAATCACATCGTAGGAAGGATGTACCCTAACATACATTTATTACAATGGGGTATCATAGTGGGGATACATCACTTGGGGTGGGGATCCTACATAGGATCGATCATTCATGTATTCAAATAAGTTTAAACACGCCCTAAGATTAAGCACTTGAACTGAATTAAGCATTTAAGCAAGTCAAATGTGTATTAAGCTGGCAAGCATGGAGGTGAATTATAACAAAACAAAAAATTACAAATCAGCCTCCTTGTAAACCATAATAAACTACAACAAGCATTGAAACAATTTAAGCATGTCATATGAGAAAGAATTAGCTTATCTAAACTAAACATCAATGGGACTAACTAAGCATAGAATTAGAATATCCATCAATTGAGATAATAACAAGATAGCATCATAGTCAGCAAAGAAAAATCAAATTTAATCATTAAAGAGTTCAACCCATCTTGAATCTGCCTCAACCCAATCCTTCTTTTTCCTGATCGGATTCTCTAAACTGAACATGCTTGAGAAACTAAACAAAGAAAAATTTGAAAATGACCACTCTGACCAAACATCAAATTCTTATGAGAAAAGGATAAAAACCCAGGCTGAGCAACAACAATGTATCTAAACACACAGCCGAGAAGAAACAACCCATCTAACGTAGCTACTTAAACCAGAAGAGCAACTAGCAATAGGGTTTGGTATCCCCACAGTCAAAACAAACTAAAGCTAAACTAAATGAGCCTGTGTAAACAGATAGATTAGAAGAAGAAAGCAAAGGAGCACTCAAACCACTCTGACCCATTCCTTTGGGAACAAAGGGAGAATGATATATAAATAAACAATGATCAACTAAAGCAAAGAAAACTAGAGGAAAAGAAAGAAAGGGAAACAAAATAAAGAAAATCTTCAATCAACACTGACCTTGTAGAGAAGAACAAAACCCGAAGCTCTATCCCTTCGAATATCCTTCTCAGGGAAGGAAATAAGGTAAATCCAAAGATAATTCTCACAAGGACAAAACAAACAACGAAAGCTCAAAAATCTCAGTCTAAAAACTAGGGAGAAATTTGCACATCAGGAATCATGCTTTCACTGGTAATGATTAAGTAACACATGAGGGGATCAAGTAATTTCATAGAGAAGTATGCATGAGAACGTAAAGGGATAAAATAAAAACACCTAGAATAAAAGCACAGTAATGACCAAGTCAATTTTGCACTATGAATCCACCGGAAGAGTCTTCTTTCCCAGCTCCAACGATAACCGTGGCTCCTCTCTCTATGGCTATGACTGATGTTGAGTCTTAGTCCATTCTGTTTTCACACAGCTCCCAGCGACATTTTCAAATCTCATCTATAACTGTCCATTTCTCCTTTCAGCTGCTGATACCCCTCTCAATCCTCTCTCATTCTCCCTTCGGTCTTCTCAAGCCTTCCGTAAAACCCTCTTGGTTCTTGCGGCTACTATTCTTCCTTCTTCTTTATTTCTTCTCACCTGGTTTGCCATGGCCATGATTCCTTCTTCTTCTTTATTTAGCCGCAACCATCCCAGCCAACACCCTTGCCGGAATGGGATCTTGGCTAAATAGATTCCCTACCCCCTGCAAATCTCTCTTTCCCTTCTCTTCTTCCCTCTCAACCCGACCTTCTCTCATACTCAATCTCGCTCTTCTCCTTTTTCTTCTCCTTCTTCTTGGGTCTTCTCTCCTAGTCCTCTCTCTCCCCTTCTTTCTTTTCTACCCACTTAGCCTCCCTTTGCTCCGATTTTTATTTCCCCCTCTTCTTTCCTCTATCTTCGGTCCTTCTTGTTTCTTCCTCTGGGCAGCATGGCAGGGCGGTGAGGTGTCGATGGGAGAGAGGATCATCGGGTAGGTAGGTAGGCTGGAGAGGGAGTCGGCGGTTTTTGGGGGAGGGATTTTAGGGAGAAGAGATGAGGTGTCGACCTCCCCTCTTCCCTTGCAACTTTCTCTCTCACCGCCTCTCTCTCACTCTGTGTCTCCTCTCTTTTCTCCTCATCCCCTTTCTGTGATCGTTTGATTTAGGGATTTCAACTTTTTTTTTTTTTTTGGATTGTTATTAAACTAGTGATGCCCATAGTACCCCCAACCTCTTCTTTCACAAAATATATATATATATATATATATATATATATATATATATATATATATATATATATATATATATATAACCATTTTTTTTCTTTTTTTTTTCTCTCTCTTTTTTATTAATCTATTTTCTGAAATTTTTTTATTTTATTTTATTTTTTTAAACCTAAAATGACAACAATGCCCCTCTCCCATCATGCACGACGACATAATGAGAGAGAGAAATCCTGCAGGGCAAAACTGGGTACTGACACACTTGCTAATAAGCTGGGGGAGGGTCTGACAAGTATCAAATTTTCATTACGTAGTTTGGAAGGGAAAATTTTACAGAAGGTATTTTCCAAAACTGGACCTACAATCTGGATTCCATCAAAAAGGTGTTTGGCATGACAACATCCACAAGACGGTTTTCCGCTCGTCATGCCGTTAGGCCTCACAAATGCGCCATCCACATTTCAAGCCACCATGAATGCGGTAACAAAGATAAGATTATAAGCATTAAATAAAAAGAAGAAGAAGGAATGTAATGAAAACCCTAGTTTCACTCTTTTGATGAGTGAAATCCTGTGGAATTAAAAAAAAAAAAACCCATCAAAGTTGCGTAACGGTCTTGTTTTATTTATCACACATGCTTAGTCGGTCGCCGATTTTGAATCCTTTGATGATTGAAATCCAGGTGAGTGTAACTAAAGGGCGTGTTTCAAAAAAAAATTAAGTAAAGGGTTTAATCCGTCTATCTATGATTCTTGGTCGATCTCCGTCAGATTTACTTGATTACCTTCAATTCAATACCTTTCAACCTGACCGACAAGTTTAATTGATTGGTCATCATTTGTGAGACATGGACACGTTTATTTTTTGTCCTATCAGTTTCGGTTCCTAATTAGTCTATTAACAGGCTTCAATGTGTAAACCAACTAGTTCATAATCAAATATGTTATTCGGTCTTATGATAATTGTCTCAATCCTACAAGCGGTCCAGAGTGGAAAAAAACACAACCATTTTCCCATCTGTTGTTGTAATTGGACATTATTTGTTCTACATTTACAACATAATAGCATATTTTAAGTTCTTAATTAAAAAAAAAAAGAAAAAAGTTTAAATGAAAAGGGAGAATGAGAGACATTTAGCCATTTACGGCTTAGGCTTTTACAGATTTAGCTTAATGGTCATTTAATCGATCGGTCTCAGTTTCGGTCCAATAATCGATTGGTGCAGTCGGGCAACCGATGGACTGCACCCTTACACCATGAAAGACTGATTATAATTAACAAATCTGGGCCTGAGCCCAACACAATTAGTAAATGGTGTGGTTCGTCTAGTTTTTAATTGTTTGGTTTGATTCGGATGACACAGTGCGGGCCAGAAATTGACACCCCCAAGTGTAATGAATTGACAAAAGTTGCATTATGGCCCAATGAATTTGGTGAAAGTCTCTCTACTCATTCCTTGGCATGGTTCGTATCAGACCCCATGTCGGCGATGTCCAAAACGGATACGATCCGAATTGAATCGATGAACACATCAATAGAAAACTGACTCATTAAAATAGTATTAAAATAGGATGGGATCGGGATCGATTAGTCCAATACCTTGAACCATGTCGCTAGTATTTTCCTTCCGCATCCCTCTCCTTTTCTTTCTGTTTGTATTTTCCACTTTGTGATTATGAGGGAGAAATGTTTCTTAAACAAATTGGGCCATATTCCTATTTGCTAGATGGATCTCAGACTCTCAGTCACACGGTGCCATGGTTTAAGTAATCACCATTGGATCAGTTGATTCATTTCGATTTTGGACTTGATCAATCCTCGATTCAATCCTGTTTTAATATTATTATATAAAATATCAACTATGTGTCAACTCCCACTAGATTTGTACATCAATCTGATCTAAATTTGATCATTTTTTCCGTGGTCAATCCCGTGTCCGATTCCAAGATTTAGACCTTGCTCTATGCGGCTTTCTCCTTGTGTTTAGTTTAATTCTTAAAAAATGCTTTTTTTAGGTAACACTACGCTCTTTCATGTAATCCTGTATCTTTATATGTTTTTTGAGAAATATTGGAGAGAGCTCGAGCTAAAATCAAAAGATCTTAGCTCCAGCCCTCAACAACATATATATATATATATATATATATATATATATATATATATATATATATATATATATATATAGTTCTTAATTTTATTAAAGAATAAAGAAAAGATTACAAGAACACACACAAACACCTAGACAGATAAAACCCCACCTTTGGCAATGCCATCAGCAGGGTTCAACCCATCTTTAAACCAAAAAACAAAATCCGGGACGCTCTTGCATGCCTAACCTCATCCCTTACAATGTGAGACCTACATGCAAATTTCGGGGACGAAATTTCTTTTAAGGGTGGTAGAGTTGTAAGAACCATGTTCTAAAACCGGGTCTAAACCATGGTTTTATGTGATGACAGATGTTCCAATTATAACCGGACCGGAGGGCGAAGCCGGGTGATGAACCACTCAAGGTTCAGATAAGAAAAACTGTAAAAATGCCTAAAAACTCATACCGGTTTCACTATACCGGTTGCAGTATAGTGCAACCGGTATGTGCCACCGGTATGGGCATATAATGCCCATAATGCCATACCGGCTTCACCATACCGGTTGCACTATGGTGCAACCGGTATGTGCCACCGGTATGGTATACCGGTTGGAACTATACCGGTTTGAGTGAGTCTGGGGTCTCCAACCGGTATGTCCAACCGTTATGCTTGACTCCGGCTGTAGACAGACTCCAGTGAGTGCTCCCTCGGAATGGAAACTTGAAAAATTTCCATTCCGAGGGAAAACCTTCCATGGGAGGTCTCCCTCCATTAATAGAGAAGGGAGACACTCCATTGCTCCCTTCTCAAACACTCTCGCCGTGCGGAGAAGAATTGAGAAGGAGCAAGAAGGTGAGGCCGCCCGGGGAAGGAAGAGCACGCCGCCAACCGACAACGCCGGTAAGTGCTGCATCACTGTAATGATGTTAGGAGATCGGATCGGAGCCACGAAGTGGCGCAATGATCCAAAAAGGATTATAGTTTCCATTGTTCTTCTTCATTCGAATCTAACCTAGGTTTGATACGGTGTAGCCGAGATCTGAAGACCACTAGAGGGTTTAGACCTTAGTAAAGGGTAGGGGAAACCCTAGGGACCTAACTGCCAGCTGACAAGGAGGGGAGATCCAAGATCTCGCTCTCGGATCCAAACCGCGGGGTATACCGGATGGACTATAGGTCCAGCGGTATGGCCTTGCGATATACACTGCAGGCACATACAGGTCTCACTCAGTGAGATCTGAGTGAGACCGGTATGTGCAACCGGTACATACCGGTTGCACATACCGGTTGCAGTATGTGCAACCGGTATGGTGCCACCGGTATACATACCGGTGGCACACACCGGTCTCACTATGGTGAGACCGCACCCAACCGGTATGGGTTTCCGAGCCCGGTTTGCTTGGCCAAACCTGGTTCCGACCCTTGAAACTTTAATAAATGATTTCTAATATAATGATATGATTATGTAGGACCTGTAGACACTGTGAGTAAGCTCTCTGACGCAGAACGAGATCATTATCACGCGTCAGGTAAGGAACAAGACCCAAACCTAAATAACTAAATAACAGTAAACCTTTGTGAAATAGTTTGTATCTAGAAATATATATTGCTTGATGTTTGTGCATTTCACATGCCATGTAGTCATTTCATTTATCTTATTATAATCATGCATTTCATATACTAGGATGGTTGTATGTTTAGGCATGTGTATGTTTTGGTTAGTGTGTGGAATGTGAAGGGGATGTGCCCTGGATATATCCACAGCTAACACTTTTCTCGTATCGCCCTTACCTTAGCAAACTCAGTGCGAATGGGGTATCAAGGGGAGGACGTGGGATTGTGGTTCTTCCTGCCCACCAGACTCGAGCCCTATCTCTATGTCGTAGGGGGTTGTGTTGGGGTAGGGTTATATAGTCTTTACCTTAGCGAACTTGGTGCGAATAGGGTATCAGGGGGAGGACGTGGGATTATGGTTCTTCCTGCCCGCCAGACTCGAGCCCTATCTCTATGTCGCAGGGAGCCATGCTGGGGTAAGGCTAATGATATTGTATTGACATCTAGGACTGGTTAGAAACGAAACCCACTTGCAAGCCCTTGCCAATAGGGGTTTAGGTATTGGTACGGTATGGGTATCAGGGGGAGAACGTGGGATTGTGGTTCTTCCTGCCTGCCAGACTCGAGTCCTATCTCCATACCGGAGTGAGTGATGTGGGGAAACAACAGTAGTGTGGTAGGTGCCTGACTGTTGGGTGTGCTCACACTCTCGTGCATGGAGGTGCGGTGGCCGCCAAACCTTACCATAATACATTTGCAAGTTATACCTGGCCCAAATTGTAATGTTATCTCATGCATATTGTACTGTTGCATTGGTCTTGTACTTACTGAGCTATGTTGTGAGCTCACCAGATATATATATATATATATATATATATATATATATATATATATATTCTTTTTCATATTTGGATGCAGGGTACACTATTGACGATTTCGTGGCTGCTCCAGTATACGAACCTATTGTGCCATTGATACCCAGGCAGAAGAGGACGAGCATGATGCGTCATGCGAGTGCTCGTTTTGGGTTTTCTCCCAGTGACTTGGTTATTTTCTGTTAAAGCATTGTAATAAATATATTTAAATTTGATGGATGATGGAATAAGTTGGATATTTATTTTAAGTTACAATTAGATCTCGGCTCATTTATTTATTTCCGCTGCTATGTATTATATCTCTGATTTTGTTAGACCGCTTGGGAATGATTGGTTGACACGGTCTATTGAGATCCTGGTGTGAACCGTGGATTAGAGCCGATTCACTCACACTTCTGGTTCATCCGGAATTGGGGTGTGACATACAAACTCTAAACAAATATCCCAGCACCTAGACGACATAGAGATTGCCGTATATCTGGAAAGGCATCTGCCACTGTTGGATTCTCTCAAACAATGAGATATGCGCCACTGAATCCGTCGGAGAAACTGATAGACCTCCATCCACATCTGCCAACACTTCCAAGGAATATTTAAATCCCCTTGACCAACGATGGCCAGCCAGATACGAAATAACAATGCTGAGAATTCTACAATGTAACTTGTTCTAACACCAAAATAAACCAAATAAAGGCCTACAGGAAAAACGGTGGGGTTGGGGAACTACTAGAGAAGGCTTGTGGGAGGAGGGAAATTGAGCTGCAGAAGAATGCACAAGAATTGGCATTTTTGGATTGGGTTAGGGAACAGTAGTCCCACAGAGATCTTGAGAAGCATTGAACCCATGTTGGACTTTTACAATCAAGAACTTGAATGACCAATTTAACTACCTTAGTAATATTATCAACTGCCCTATTAAATTTGTATGAAAATGAAAGGTTAGTACATGTTTGATTGAAAACACCATGAGAAAACAATGTTTCCTATGTAATGTTTTCATCATGTATGGGTTTGCACCAGACATTGTGTGGGTAGGATTAGTGGAAAGGTGTTGAATGGACAGCTATGATTCGATGGTACCCTTTATGGGAGAATTCCAATTAATCCACCTTAACGTGTAATTGTTTGGGGACCTTCTGGTAATTTGATTCGATTATGGGAAGGACCAAATTACCCTTCTTAACAGGGTTAGTCCCTGCTCCTTGTCTTTATATAGATGGTCAATTCCCATAATTGGCAAACGTTCACATATACTGAAAAGGGAGTAGACAAGACTAGTAGAGAAATTGCTGAGAGTACTTGAAGCTTAAAGCACATTATGGAATTTGTCTTCTCCAAACTATATGGATCCGGGTATGACTATTTGCTTTTATATGATTCATTTATAGTATTTCTTACAGTGGTATCAGAGCCATGATGCTCGAATAAAAAAAAAAAAAAAAACCTATGAAGGCTAGTTGCAGGTCAACCCGCAGGCGAGCCAGCAGGCCAACCCACAAGGCCAGCCTGCAGGTGAGCCAGCAGGCCAACCCGCAGGCCAGCCTGTAAGCGGGCCAGCAGAAGCTAGCCCGCAGGCCAGCCTACAGGCCAACCCGCAAGGCCAACCCCCAGGCAAGCCAGTAGGCCGGCTGTAGGCAAGCCCGCTAGCTGCAGCCGCCACTGGCAGCAAGCTATACAAGCTTTAGTCGCCGCGAGCAGCGAGCAGCCACAACGAGCAGTATAAAGAGGGGCTTAAACAGGGGCTTTCGACTAAAGAGAGAGGCATTGAGACGACCCACTAAGTACACTACTACCTATGGAGATAGCCTGAACTGGGTATCCCTTTTCCGGCGTCTTCATCATTTTCAGGAGGTGGAGACGTGGTCGCCGGATTTTTTGGCTGATCATAGGAGCCGTTGAACACGTCTCTGTGAACGTTTTGAGAATAAATCAAATATTCTCAAATGGTTATGTTCAATGGCATCTTTTTGTAAATTAAGTGATAGTAAGGGCCTTTTAGTCCCTTTAATAAAACCATTTGAATTTATAAGAAAAAACATTTAACTAAGACTCGGACCAATTCTTGTTTTTGGTTCGGTTTCTAAACTGAACCCAATTTTTGACCCATATCGGTTGACCCGAGGATCCTAATCTAACCCATATGGATCGACCCAATTAGTGCCCATATGGGTTGACCCGAGGACCCTAATCTGACCCATATGGATAGACCCAATTAGTGCCCATATGGGTTGACCCGAGGACCCTAATATTCTGTTCATGAATATTTCTGTGGTGACGTGAAATAATGAATTATTTTTTATTATATGTAACTTCATGTAGGTTACGAACCGAACGTCACTATTTACAGTGACTGCATGTTTTATGACAGTATTATATAAACGTTGTTAAATGTTCAGAATAGTTACTGTTTTTAGTGACATTTATATAAACGTCGTTAAAAGTTCAGAGTAGTTACTGGTTTAGTGACATTTATGATCTAAACGCCACTTTATATATAGAAAAACAGAAATAAAGTCCATTGTTTTAGTGACAGATACAAACGTCAGTGTTAAATAAAATAATGAGAAGCCTTTAGAAACTTACCAATGTGATTAGAACTTAGTTTAACACTTATAAAAGCCATTGTTTGGGATAATGTTTTTGTTCCATGAGTGGGAATGTGTCATGAAATAATTAAATTATGGGTTTTCATGGTGGGATGCTTTTATGGACTTAGACATAGAATGTTTTTCCTAATAAGTGTCGAAATAGTCTATAATATTTAAAGCTATCAAGTTTGAACCCATGGGCCGAATGCAATCTTGTTGATGGGATTCCATGATTTGAGTTATGATGCTTCCGTTCCGCGGGCTAGTTTCTCAAGGTATGGGACCGCCACCAACGGTATTAAAATATTTGCCATCGAGGAAACCATATGACGAACGTCGTGCTCTTGCCATCTCAGATGAGTCTTCGTTTGGTCGGTCCACTCGATCGAGTGAGGGTGATGTTGATGAACTTTACAGAATCAAGAGTCCTTGTCTTGCCATCTCAGGTGACGGGATTTCTGAGGAAGGTTGTTTTCAGGCATCTCGCTTTGCTCAGATTGTAGGGAAGGCATATTGGGCGATCTTGCCATCTCAGGTGTGACCCCAATGACGTGGACCTTACAACTAGTTCTTTTGGGTTTTTCCTATTTTTTCTGAAAAAACGAGACTGGGAGAAATATGATCAATTGCCCATTTGGTCAGATTCATTGATGTTATTATTATTAGTGGCATTTTTGTATTCTTATACACTTTATTATGTGTATTGACTGGTAAATTATTGTTTTGTGTTTACCAGCTTTGGCTTCGCACCTTGCATCCATCAAGAAACTAAATGGTTCTAATTTTGAAGAATGGCTAGAATCTGTTTCTGTGACGCTTGCTATTATGCGTCTCGACATTGCACTAAGATATAATGAACCTCCTAAACCTTCTGAGTCTGCTGACTCTGAAACAAAGAAACTTGCAACTGATTGGGAGGAATCCAACCGTCTCTGCTTAATGGTCATTCAGCATAGTATAGATAGGGCTATTAGGGAGAGTATCCTTGATCAGAAGACTGCCAAACTATATCTGTCTGAAGTTGCTAAGAAATTTAAGAAACATGACAAAGTAGAGAGAGGTGCCTTATTGGAGAATTTTACATCGTCCAAGTATGATGGAGTAGGGGGAGTTCGCAATCACATCCTGAAAATGACCAATTATGCGAATAAACTCTCAAAGATGAAAGTGCCCATTGCAGATAGTCACTTGGTGTGGCAGATTATGGAATCTCTTCCTGCTAGTTTTGACAATCTTAGAACATCCTACAATGTCAATAGTTTGCAATGGACTATAGAAGACATGACTATAATTCTTGTTCAAGAGGAAGAGACAAAGAAGAAGAAAGGACAGACAGTCCAGTTGACTGTACATGACGGTAATAAAAATACCCAGAAGGCAGATCTGAAAGGAAAGAAGGTAAAAAGGAAATTTGGTAAATTTAAGTAAACTGCTCAGTTCTACAAACCAAAGAATAAAAGCTTCAAAAGGAATGGTCAAGGGTCTATAAAATTTCAAGGGAAATGCAACTACTGCAAGAAAATAGGACATAAGAAATCTAAGTGTTACAAGTTACAGAACAATAAAGAGAAGAATACAGTTCAACTTGTCACTTAGCTTCAGGACTTGATTATAGGTACTCCTCTAGCTCTAGTCCGTTCTGAATTCAATTTAGTTGATGTTTCCCCCACTTCTTGGTGGTTTGATACAGGCGCTAGTATTCATATTACGAATTCTGTGCAGGATCTAAGAAACAAGAGGAGGCCAAGTGATGGGGAGCTGCACATCTATGTAGGGAATGGGGAGAAGATTCAAGTAGATTGTGTAGGAGTAGTAGATTTAATTTTGTCTTCTGGTTTTATTTTGAAATTAGACAACGTGGTTTGTGTTCCGTCACTTAGACGGAAACTTATTTCTATTTCAAGGTTAGATTGTAAAGGTTATGTTTTCAACATTGCAAATAATAAAATGGTCTGTTATTATGGATCAAAATTGATTGGTTCTGCTTCATTGTCTGATGGGCTTTATAAACTAGAATTATCTACTACTTCTACATCCTCAATTTATTCCTCTACTGTAAATGTGGCTTTGGGTTCTAAACATCCTTTGTCTAATAAAGACTCCTGTATGTTATGGCATAAACGTTTAGGGCATATTTCTAAATCAAGAATGGAACGTCTAATCAATGATGGAATCCTGCGTAATGTTGATTTTTCTGATTTTGGGACATGCGTCAATTGTATCAAAGGGAAACTTACTAAAGCTAGAGGAAAAGGGTCATTTCGAAAGGAAGAAGTTTTAGATCTAATTCATACTGATATTTGTGGTCCCTTTACTCCTATAGCAAAAGGAGGTTTTCGTTACTTCATTACCTTCATTGATGATCAGTCTCGTTATGGATATGTGTATCTGATTCAAGAGAAGTCTGAATCTCTTGAGGCCTTTAGAATTTTTAAGGCTGAAGTTGAACTAAAAATGGGGAAGAAAATAAAGGCTGTGAGATCTGATCGAGGAGAAGATTATTATGGTAGGTATGATGAAACTGGTCGCAACCTTGGACCATTTGCAAAATACTTACAGGACTGTGGCATTGATGCTTAGTATACTATGCCTGGTACCCCAAAATAGAACGGTGTCGCTGAAAGGCGAAATCATACTCTTATGGACATGGTGAGAAGTATGGTAAGTAACTCTACCTTACTAAACTTTTTGTGGGGGGATGCATTAAAGACTGCATCATACATTTTGAATAAAGTGCCAAGTAAATCAGTTTCAAAGACACCTCATGAGTTATGGAATGGTAGAAAATCGAGTATTCATCATCTTCATGTTTGGGGATGCGCAACGAAAGTAAGACCCTATAATCCTCAGATGAAGAAACTTGATCCCAGGACCATAAGTGGACATTTCATTAGTTATCCAGAGAGGTCAAAGGGATTTAAATTTTATTGTCCATCTCATTCTACCAGAGTTATTGAGTCTGAGCGAGCTATTTTCTTTGAGGATGACATTTACCATCAGACTTTCTCGCCTTACAGTTTTACTTTTGAGGAGGAACAGATTGTAGTTCCAATTTCTATTCTCCCATCATCGTCTTCTTGTTATACACCAGGTGAGCAGGTGACTATGCCTATTCCTGCTCAAGAACATGTGGAGCCTACAATATTGTCTCTGTAGCTCCTGTTCCTGATCTTTTTCCTGATGAGCCAGTAGTCAATATTCCTCATTTGAGGAGATCAGAGTAGACTCGAAAGTCCACCCTCCCTAGTGACTTTGTCACATATCTATAAGAGCATGAATATGACATTGGAGTTGAGAAAGATCCTGTTTCCTTTCAACAGGCTATTGATAGTGCACATTGTTCTCAGTGGATGGATGCCATGCATGATGAATTGGAATCTATGAAAACTAATGAGGTTTGGGACCTAGTTGAATTGCCCAAGGGTTTCAGACCAATTGGTTGTAAGTGGATGTTTAAGACCAAAAGGGATGCTAGAGGAGAAATTGAGCATTACAAAACCAGACTTGTAGCAAAAGGTTTCAGTCAAAAGGAAGGTAATTACACAGAAACTTTTTCTCCAGTGTCTACCAAGGATTCTTTCAGGATAATTATGGCATTGGTTGCACAATTTGACTTAGAGCTGCATCAGATGGATGTAAAGACTGTATTTTTTAATGGAGTCTTAGAAGAGGAAGTATACATATTACAACCTCCTGGTTTCATGACAGTTGATAATGAGAATATGGTATGTAAACTCAAAAGGTCTATTTATGGCTTGAAACAAAATCCTAGACAATGGTACTTGAGGTTTGACCAAGTTGTTACCTCTCTTGCATTCAAAGAAAATGTTGTTGATCAATGTATATACCTTAAGATCAGTGGGAGTAGATTTATCTTCCTAGTTCTCTATGTAGATGATATTCTTCTAGCCAATAATGATAAAGGTATGCTACATGAGACAAAGAGATTGTTGTCCAACCACTTCAATATGAAGGATCTTGGTGAGGCATCCTATGTTTTGGGAATAGAGATTCTTCGTAATAGGTCATGTGGTGTTCTTGGATTGTCACAAAGAACATATATTGATAGAGTATTGCAGAGGTTTAACATGATTAATTGTGCCTCCTCGAAGACTCTTATTACAAAGGGCGATAAACTCACCAAATCTAATTGTCCAAAGAATGAAGTTGAACGGGCTCAGATGAAAGACATACCATATGCTTCTGTTGTTGGTAGTCATATGTATGCTCAGGTTTGTACTCGACCTGATATCGCGTTTGTTATCAGTGTACTTGGACGATTCCAGAGTAATCCAAGGTGGACTCATTGGGTGGCAGCGAAAAAGGTCATGAGGTATCTTAAGGGCACTAGAGACCTCATGCTTACCTTCAAATGGGCTGATACTCTTGAAGTGATTGGATATTCAAATTCTGATTATGCTGGATGTCCAGATGATCTAAAGTCAACATCTGGTTATGTTTTTATGAAAGATAGCTGGTGGCGCAGTATCATGGAAGAGTGTGAAGTAAACGATTACTGCTTCTTCCACTGGGCACACAGAGTATGTGGCATGTTATGAAGCCAAGGCTCTATGGTTGAGGAACTTCATTTCAGGTCTTCAGGTGGTTGATTCCATATCCAGACCATTGAAGTTGTATTGTGATGACTCTGCTATAGTGCAGTTTTCTCAGAATAGCAAGAGTACTTCTGGTTTAAAGCACATTGACATAAAGTATTTCTTTGTTAGGGAGAAGTTCCAAGAGTCTGTGATTTCTATTGAACAAATCTCTACGAATATCATGATTTCTGATCCACTAACAAAAGCTTTAGCTATAAATGTTTTTCAAGAGCATGTTGTTGGTATGGGATTAGTTGAATCCCTAGATATATTTTGTTAGTGGGAATACAGTTTATAGACACATGCAGTGTTTATTATTATTATTTTTGTTTCTCATTATTAGTACATGTACATATTTTGAATGATAGTAAAGGCAAGCCTTGAATGAGAGTAGAGGCAAACCTCGAATGATAGTAGAGGTAGTTTTCATGTGTTACCTTCCTCATTTTTTGGAGGTTGTATTTATAGGTATACTCAACTAGTAGAGTTACTCTGTTTGAGAACTTGGGCTAGTGTGATGGGATTTATGGATCCAATCCCATGATACTTCAGTGTGAAGTATTTTTAGTATGTTTCTATATGAAATAGCTATTTTGATAGTTCTAGTGGCAGTTTACCATGTCAAGAATGATTCCAGTGAGCTCTACATGATGGAGTAGCTAATGACTTCAGTTGGAAGTCTGGACTAATTTGGATTTGACATGTTTGATGATCGAGACATGCAAATTCAATACTCTAGCTTTTATACTATTTGTAGCCCAAAAGCGGGTAAGGGCAAACACTTTGACGTGTAGTGTTCCATGTTGACTTAAGACGTGATGACACTTACGATTGAGTGTTTATGTTCTTACTTGGTCCAAGGGTCTATTGTTAAGGTGAGCTACTTTCAACACTTCCTATATGTGTTCATAATTTTTCTAATCCATGGTTGAAGCAATATTCTGATGTAGCTCAAGTGGGAGAATGTAATGTTTTCATCATGTATGGGCTTGCACCAGACATTGTGTGGGTAGGATTAGTGGAAAGGTGTTGAATGGATGACTGTGATTCGATGGTACCCTTTATGGGAGGGTTCCAATTAATCCACCTTAATGTATAATTGTTTGGGGACCTTCTGGTAATTTGGTCCGATTATGGGAAGGACCAAATTACCCTTCTTAACAGGGTTAGTCCCTGCTCCCTGTCTTTATATAGATGATCAATTCCCATAATTGACAATCGTTCACATATACTGAAAAGGGAGTAGACAAGACTGGTAGAGAAATTGCTGACAGTACTTGAAGCTTAAAGCTCATTGTGGAATTTGTCTTCTCCAAACTATATGGATCCGGGTATGACTATTTGCTTTATATGATTCATCTATAGTATTTCTTACATCCTATGCACATCAAAATTCACTTCGGGCATACCAAACACTATTCTGCTCATAATCTGCTCCCACGAAGCAAGAAATCAATGAAATCTCTTCTGGAGAGTGTTACCAAATGCAGCCTAAAAGTCACAAAACTGGAGTTTTATTTATAAAAAAAAAAAAAAAAATTAGGGATGGACTTTTAATTCACAAATCGTTCATGTCTTTATTAGCTATGCTTCGGAGTAGCACCAAAACAACTACGATAAGATAACATTCATGACAGAGAAGACATCATCTCGGAATTCGTTACAAGAGAAAGGTTGCAGTAAAAAAAAAATAAAAAAAATAAAATAAAAGGGTAGTTGTACTGATACACTAAAATAAACAATTTGTAACAAAAACAGATCCAACCACCAACAAATCCTTTCAGAATTCTCCATGCTCTTGGGACCCAACAAAGATAAACTCTACAAAGCCATTGCAACAGTTCAATGTTTGAAGTTAAGGCCTTAAAATAAAAACTGTAGGAGAATAACAAGACATTGAACATTTGAAACAACCAATTAATCAAAGAAACTATTACCTCAAAATAAATTAGAATGTGCTTTTTAAAAAAATTCTTATGTTCTCCTAAAGTTGCCAACAAGTGAGATAGAAATAATTTCAAGTAAGCTTTTGAAGCACTTCCAAACCACCTCTAGACTTTTTCCTCGTTTAATCAGGTGATGAAAAATTGGATAAGATTAGTGATAGAAATTCTGATATCAGACTAATTAGTGCAGTAAATGCTAACTAATAGAGGAAAAGTATTAATTAGTAGAAAACCTCTCAGTGCCATGAATTACTTATGAAGCACTACAGTACCATTTCACATTTAAACAACCAAAGTTGCAAAATAGAAATATGCACTGTTAGTGATACAAATAAATGTTTTGTGACTATCCAATCCGTCAAAGTAAAGAAAACTGTGGATTCCCACCTAACAAAGATGGATATGGTCATATAATCGATTTGATTCAGTCTGAATTATTAGCTCAACATGTGAATGGACCCCTAAGAACTAGGTCTTATATAACCTCATCATATTTGTTGGATATTCAGACAATTATTCAGTGAACTGACAGGAAAATTATTGCTACCTTTGACATTGAAACTCAATTGAACCCGCAGATACAAGGGATGGTGAGAACCTCTCCACGGCTAAATAGAGTGTTTGTTCTTTGAAAGGTACTTTCTCTCTCTCTCTCTCTGAGACACACACCCACATACAGCTTTTTATCAGAAATCTAATAACAAATCCATTTACAAGCTTCATCAACAATACACAAAGTACTTTGTTATGTAAATAAAATCATCAATACATCATTGGGCTAACAACAATCTCAAAAATTAAAGACCAGAAACTCAAAATGGTATTCAAACAATAAAATTTCATTTTTCTGACTTCTGTAGACAACTCATCGTTGTTATTTTTTAGTTTAGTTTTTTTTTTTGTGCTGAAGATCAGTAAATAATATATTAATAAAACAAAAAGAATAATTTATGGATATACCATCTAAAAATTCTCAAAAAGTCATATTTATAAACACAAACAAAGTCGATCTGGCCCCACCATCGGCATTGCCATCAGCAGGCACCATATCAACTACATAAGCAAAGAAACTAATTTTAAAATCTTAATTTAGAATGTTCTTGAAAATTCCAAAATGATATTGTTGTTGATGATGAAGATGATAGCATCCCAAAATGCCATAGAAATCTGATCTGATTTGCCTTCTACTAGAGTGATGGGTCATGAAAGAATCCACGGAATCACATGAATATGGTAGGGAGATGGATGGTCCCACCCCATTCATGGGTTTAAGTTGCTTACCATAGCTAAGGACATTGGTAATGTAGTCTCCATTTTATAGACGTTTGAGGACACTAATCATACCTTCTATTTCAGTAGAAGACAGTTCCTGTTGTCAATGAAATCCATTAGACTAGATTTCCCAAGACATACAATATGGAACTCTCAGTGAAACACCGGAGTTCCTTCAGAAATAAGGGTTCCCTGAGATACTGCCAAACTATAACGGTATTTCCTTCCACTGAGATAGGAACCAAAAGAAAAATAGAAGACAACAGGAGTGCCAAACTTAAAGATGAGAAGTTTTTCTAAGTGATGGAGAAAATCCCAAATCTTATTTTTTTTTCATTCATGTCCTCTTTTTACATATATAGGTTCAATTGGAGGCTTCCTTAGCAAGTTCCTGATGAACTTGATATGACACTGATAGGGGGAGGGGTGAATCAGTGTCTGAAACTTTTCTTTGATAAATTCAATGCTGCCCAGAGCTGTTGGATATCTGATTTGTACACACAAGCGTATGCAAATCCACCTCGCTACCACTCAGTGGCCAGGTCTACCAGATTTGCACACCCATCCTGCAAACCATTCCACACACTCTAAAATATACCAAAAAGCAAACACAAAGAACACAGAGATATTACGTGATTCACCATCACATCCACCACAATATGTGATGGCTAGTCCACGGAGTAATGCCCCACGGGCTCCGTACTTACTAAATACTCAACTTTTACTCTCTTACAGACAAGGATACAAACCCTAGATTTTCTCAGCATAAAACTGAGAGGGCGTAACAATGCCAGGATTCAGGCTTCAATAGCCAGTGTCCAGCACCCATTGAACACAACACAAATAAAATATTTTTAGGGCTTATAAGAATTGCCCTACAATGAAACCCACAAACTAGACAGGTATTCTACTTTTTCTTTTCACATATACTAGCATACAGTGCATAGAAAACATTTAAAAAGATAGGGAATGAGAAAATCTCACAACCAATATTCTTGAATGGCCAGCAATAATTTTTGAAGCTCCACATTGCTTTGAGAAACCTTGAACAGCCTTCAATGATAGTAAAGCTTGATTCATAGAGCTCATCTTGATCATAGGCTTCCAATCTCCTCCACAATCACCATGAATGGAAAAATAAACAGTCTACCAACCTCTCACAGGGATTCAGCAATCCATTGATGAGCAGAGAAGAGGTAGATGGTGATGAATCATCCCACAGGGCACGAAAACCTGGAAAGTCCTTCTCTGTAGCTTCAAAGCACACTTTTCAATTTTTCTCTGCCTAATTCGACTCCCAATGGTGCCCAATAGATAGAGAATCCAAAAATATGGAAACTGCAACTTGAACGGACCGATTTGGAGTTCGGATGAAGAAGTTATGGCAGTTTGAAGTTCGGCCAACCAAAAGATTCAAAATAAAATCTTTCCTTTTATAACCGCGCACCCACGCTGCACCGTAGCCGCGCCGCCGATGCGCTGTCGCGAGATGATTGGTCGATCAAAGAATCTTCAGCAAGGACCATCGGATAACCCATCAAGAGGCGGGAAGATCCGTGAGCCACTGGATCAGCACAAGTTGCGTCAGATCTTGTCGGCTTTAATATTGGCCGCAAGATCTGAATCTTCGCACCGCTGTACCAAAAGCGCGCCACAGTGAATCAGAGCGCCGATTCCGTAAAACAAGATGCACCGTTATAACCAGCAGCTGACCAATGAGAAACGTTGTGGGAGCATCTAGGCGCAACATCTGCACCACACCTTAGCCCGCAACTTTGAAGGCCGTCCATTTGGAATCTGGACTACGTGGCCTCATTTGGGCGGCCGATTTCCGATCTTCTTCATATGTCTCTTCCTAAAATGCCCCTGAGAACATTCTAAATGGCGTCTGTATCTCGTTTTGCATCAATTAAACCCTGTAGGAGTGATTTCTTCCCGAGAAGAAATCACTCTAAAATGTTTTGACTCTCTCTCTCTTTGCAATATATCGAACACTTGCTGTGCATGCGCCATAGCCATGCGCGTGCGGCTGTGTTGCGAGGCTTTGCTGCCTTGCGGCATGGCTTGCGGGCAGCGGCTGTGCGTGCGGGCCTGCTGCTGCTGCTGGCGGTGAGGCCTGCGGGCCTTGCTGCTTGCTCGGTTGTGAGGCCTGCGGGCCTTGCTGCTTGCTTGTGGCATGGCCTGTGGGTAGTGCCACAGCTGGCCCTCGACCACGTGGTGGCTGCTGCCTGTGGTGCCACGGCCCTCGGCCAGGCTGGCTGCCGTGGTGGCATGCCACCTAGGCACATTGGGTCCCACCCACATTTCTCTCTCCTCTTTCTCTCTCTTTTGATTCTCTCTCTTCTTTCTCTTTCTTCTTTTCCTTCCTTTTTTTTTCCCCCCCCCCCCCCCAAAAAAAAAACACCCAAAAAAAATTATTGCCACATCATTAGAATACTTGCACCCCATTTTTGCCATCCCAACTAAACAAAGTCCTGGCGTGTGTGGACAACAAAAGGAAGAAAGGTGATCGAAAGTTTGGATTCTTGGTGAATTTGAGGAAGTTTTCAATGGGTCTGAATTTGAGGAAGTTTTCAATGGGTCCACGGCAACGTCATGGGTTATCATTTTGCATGGATGCGTAGGTCATAGAATTATCTTGGAACGAGACCAAAATTGCTCAATTTCGATATCAAATGAGGAAGATATGGCCATTTTAGTCGGATGATACATATGAGGGAGGTTTATGAAATTATTATAAATAATCCTAGGGGCCTTTATGCAAATTATCCTAAGTTGGATTGTTTGAATTTCAAATCATCATATCTTGATCATCCGACATCGGATTCAGATGATTCCAAGACCATTATTCTTCATTCATGATGTTCTACAAAGTGGACGTAAAAAATCCCGGGTAGAAGTCACCGGTGGGTCCCATGCAAGCTTGCATGCAAAATTATCGTCAGAACTTTAAAGCTGCATATCTTTTCCGTTCTACATCGGATTCTGGTGATTCCAGTTCCTATATTCCTCATTTTTAATGTTCTACATAATGAACGCAAAAAAATTTGGAATAGAGGCCATCGGAAAATTCCATGCGGGATGACAGCGGAAATGACCCATGAAATGACAAGGAGAGAAAACCCGATTAATTCCAATTAATCCAGTCAACTCGGTTCAAGCCGGTTTTGGTCCAACCTAGCTCAACCCATATCGGTTTAACTTCGGTCAACCTAAGTCGGTCTCAACCCGTTTCGAACCAGTTCATCCATGTGCATAGTATTTATATATTATATATATTGTATACTATACATATATGTATGTTATTAAATATATGTGTATATAATATATATTATTATATATAAGAGATAAAATCTAAAA
Source organism: Protea cynaroides (assembly GCA_028583415.1). Taxonomy (NCBI): domain Eukaryota; kingdom Viridiplantae; phylum Streptophyta; class Magnoliopsida; order Proteales; family Proteaceae; genus Protea; species Protea cynaroides. The sequence goes on along the minus strand of CM053276.1, from coordinate 28,682,466 downwards.
GATCTTGGAGAAGAAAAAGGAAAGAGGAGAGAGAGGAGACGTGAAAGAGAAGGAGGCTTTAGGGTTTTGAGATGAAATCTAAAAGATCTTGGAGAAGAAAAAGGAAAGAGGAGAGAGAGGAGACGTGAAAGAGAAGGAGGCTTTAGGATTTGAGATGAAATCTAAAAGATCTTGGAGAAGAAAAGGGAAAGAGGAGAGAGAGAGACGTGAAAGAGAAGGAGGCTTTAGGGTTGAGATGAAATCTAAAAGATCTTGGAGAAGAAAAAGGAAAGAGGAGAGAGGGAGACGTGAATGAGAAGGGGGTTTTCTAGAAGAAGAATGAGAAAAAGGAAAGAAAGGAAGAAGAAAAAACGTGAGAGAGGAAGAAAAGAAAGGAAAGAAGAAAAAAATGGAGAGAAAAAAAGATTTTCTAGAAAAAAGAAGAAAAGGAAAGAAGGATCTTCTAGAAAATGAGTGAAAAATTATAAATAGGAGAGAGGAGGGATCCTTTTCCATACAAGAGAGAGAGGGAAACGTGGGTGAGAGAGAGAAAGGTGAGTGAGAGAGAGAGAAAACGTGAGAGAGGGAGAAAGAAAGAGAGAGAAAAGAGAAAAGAAAGAAAGGAGAAGAAGAAGAGAGAGAAAGAGAAGAGAGAAAGAAGCGGGAAGAAAGGAGAAGGAGGATTCACATTCAAAGGGGGTTGATACAACCTACAATCACCCTTCATCAATGGTTTCACTCAATTTGAGCCCAAGGTTAGTACTCTAAACAAATTTAGAGGTCGTTATAATGCCCGAATGCCAATTTTGCTTGAAAAAGGCTAATTTTCATGAAATCTCAATCATGAATGCTCTATTACATGCTTGTTAATGTTAGGATGCCTATGTCTAACATTTTTCATGAATGATAATTTGTCTAAGCTATTCAATGATGAATTTTTGATTGATATACAATGATGTTTGATGTTTTTTGTAAATTTCATAAAGTGATTTTCTGATCTGAAAATTCCAGATTTAGGGTTCAAACTTAGGACGTACATCATATGTATTTTTTCTAAGCTTTTGAAGCCCAAAATTTTATGGGAGTCTCTCTGATATGATAGAAGACTACCCTAAAAATTTCGTTCCATTTGGAATTGGGGAAATATATCAAAAAATTTGTCTTTGACATTGCTATTTTTCTCGGATGTAATGCAATCCTCCATCGGAAAGTCTCTAGACAAAGGCCTTATGGCCATAATCAGAAAATCCACTTAACATGAACTTTTTAGACATGAAAGTCTTCTAAAAAATGGCACTGGTTTCATATTTTTTCCATTTTTCGTTGAATTGATATCAATTTTTAAGTGCATAGTGCTTTGATTTCAGATCTATCATGATGTGCTGATTTGCATGATTGAAAAGAGTCATTTTTCTCAAAGAAAATATACTGTTTTAACTTGTTTTTCTTAATGAAATTTTAGATCAGACAGTTATCTACATAGATATATGTCTGTATTTAATTTTCATTAAGAATAGAATTTTATTTGGAATTTATGGTGCAACTGGTCAAAAATATGGAACAGACCTGACCAGTGTATTTGCCTGTACTTGGGGAATATTTTCGACCTGCCTATGGTCTCTTTTAGGATTAGCTTCCTTGAGACAAAATGTTGGCCTCTGAGTCTTCTTTCCAGGGATATCTTTTAAGAATTTTTTTGAGTAAGTACAGTGCCCTATGTGCCCATTTTGGTCCAGCCTGACAAAGCTGTCATCTTGCTACGTGTTCCATCATGTTTTGATTGATTCTCATATGCTTTGGTTGTTTCTCACATGCCATATTTGATGCTATGCTATGTTCGGATGCTCGTATGCATACACTACTATAATTGGAATGGTCATACTGCCATAATTGGAATAATCACATTGCCATGATTGGAATGCTACACATGCTTATTGCCATATTTGTCTACTACACTTGCTCACATGCAAGGATTACTGCCATGTTTGGGTGCACACTTACCATGTTTGTATTGATTCACATGCTCACTTGCCATTTTTGACTGATGTGTTGCTAAATTTGAATATATTTCCAACATGCTATATTTGGATGCTTACACTGCTATATTTAAGCTCACATTGCTTTGTTAGATTGTTTACATTGTACAACAACTAGGGCAAGATACACCCTAAGATGGAAAGAATTGAACAATTAGGGTAGTAAAACCCTAAAAATGGAAAGAATAATTAGGGCAAAATAAACCCTAGAATAAAGAGAATAATTAGGGTATGAAACCCTAAAAAATGAAAATCACAATGAAAAGGGATAGGAAACCCTAGAAACCTAAAAATGGAAACAATAAAAATGGTAGGAATTTAGGTCTCATCCCTAGATCCTATTGACAAAAATAGAAAGAATTTGGTACACATCCCAAATAAAAATGGTAGGAATTTAGGTCTCATCCCTAGATCCTATTGACAAAAATAGAAAGAATTTGGTACACATCCCAAATAAAAATGGTAGGAATTTAGGTCTCATCCCTAGATCCTATTGACAAAAATGGAAAGAATTTGGTACACATCCCAAATAAAAATGGTAGGAATTTAGGTCTCATCCCTAGATCCTATTAACAAAAATAGAAAGAATTTGGTACACATCCCAAATAAAAATGGTAGGAATTTAGGTCTCATCCCTAGATCCTATTGACAAAAAATGGAAGGATTTTGGTACACATTCCAAATCCGACTCTCACAAATTTCGAACTACGTCGTACCTGATTTCTAGGGCAAACCCTAGAATACGTAGGCAATTTGGGAATCCCAAATACGGTACAAAGCCACCCATCAACCATACATCCAGCATAAACTTCAACTTGAACAACAAAGAATCTAATTGAAGCAAATGCATAAATCACTTCCATAATCTTTAATCACACAACCCATGTTCGAACTACGTTTTTGGACTTGATTTCCAGGATTGGAATACGTAGGCAGTTTGAGATGTCTTACACATCTTAGATTCAGTCCAAGACCGAACCATCTTTGGTTCGGTTCACTGTATAATATTGTACATTACATTTGCTTGTTTATTTGCTTTAAAACATGATTGGCTGAACCCTAGGTTAGAATAACTTAGCAACTTGGTTTAGGACATCCCCCATTGAACCCTAGTCATCCAGTTGACCAAGCACAGTCAAAAATTAGAATTTAAGGAAAGTTTAGGAGGCCGATATTGATCGGGCGGTTTGGGTGCCTAACACCTTCCCATAACCGTACCCTGAATACTTACCCGATCTCTTGCAGACCAAAGAACCGATACATTGGGTCACGAGTCAATAGAAGTCTTACCTTAGGGTGAGGCTACATTTTTAGAGGTCCTAGACCTTAATCTAGGTGGCGACTCCAACAGAATACAATCGATCTTCATCGATTACAGGATACACATGTCCATCCCGAGGAGGATCATCGTCGATTTTCCATTGTCCTCACAGTGGCGACTCCACTGGGGATTAATATTCAGACTCCTAGGATACTTTCCTTATATTGATTTGCTTGACATTTGATGCTAGATCTAGGGTACTATATTTATTGTTTGTACATATTGCTTTGGGGGGAATGGGTTCAGTCACACTTTCGTGCGAGTAGCCGAACCGGGTCCCATGCATGTGGGGCAGCCCGCTAGGAGAAACACACAGCCTTGGCCTGTACTTTGTGAGACCACGACCGGCGAGCAGCCTCTAACGAGCGTTTCTTGGGTCCGCCTGGGAATACGTTATGCTACTCCACGTCGCTTGGATCCTTGCAACATAGTATATAAAGGGATTGGGGGCCCATTATTCATCGAGCATTTGGTGATAGGTTACCCCATCCTCGTCAAGGTGGCCTTTTCTGTCCTAACCCAATTTGAGCCATATGTATGTTATTTTGGTCCATTATTGAACCAACAATGGTAAAATCCACTCGATCATAATACTTACGTCCGAGACGTCGAAGTTCTGCCCGTTTTTGTCCTTGACTTGTCAACATGTTTGGATCCACACTTGAGTATTCTTGTCTCTCACTTGTTGGGAGCGTGAGGGTTACGTATACCCGCATACACATTAGTGTGGGCGGTCTGTACACGCCCTCCATCGTACAAAGCTCATTGTGTTGACCGTTCAATATTGATACGTCAATCTCAAAAAACGATCAGAAAATCTTCATCACGGTATAGATACTGTGATCAAGTAGAAATTTACCGGTTTTTTCAATCATGAACCGCTTTTGTCATCCATCATGAAAGCTACAAATAAGCATATCCGTTTCAATTTTTTGAAATTTGATGAACCACATGGTCGAACCTTGGTGCTACAATGATCCATTCGGAATCTTGAGGCCCCAAGACCAATCATGGGGTTATTCAAATACAAATAAATTGTTACAGATGATGTCTAATGGTCGGTTTTCATGAAGGAGCTAACTTTGTTTGGTCGAGTCAGCTTGTATGTGTATGTGCATCCTTCTCGTGTCCAGTCACTTCTGAGTCTTAACCTTCGTTCATTGTTTATATAAAAATAAAATTAAAAAAAAAAGAAAAAAAAAATGAAAAAAAAAGAAAAAAAAAAGAAAGAAAGGTTGAACTAGGGAGGATATAATTGTCTAGACTTAAGAGAACACCTGAGTGTGTAGACAAAGCATCCACTCTTATTACATCCTCTCATAAGAAGGTCTCATCATCACCGATTCATGTCTCGGTTCATATTCATAAGGAGGACTTTGTACCTCAAAATGTTGGAATGGTTGGAAGACAGCATATTGAGAGCCCAAATATTTCAGAATGGAATTGAAATTCCAAGATCAGAGTTGAGGAATCCAAGAGGGTAGAAATCTGAATCATAGGTTCTGAGAGATTATATGTTTCTTTCCCATACTAGCATACCTGCCAAATTTAAATGGAAAAAAAAAACTGAGATTGGAAAGCATTTCATTCACCCTTGGCAATTGAGCCATTTGACTGAAGGAGTTGGTTTCCGACTCCCTAATTATTTTCATCACCCAAGGTGACCCAAACTCAAAGGAGTAGCCCTCAAACCTTCAAGAATGGCCCACCCCACCTCCCAAAATACAGGATGAAAAGGAAAACCATGTGGTCAATTATATCCCAAAATTAAGGTAGCCTGAAAATGAACTTCATGTGCACCCTAAACTGGGGCAAAACCAAAATGTCAGTATACCCTAAATTGGGGCACAACAAAAATATCAGTGCACCCTAAACTGGGGCATAATTAAAATGTTAATGGATTCAAAGTGGGACAAACCAAAAAGGTGATGGACCAACAAGGGTATAGGTCAAAGTTTCATGACATCCAAACTGGGGCATAAGATTGGAATACATTTACCCCAAATTGAGGCATTGGCCAAGTGAATGTCAAACCCAAACTGGGGCATAAATCAAAATGGTAATAAACTCAAGAGGGGTTTAGCTCAAGATGGAAATGGTTAAACACATGTCGATAGATAGCGTAATGAGCCTTACTAGTGATAGTCTGAACGGAGATTCGGTCCTACAACCAATCATAAGTTGGCGTCAATGATGTCGTATCCAATTGGGGTAATTCGGTGAATTACTTGTCTAAACTGGCTACCATTAGTATCTGATAGGTCATCTATGTTTGGGCTTAAGTTCAATATGTCTATAGACGGTCCAGTCCAAAATGCTCTGAAAGAAATGAACAATAATCATCTCATTTGAGACATCAACAACAGTGTTTTACTACTTCCAATCCATTCCTTCCCAGTTTGATATTTCTTCCTCTTCCATGTCCGTTGCTAATTCTGACTTTGATGACGATTGAGATGAAGGGCCACAACCTGAACTTCTACTCCATCGGCCTTTAGAGAAATGAAAGCTCAACACACATGTGAAAGTTACAAATGATTAAGTTAAAGTCATGGAAGCATTTTCAAAGATACAAGTTGTAACATCAAAATATCCTCCCATTTGGTCGATTTATAGAAAGAATTTTTTGGGATATTCCTTGAAAGTAGAGAACATTTATAGACTCATACAAGTGGTTCATTTAGTTTTACAATAAGGGTCTACACACAAGGCATTATCATGTTTACATCAATCCAAGTGATCAAGTCTTCTACAAGTGCATGAAGTCTACAGACATAAAACATGCAACAGATCAACCTCAACGTCAAAGATGAGCTCAAAAAAAAAAAAAAAAAAAAAAAAAAAGAAAGAAAGGAAGGGAAAAAATACAAAATAATGAGGTTGGTTAGCATACTACATTGGAACAATGATGGTGGACAAGTTCAACTATGGTGCATAAACATGGAACAACTACTTTGAAACACTAATGATGAGTGAGTTTGATTACAAGGCATGTACATGGGGCAACTCCTTTGGAGCCCCGCTGATGGATGAGTTCAGTTACAGAGCAATAAGACAATTGGTACTTGTACAATGACATATAGACACCATTTCTTAGAACCTGATTGGAGACCTGATCGTTTGTTGTGATTCACGTTGTGTGTTGAGCTGGATTTTTTATATTGGTCACTATATCCCACCCATACAGGGGTGGTCTCATCACTTTTTTGTCATCAGAGGATTTTTCTTTTCGGCTAAAGACTCTCTCTCCCGTCCATCAATCCGACGGTCTTCCACAGAGTCTACATTACATGCCCTTACTTCAAATGTCACAAAATTTTATGGTATTGTTTCTTGTGAACATATCGTCTTGTTATGCATAAATATTGTTCAATAAATCTGACTGGAATATCTATCTGTTGTTCATCATTTCGACGGCGTCCAAGAATTCCATAGTCCTTGTTTGCTAGCCGATAAAATGGCATCGCCTAGTGGAGATCAAGCCATTCTATATAAACAACCAAACACTCTCCCAATGGCAGACCCATTGGATAGTTTCTTATCTGTCCAGCTGGACCTTCATCGTCATACTTGTATCAGACTTAAAGGATTTGGGCCCAAACATGGTTACAACTGATTCAGCATCTGAGCATAGCTTGTTGAAACTTGTTTTCTATCTGAGTAATACCGAGAAGAGAAAGCATTCTTTGACATTTTTTCTAAAGATTAGTGTAGGGTTGCATCTCCTTAAGGTTATTTCTAGTGATGACTCAAAAGTCGTCTGCCTATCAATATGTGCAAACTTGAACTAAGACACTGGGGCAAAATCACCCATTTATCCAAACATCATGAGTTTAGTTGAGCCCTCTGTTTGAAACTCTAGCTGAGTTCATTTGAATGTAAGAGAAAGATGACTCATACAAATTTGAAAAAAAAATGAAAGAAAATTGAGTCATTGTCATCATTTGCCCCTCATTAAAAAGACCTGATTTCCCTTTGATCAAAGTGAAACCCATATAAATTTGGCAGGAATGCAAAACATATCAAAACTGCCTTTTAAAGAAAAGAAACATGTTTCTCTCGGTCTAGATTAAGTCAAGTCAAGGAAAGTCGATCAAATCATGATCTCTAGTTCCTCTTGGATTCCGAGCAATGTTAGTGGACAAAGTGCAGATGCTGAGCCCCATTGTGGCTACCTCAATATTTATGGAAAGTTCAACCCATTTTGGGAATGAAGAAAGATGAAGAAAGAAATTGAAAAGAACAAGAAAAAGAAAAAGAAAAAAAAAAAAATGAAAGTACAGAGAAGAAAGAATACTGAATGAAAGCAGAATTAGAATGGAAAAGAGAACAAGATGCAAGCAAAGAGAAAAAAGAAAGAAAGATCATGGAAAGAGAGAAAAAACCAGCCCGAACTACGCGGAACCTGATTCCGGAGGGATGAAAATCCCAAAGGATACGTAGGCAATTTGGGACACCCCAAATTCGGTCCAAAGGCTACACATCCAAAGGATACACATCCAAAGGCTACACATCCAAAGGATACACATCCAAAGGATACACATCCAAAGGATACACATCCAAAGGCTACACATCCAAAGGCTACACATCCAAAGGCTACACAACCACCACCAAAGGACACAAAGGGCTACACATCCAAAGGCTACATATCCAAAGGCTACACATCCAACAGCGGCTTGAGCCAAAGTCAAAGGCCGATGAGGGCCCCAAGAGCATACACAAGAGCGGTCTTGAGCCAAAGTCACGATAGGGTCGCTACCAAGAAGCTTGGCGATTCTGATTACATCACGAGCGGTCTTGAGCCAAAGTCACGGACCTGATGAGGTCGCTACTCAAGAAGCTTGACGATTCCGATTACATCATGAGCGGTCTTGAGCCAAAGTCACGAGACCCGATGAGGTCGCTACTCAAGAAGCTTGACGATTCTGATTACATCATGAGCGGTCTTGAGCCAAAGTCACGAACCCGATGAGGTCACTACTCAAGAAGCTTGACGATTCTGATTACACCATGAGCGGTCTTGAGCTAAAGTCACGGGACCTGATAAGGTCGCAACTCAAGGAGCTTGACATCTACATTTTTTTGTTGTACGGTGTCAAAAAAAAAAAAAAAAAAAAAAAAAAACAAAAAAAAAAAAGAGTTTACAGCATCAATTCAAGGGAGCAATGTTATAATCGGATCAAGTGCAGAATAATGCAAAAATGGGCTACTTTTATCTTCGGCCTCAATTGCCCACAATCTCGGTCGAAGAGGGGCATCTGTAAGCACCCCATTTTTGCCATCCCAACTAAACAAAGTCCTGCTGGTGTGTGGACAACAAAAGGAAGAAAGGTGATCGAAAGTTTGGATTCTTGACTGTGAATTTGAGGAAGTTTTCAATGGGTCTGTGAATTTGAGGAAGTTTTCAATGGGTCCATAGCAAGGTCATGGGTTATAATTTTGCATGGATGCGTAGGTCATAGAATTATCTTCGAAATGAGACCACAAAGTGGACGTAAAAAATCCCGGGTAGAAGTCACCAGTGGGTCCCATGCAAGCTTGCATGCAAAATTATCGTCAAAACTTCAAAGCTGCATATCTTTTCCGTTCTACATCGGATTCAGGTGATTCCAGTTCCTATATTCCTCATTTTTAATGTTCTACAAAATGAACGCAAAAAAATTTGGAATAGAGGCCATCGGAAAATTCCATGCGGGATGACAGCGGAAATGACCCATGAAATGACAAGGAGAGAAAACCCGGGTTAATTCCAATTAATCCAGTCAACTCAGTTCAAGCCAGTTTTGGTCCAACCTAGCTCAACCCATATCGGTTTAACTCGGTCAACCTAAGTCGGTCTCAACCCGTTTCGAACCGGTTCATCCATGTGCATAGTATTTATATATATTATATATATTGTATACTATACATATATGTATGTTATTAAATATATGTGTATATATTATAATATATATTATTATATGTAAGAGATAAAATCTAAAAGATCTTGGAGAAGAAAAAGGAAAGAGGGGAGAGAGGAGACGTGAAAGAGAAGGGGGCTTTAGGGTTTTGAGATGAAATCCAAAAGATTTTGGAGAAGAAAAAGGAAAGAGGGGAGAGAGGAGACGTGAAAGAGAAGGAGGCTTTAGGGTTTTGAGATGAAATCTAAAAGATCTTGGAGAAGAAAAAGGAAAGAGGGGAGAGAGAGACGTGAAAGAAGAGAAGGGGCTTTAGGGTTTTGAGATGAAATCCAAAAGATCTTGGAGAAGAAAAAGGAAAGAGGGGAGAGGGAGACGTGAAAGAGAAGGGGTTTTTGTAGAAACAGAAGAATGAGAAAAAGGAAAGAAAGGAGAGAAGAGAAAGAGAACGAGAGAGAGGAAGAAAAGAAAGGAAAGAAGAAAAGAATGGAGAGAAAAAAAGATTTTCTAGAAAAAAGAAGAAAAGGAAAGAAGGATCTTCTAGAAAATGAGTGAAAAATTATAAATAGGAGAGAGGAGGGATCCTTTTCCACACAAGAGAGAGAGGGGAAACGTGGGTGAGAGAGAGAAAGGTGAGTGAGAGAGAGAAAACGTGAAAGAGGGAGAAAGAAAGAGAGAGAGAAGGGAAAAGAAAGAAAGGAGAAGAAGAAAAGAGAGAAAGAGAAGAGAGAAAGAAGCGAAAGAAAGGAGAAGGAGGATTCACATTCAAAGGGGGTTGATACAACCTACAATCACCCTTCATCAATGGTTTCACTCAATTTGAGCCCAAGGTTAGTACTCTAAACAAATTTAGAGGTCGTTATAATGCCCGAATGCCAATTTTGCTTGAAAAAGGCTAATTTTCATGAAATCTCAATCATGAATGCTCTATTACATGCTTGTTAATGTTAGGATGCCTATGTCTAACATTTTTCATGAATGATAATTTGTCTAAGCTATTCAATGATGAATTTTTGATTGATATACAATGATGTTTGATGTTTTTTGTAAATTTCATAAAGTGATTTTCTGATCTGAAAATTCCAGATTTAGGGTTCAAACTTAGGACGTACATCATATGTATTTTTTCTAAGCTTTTGAAGCCCAAAATTTTATGGGAGTCTCTCTGATATGATAGAAGACTACCCTAAAAATTTCGTTCCATTTGGAATTGGGGAAATATATCAAAAAATTTGTCTTTGACATTGCTATTTTTCTCGGATGTAATGCAATCCTCCATCGGAAAGTCTCTAGACAAAGGCCTTATGGCCATAATCAGAAAATCCACTTAACATGAACTTTTTAGACATGAAAGTCTTCTAAAAAATGGCACTAGTTTCATATTTTTTCCATTTTTCGTTGAATTGATATCAATTTTTAAGTGCATAGTGCTTTGATTTCAGATCTGTCATGATGTGCTGATTTGCATGATGGAAAATAGTCATTTTTCACAAAGAAAATATACTGTTTTAACTTGTTTTTCTTAATGAAATTTTAGATCAGATAGTTATCTACATAGACATATATCTGTATTTAATTTTCATTAAGAATAGAATTTTATTTGGAATTTATGGTGCAACTGGTCAAAAATCTGGAGCAGACCTGACCAGTGTATTTGCCTGTACTTGGGGAATGTTTTCGACCTGCCTATGGTCTCTTTTAGGATTAGCTTCCTTGAGACAAAATGTTGGCCTCTGAGTCTTCTTTCCAGGGATATCTTTTAAGAATTTTTTGAGTAAGTACAGTGCCCTATGTGCCCATTTTGGTCCAGCCTGACAAAGCTGTCATCTTGCTACGTGTTCCATCATGTTTTGATTGATTCTCATATGCTTTGGTTGTTTCTCACATGCCATATTTGATGCTATGCTATGTTCGGATGCTCGTATGCATACACTACTATAATTGGAATGGTCATACTGCCATAATTGGAATAATCACATTGCCATGATTGGAATGCTACACATGCTTATTGCCATATTTGTTTACTACACTTGCTCACATATTACTGCCATGTTTGGGTGCACACTTACCATGTTTGTATTGATTCACATGCTCACTTGCCATTTTTGACTGATGTGTTGCTAAATTTGAATATATTTCCAACATGCTATATTCGGATGCTTACACTGCTATATTTAAGCTCACATTGCTTTGTTAGATTGTTTACATTGTACAACAACTAGGGCAAGATACACCCTAAGATGGAAAGAATTGAACAATTAGGGTAGTAAAACCCTAAAAATGGAAAGAATAATTAGGGCAAAATAAACCCTAGAATAAAGAGAATAATTAGGGTATGAAACCCTAAAAAATGAAAATCACAATGAAAAGGGATAGGAAACCCTAGAAACCTAAAAATGGAAACAATAAAAATGGTAGGAATTTAGGTCTCATCCCTAGATCCTATTGACAAAAATAGAAAGAATTTGGTACACATCCCAAATAAAAATGGTAGGAATTTAGGTCTCATCCCTAGATCCTATTGACAAAAATAGAAAGAATTTGGTACACATCCCAAATAAATATGGTAGGAATTTAGGTCTCATCCCTAGATCTTATTGATAAAAATGAAAAGAATTTGGTACACATCCCAAATAAAAATGGTAGGAATTTAGGTCTCATCCCTAGATCCTATTAACAAAAATAGAAAGAATTTGGTACACATCCCAAATAAAAATGGTAGGAATTTAGGTCTCATCCCTAGATCCTATTGACAAAAAATGAAAGGATTTTGGTACACATTCCAAATCCGACTCTCACAAATTTTGAACTACGTCGTACCTGATTTCTAGGGCAAACCCTAGAATACGTAGGCAATTTGGGAATCCCAAATACGGTACAAAGCCACCCATCAACCATACATCCAGCATAAACTTCAACTTGAACAACAAAGAATCTAATTGAAGCAAATGCATAAATCACTTCCATAATCTTTAATCACACAACCCATGTTCGAACTACGTTTTTGGACTTGATTTCCAGGATTGGAATACGTAGGCAGTTTGAGATGTCTTACACATCTTAGATTCAGTCCAAGACCGAACCATCTTTGGTTCGGTTCACTGTATAATATTGTACATTACATTTGCTTGTTTATTTGCTTTAAAACATGATTGGCTGAACCCTAGGTTAGAATAACTTAGCAACTTGGTTTAGGACATCCCCCATTGAACCCTAGTCATCCAGTTGACCAAGCACAGTCAAAATTAGAATTTAAGGAAAGTTTAGGAGGCCGATATTGATCGGGCGGTTTGGGTGCCTAACACCTTCCCATAACCGTACCCTGAATACTTACCCGATCTCTTGCAGACCAAAGAACCGATACATTGGGTCACGAGTCAATAGAAGTCTTACCTTAGGGTGAGGCTACATTTTTAGAGGTCCTAGACCTTAATCTAGGTGGCGACTCCAACGAGAACACAATCGATCTTCATCGATCATACGGGATACACATGTCCATCCCGGAGGAGGATCATCGTCGATTTTCCATTGTCCTCACTTCTTTTTTTTTTTTTTTTTTCCTTTTTTTTTTGAATTAATTAAAAACTTTTAATGCCCAAAAATAACAACCCCAAACGCCCAAATCATTCCCCAAACAAATATTCTACCCGAACAATGGTTTATTTATGAATTTTTTTTTTTTTTTTTCTTCCTTCTCTTCTTTCTTTCTTTTTTCTTTTGTTTTTCCTCCCTCTATTTTTTCCCCTCTTTTTCCCATTCATTTATAACTCTTTACTTTTTTATTTTTTTTCACCCTCTCTTAATTCCCTTTCCCCTCCCCCCCCCCCCCCCCCCCCTCACCCCGTAAACCTTTTTTCCGAATTTTCCGGAAAAATTTCCTTTAAATATTTTTTTGGGGGTTTTTTTTTTCCTTCCCCGTCTTCTTCCCTCTATTTCCCAATTTCTACCCCCCCCCCACCTCCCCCAACCCTCCTTGACGTCCCCTCGTTGTTTTTGCCCCTTTTCGGTGTGCCCCTCGGTGTCTTTCCCCGGGTGATTGTTTTTGTGGATAATGGTCTTTATTTTTTCTCCTACTTTCACACACCCCACAATTTACCCCCCCGCCCTCTTTCGTACCATACATCTTCCTATTAAAAATTCAACCAAAAAAAAAACCGAAAAAAAATAACAAAAACCGGCAAGTTCCACCAAACAACACCCCAAAAAAATACAAAAATTTTCCCCTTTTTTTTTTCCTCTTCTCTTTCCTATTTTTTTTTTTATTTTCTCTTTTATTCTTTAGGTATCTATTCTTTTTCTTTTTTTGGGATAAACCTTTCTCGTTTTTGTCCCCAACCTTTCTCGTGGATGTGTTGGTTTCAAATTTCGATCCTTTTTCAGAGTAAGTTCCAACCTTCTTTTCCTCTTTTATTTCACCACTAACCAGTCATGGCTCATGGTAAAGCCATTGTTAGCCATGCTTCTGACCTACCCTGCATCGATTACAACTCCTGCGATTTACTCAGGGTGAGGAGAGTTCAAGCGGTAACCCGGAGTGTTCTTCCCTTGATACCTCCGGTGAGATTGGTCCTCACTGTATGACCTCCGCTGTGAAGTCTATAATGATCGAGTCCAAACTTCACGATTTTAGGGATTCTTTTCTAGTTTCTGACTCTATTGACCTGATAGCTCTAGTCCCAGAATATCGAGCCTGCCATCCATATTCCCACAGGATGGTAGTAAACTTTAACATGTTTTTGTCTGGTTTTCGTTTCCCATGCCACGCCCTCGTATTCGAGATTGGGCTACTATGGCCTGGCCCTAACCAACTTCCTCTCAATCCTGGGCCCAAATTCATTCCTTCATTATCTTCTTTCTTCGCTGCCGAGGGCCCCCCATCTTAAGATTCTTCCAGTTTTTGTTCGATATTGGAGTTGTAACCTGGTGTGACTCTACGACCCATAAAACCAAACCAAATGGCATCTACTACTTCTTATGCAGGAATTTGGAAATGGTTTCCCCCATGGTCGAGACCACCCCCTCCCCGGTCCCCCATTAGAAGGAGAAATTCTTCGGGGCTATAATAATACGGGGCCATAGTCTAATGGGTATGCGCTCCTTTCCCATCGATAATTGATGGTAGTTCATCGACCCCTCAATAGTAGGGGTCACCCCACTCTTAACGCCGCTTGAGATTGAAACCCTTCAAAGGGTAGAAGAAAGAGGGAGGCAGTCTAGTACAAGGACCTGGGCAACAACAAGTTCTCATTCTTGTATGGGCTGAGTAAGTTCCATAATAGCACTGACCTGTCCTTCCTTCTCCACTTTATTTTTGTATTTCGATTCAACCCCTAATAGTTCACTATTGGTTCTTGATGCAGTGGAAGATCTCGATGACAACATATGGGAGGACCTCATGGGGATAGACTTGTTCCGTCATCAGCAAAGGGAAAATGAGGAGATAATTGCCTCCGTGGCCCAAAAACTGAAGGCACTTGAGAGGGCCGCGGACGTAGCTCCAGCCCTTCCTGCCAAGATCCCTCCACCGCCTTCAGAAGAAGTACATCCCCCTTCCGACCCTGAGGCTCTGGTTGATCCACCCATCGGACCTGAGCCAATGGTGGGATCTTCGTCGCAAGTTTTGGACCCTCCTCCTTTGACAGAGGAGCCGACGGTACCTCCAATTATTGACATCGTAGAGGATGGTATGTTTTCTTCCTTTGCACCTTCTTCTTCTAAGGTATCGACCCCTCAACATTATAGTTCTGAATGTTTCGCTTATTTTTATGCAAAGGATGACGATTAAGCAACTGTTGTGGAGACGCTGCATCGATCAAAAAGGAGGAAGCTTGCCTCCAAAACCCCCAGACTTATTTATCCTAAGGACACTCCCCAGGACATTTGCAAAGGATTCCAGCAGGCCCTCCACCACTGCAATCTCTGCACCCCGCATAAATGCCCATTGTTTTGGCGCCCACTAGCCTTTCCAGCGGTGCCTCTCTTGTCCCTGCTACAGCCATCCTCCCAGGGGTCACTCACGACTCTCCCAGTACTACAGATGCATGTTTCGAGGTTAGTTCTCTTCCTGGTTCCTCACCGGACCACTCGGGCACCACGAGTTGCAACAACACCACAAGACTCGAGCCCGGGAGGCCTTTCCTCCAGCCCCCCACTGAGTTTACCCTCTATCCCTATAGATTCAATTGTAGTTACCTCCTTTCGCCCACTTTCTGAAGATTTGCCTCCACTAGCCCCCTCCACTTTTCCACAGATCACCACCTCCTTCATGCCATTACAATCTTCTCCTTCCAGTTGACCTGCCGAGGAAAGTACCAAAGGCAAAGGCCTTGCCATTCTGCCTATCACCATGACCCAAGGTCCAACTTTGACCCCCACTATAAGCTCTTCCACACCTTTCATGGCCGGTTCTACTCTTTCTGCCGCCAGCTCGAGTTCTACCGCTGAGCCGACATTATTCACTCCGCATTAAAAGGTCCTTCCGAAAAATACAGGGTTATTTAATCTCTCGGTGGCTCAGGAGATTGTTCACCATGCCTGTCTACCAGCCGACGTAGACTTCATTAAGCAAGCCCAACTTGAGAACATCGATCAGGGCCAATGCGCGGCCCTATACCAGGTGAGTACCTTTTTTTGTGCTTATTAGATTTTCTTTTCTTTTTTTTTCTCTATTTCCAATTGGTCCATCTCTAACTCCTTCTCTTTTTGTCATGTTTTGCAACTAATGTGTGGGACAAACTACTATCGTAAGATGTTGGTAAGTTTCGTACGCAAGCTAAAAGATGCACACTTTTGTTCAGCAAAGTAACAAGCTTCTGTCGACTGTCCTAGGGAGCGCGACCAAGCCATCCACGATCGAGACGCCGCCATCGCAGCCCATGCTGAAGCCGATGAAGTTTGGAATGAAGAGAATGATACTCTTTCTTCTGAGTTGGAAGTGGTCGAGCAGGAGAGAGATGACGTCGAGACCCGGGCCACAGAGGCAGAGGAACGAGCCAAGGAAGCAGACGATCGGGCCAAGGATCTTGACATAAAATGGCGCTCTACTGAAGCGTCTTTGAAACTAAACCGGCAGTGGCTGTCCGATGAAAGATCAGGTACAGGAGATTGGATGAACACTTTACCACTCGTGCCAAGGTCTTCGAGGCTGCCCAGAAGGAGTTAGCTGAAGTGCAACTATCGAATGGGGTCATGTCAGACTAACTCGAAGCGAACACCGACCTCAACAATCAACTAGAACAGGAAGTCAGAGATCTCCAGGGAGCCCGAGATGAATTAGTAACGGAGAGGGCCAATTTATCAGCGGAGAATGACAGGTTGCAGGTTGAATTGACCCACACCTTAACTAGGGAGGAAGCCCTTAAAAGAGAGATAGCCACCATGAAGGATCAAAGTGTCGACATACAGTCTTTCATGGCCCGTATGACCGAAGAGCTGGCACGGGCCCATGCATCTTTAGCACAGGATAAGGAGAATACACTGAGAGCATTGCTAGAATATGATGATATGGAGGGCCTCTTCAGGAAGGAGAGAGCTCGAGCTATCAGGGAAGCTCTCCTTATTGTTCACTCACAGATGTCCACTCACCTTCTGGCCTTCAATTTTTCCTGCATCCCCTGATGAGTACAGTGATTCGGGACAAGCTTGGCTAGCCCTCGAGTCTCCCTCCTTCAACGGCCTCCAGTACTGACTTGGTGGTGATGCCTTCTCGTCAAAAGGTAGCTCCACTCTCTATTATTCATCCGCTAGATACCCAGGGAACGACTTTCAAGGATCCCTCATCTCTTCCTTCGAAAGAAACCCCTGGTACAACCTCCTCTGGTACTCCTTCAATAGAAGCGCCTCTGAACGAATGAGCGCACCCATGAACTAGCCAAACATTTTTTTTGTACGGATGTATCCATAATTGTACACAATACTCAATATACTTTCTTTTTGAGTTTTTGGAATTGCTCTTTCACTAAGTACCCCACCCCACATCCCCTGGCGTTATATGATTGTGCTCTACCAATTATTTAAGACCAAAATAGTAGATCTGTGGAAGTCGATGACTAAGTTTTCAATGGAGATCATCTAGGCCCTGAGACCCATAGGCCTTTTTCTCTTTCGAAACCCGTAGGCCTTGTTCTCTTTCGAGACCCGTAGGCCTTTTTCTCTTTCGAGACCCGTACGCGCCCCCCCTCCCCTTTTTTTTTGAGACCCGTAGGCCTTGTTCTCTTTCGAGACCTGTAGGCCTTTTTCTTTTTTGAGACCCGCCTTGTTATTTTTTGAGACCTGTAGGCCTTGTTCTTTTTCGAGACCCGTAGGCCTTTTTCTTTTTCGAGACCCGTAGGTCTTTTTCTTTTTCGAGACCCGTGTGACTTTTTCTTTTTCGAGACCCGTAGGCCTTTTTCTTTTTTGAACCCCGTAGGCATTTTTCTTTTTCGAGACCTGTAGGCCTTGTTTTTTTTTTGAGACCCATATGAATGGGGGGTAGAAAGGATAGAGTGTAAATAGAAGTTTTATTAAATAAATAGAAAAAGAACCTTACACATAATATCTCCGAAGGTTCTTAGAGTGCCAACTGCGTGGTAAGGCCGACCCATCCATCGTCTCCAGGTGATATGACCCTGGTCTGGTAGCTTTCATAACCCGATATGGCCCCTCCCAGTTTGGAGTTAGCTTGCCTTGCTGAGTAGGAACAGTGACAGCCGTCAATCGTAGAACCAAGTCACTCACTTGGAACAAATTCTCCTTGACCTTAGAATTGTAATACTTGGCAGTTTTTTGTTGGTACGCCACTATATGTAGTCGAGCAGTCTCGTGAACATCTTCTAGAAGATCCAGGTCCATCAAGAGGACGTCTTTGTTAGTATCCTCATTGAAGTTCAATACTCTGTAACTCTTTTCCACTACTTCGACCGGGATAACAGCTTCAGAACCGAATGCCAACTTGAAAGGGGTGGCTCCTGTAACCGTTCTTTGGGTGGTTCGATACAACCATACCACACTGGGTAACTCTTGAGCCCATGCTTGCCTCTTCTCTTCCACGCATCGTGTTAGGCCACGCAGCAGAGTGCGGTTGGTGATTTCTGTCTGTCCATTAGTTTCTGGGTGCGCTATCGACGCAAATCTATACCCAATTCTATGGTCGGGGTAAAATTCACTGAAGATTCTGCTTGAGAACTGGGGACCATTGTCGGTAACCAACACTTGTAGGATCCCGTATCTATAGAGGACATCAAGTCTGAAGAATTCTTTAGCTTTATATGCGGTGACCCTTACCATTGCCTTTACCTCCATCCACTTGGTGAAGTAATCAATTGCCACCAAGATATATTGAAGTTGCCCCTTGGCCTGCGGGAAGGGTCCCAGAATGTCCATACCCCAGACTGCGAAGGGAATGGATGAAGGGATAGGTTGCAACTGAGTGCACGAGCAGTGTGACATGGGAGCATGCTTCTGACATGCTTCACAAGTTTTGGCGTGCCTTTCACAATCGCTCATCATATGGGGCCAATGATAGCCCATTCATATGATCTTAAAGTACATGGTGCACCTGCATTGGTGGGCTCTACAGATTCCCTTGTGAACCTCCACCATGATATACTCGGCCCTCGAGGGTGGAACACAATGAAGTAAGAAAGGTATGAGATTTCTTATATAGTACCTCGTCATGAATGACATACGACCCCCCCTGAGTCTGAATGCGCCGGGCTTCCTTCTTGTCTTATGGCAGGACATTTTCTCGTAAATAAGTGAGCAAGGGATCCATCCAACAGGGTTCGACATCTATGAGTAAGACATCTTCCACGGGGTCGATGCTGGGATTTGATAGGTGCTCAACATACACCGGCACATCGAAGCTGCTCAAATCGCTGGACCCTAAGTGCGAAAGGGCATCTGCTTCAGTGTTCTGATCACGAGGTATGCTGACCATCGCAAACTTCTCCAGAGGTTCAATGAACAGTTTTACGAGGGCCATGTATTTAGTGAGACGGTTCTGTCGAGCTTCATAAACCCTCGTAACCTGCCGAACGACCACTTGGGAATCCCCATGCACTAACAAATGGGTAACCCTTAGCCTTGTAGCCAATCTAAGTCTAGCCACTAGGGCTTCAGATTCCGCCACATTATTGGTTGTTGAGAAGCCAAAGCGTACGGATGTTAGTACCTTAAATCCTTCAGGGATGATGAGGACAATACCTGCTTCAACGTCGTCTTTGTTGGAAGCTCCATCTATGTACATGACCCAAGAAGGCTCTTCAGGGCCAAGAAAGATTTTAACCTTAGCTTCTTCAAAAGCTCGCTCTGCATTTGACCCTTCTTCTTCACCGCCTGGAAGGGTACTTTCAATTAAGAAATTTGCCAAGGCTTGTGCTTTGATGGTGGTCCGTGGCTGAAACTTGAGGTCAAATTCCCCTAGTTCGACTGCCCAGTTGATCATACGTCCTAATACGTCTGCTCTAGAGAGGAATTTATTCAGTGTTTTCAAGCTAATAAGGGCAGGATTATAAACATGAAACAAAAGAGATCCTTAACTCAAACTTGGCCATAGAATGAGCTACCATGCCTAAAGGAAGCAAAAGAGAAGAGGAACTAACAATAAGATATTATTGGGGGGTCCGACCCTGCCTAGCTGGGTGTGCAACCCTCCCCCCTATTTTAGTATTTTTGGGTCAGTTTAATACCTGGGATCATGATCTCCTTCACGCACTTGGTCCATTTGGCTCGACCATGATGGGTAGACCTGGTTCAAGGTGGTACGACCGGATTAGTTCGATACGGGTCTTACAACTCCCCCCTACTCATAAAAATTTCATCCTCGAAATTGTTCATACCTTCCGAGTCAAATAGATGAGGGTATTACTTTCGCATAGCATTCTCTTCTTCCCATGTGATTTCTTCCATATCTCTACTTCTCCAGGTGACCTTAACATAATAGATATCACGGTTGCGTAGTCGTTGAACTTTTCAGCTGGTGATTTCAGTTGGTGTTACTTTAAATGTCAAATCATTAGTCAAATCAGGTAGATCTACTGTCAAAACGTACGTTGGATCCTTGACACACTTCTTCAATAAGGAAATATGAAATACGTCATGCACACTTGACATAGATGGTGGTAGTGCTAATTGATAAGCCATTTTTCCACGCTTAGCTAGAATCTCATATGGCTCGACATATCTTGGACTTAGTTTCCCTTTCTGTCCGAACCGTTTCAATCCTCGCATAGGTCCTCGCATAGGCGATACTTTTAAGAATACTTTACCACCCACGACGAATTCAAGGTGTCGGCGTCTAGTGTCTGCATATTGCTTCTGACGGTTCTGAGCTGTTCTCACTCTTTCCTTGTTAATGTCGACCACTCGACAAGTCTCTTCAACAAATTCCGGTCCAACAATACTACGTTTCCCAACTTCATTCTAAAACAAAGGAGTTCGACACTTCCTGCCAGACAATGTGTCACACCCCAATTCTGATCCAACTAGAATGGTGTGAGTGAACCGTCACTGAACCAACGATTCACACCAGGATCTCGAATAGGCCGTGTCCACTCATACAAACCATTACACATAACCACAATCAGAATATAAATATACAGCGGAAGACTTTAAATAAAATGAACTGAGTATCTATTGATAACTTAAATAAATATCCCATTATCCAAATTCAAACACATAAAATAATATCCATACATCCCTTTAATCCAATCGAAAATAAGGAAATTAAATATATAAAATCCGATCAGAGGTACACGCAGAAAGGGCACTCGCATGAAGCGTCATGCTCGTCCTCTCCCGCCTGCACACTCAAAGCAGCAACGTCACCATACGCCGGAGCGTTCACATAATCATCCACAGTGTAACCTGCATCAACATCTAAAACAATGTGTACACAAAGGGTGAGCTCACAACACAGCTCAGTAAGACAATCGAGACGTTTCACAATATTATGCATGAGTAACACTCAGTTTTATGCTGTGGTCTGGTTTTAAGTTTGCAATGTGCTATAGAAAGGTTTGGTGGCCCCCACACCTCTATACACGAGTGTGTGGCACCTCATGGTTCACACCCCCATTGGCCCACATGCACCAATCATGGAATAGAGATAGAGTTAAGATACCCACGTACCTCCCCTGATACTCTACCCATACCAGTACCTAAGCCCCTACTGGCCAGGGCTTGCAAATTGGGATCGCAACTAACCAATCCTATATGTCATCAATGTACGCTCGACCCCAGCACAGCCGTCTACGGCATAGAGATAGAGCTAAGACGTTCCCACACCTCCCCTGATGCCCTATCCGCAACTAACTCACTAGGATAGAAACAATACGCAGACAGACCCTATCCCAACATAACTCCCTACGGCATAGAGATAGAGCTAAAGCATCGTGGACAAGCCAGCGTCGACTCGGAGACCACAGTACCACATAACAATGGCTGGGACAACATCAATATCGGAGACCACCGTACCACGACCTTCCCCTGATGCCCCACCCGTACCAAGCATGTTAAGATAGAATACTACAAAAGGTGGTAATGTGAAGAGCGATCCCAGGCCCATGCCCCACTCCACACACTAACGAAAACAATCACATGCCTAACAGTCACATCCTATCAATGCATGAACGGTAATAATAACCGAAAATAAAGGATGGTATTTGAATATGCACAAACAACACATCTCATATAATCAGATGATTAACAATAATTTACTGTCCCTTAATTGTTAGGTTTGGGTCAGATTCCCTTACTTGACGCTCGTTTGTTAGCTTGCTCCACGTCGCAAGATCCAAACGATATGTCACAAAGTCCTACAACATTATTAGGGTTTCATTAGAATATTTTTCTTAGGGTTTCATGTTGGTCGAAAACCAACACGGTTACAAAATACCCTCACAGAGCTGACCGGTGGCATATACCGGTCGCAGCTCTGTGGGGAAGACTGGTGACCGGTATGGTCAGCCGGTCCCCACAGACCAGCCTCCCGAGGGATACCGGTGGCAACATACCGGTCGCACCATGTGCAACCGGTATAGTCGATCGGTATGTCTCCGGAAGACCATACATGGGTTTTTGACTACCGTCGATCATCCTCCATGGATTTCCAAGGTTTCTCCTATCCATTCTAAGTCTAATCATTGAGTTAGAGTTATCCCCAACTCATTCGAGTCTTGTTTCGATGAATATCATCTCGAAACTCGAATCTAGGGTTTGACGACAACTTAGGGTTTATTGGCCAATTTAGGGTTTTAGATCAATACCTACTTTGCATGGTATTGATCCACCCACACAAGTAAAATAGGATAAGAAGATTGATTCGAACACTTACCGTTGACAGGCGTAGCGTGAGCTTCGTCAAACGGTAATGGCGGCTCCTTCTTCTTCCTCCTAGCTCCTTCTCCTTTCCAACCTCTTTCTCTTCTTTAGGGTTGCGAGAGACAATGGAAAGGATTTGAGGAGGCTTAAGGGTGTATTTATAGGCTAGATTTAGGGTTTAGTAGCCCTACTAGGATTAGGAAACTTCTAGGATTCGAAATCAGGAAAGTAGGACCCGCAGAGACCAATTTCCAGATTCCCGCACATAGCTGCACAGGCCATACCGGTCGACCGGTACCAAGACCGGTACCATCGACCGGTCAACATAAATTGATGACTATTGGTCGTCTTTGGTCCGATTTCATACTTGTTTGTCATCCGCTCGTCCCGTCTGGCCCGGTGATGATCGGAAGACCTGTCACGACACAAAACCAAGGTTTAGACCGGGTTTACGGAGTGCAGGTCTTACAACTCCACCACCCTTAAAAGAAATTTCGTCCCCAAAATTTGCATGTAGGTTCTACAACTCCCCCACCCTTAAAAGAAATTTCGGCCTCAAAATTTGAACGTACCTTGATCGTCAAAAAGGTTAGGGTACTCCTTCCTCATCGCGCTCTCTTCTTCCCAAGTAATTTCCTCCACATTTTGGCTTCTCCAATGCACCTTCACATAATGGATATCCTTGGTTCGAAGTTGCTGAACTTTTCGACTCGAGAGCATCACGGGCACCACTTCGAATGTTAAGTCTTCAATCAAGTCTGGGGGATCAGCGGTCAAGATGTGCGATGGATCTCTGACATACTTCTTCAGTAATGATACGTGGAACACGTTATGAATGCTGGACATAGATGGTGGTAGAGCCAATTGATATGCTACATTACCGCGTCGGTTCAATATCTTATATGGTCCCACATACCTGGGGCAAAGCTTCCCCTTCTTACCAAACCGTTTCAGACCTCGCACCGGTGATACCTTCAAGAATACTTTGTCACCCACTGCAAACTCCAAATCTCGACGTCGATTATCCGCATAGTGCTTCTGTCGGACTTGAGCTGTCTTTACTCTCTCCTTGATATGATCAATCACTCGGCAAGTTTCTTCAACAAACTCCGGTCCTATAATTCTTCTTTCCCCCACTTCGTTCCATAACAGAGGTGTACGACACTTCTTCCCATAGAGTGCTTCGTATGGGGCCATCTGAATTGTAGCCTGATAACTGTTGTTGTAAACGAACTCGATAAGTGATAGCTTCTCATCCCAAGCTCCCTTGAAATCTATTGCACAAGCTCGGAGCATATCTTCCAAAATTTGAATAGTTCACTCTGACTGTCCGTCCGTCTGAGGGTGGAAATCTGTGCTGGACTTCAACTTGGTTCCCATAGCTTTCTGTAATCCTTCTCAG
Source organism: Protea cynaroides (assembly GCA_028583415.1). Lineage (NCBI taxonomy): Eukaryota > Viridiplantae > Streptophyta > Magnoliopsida > Proteales > Proteaceae > Protea > Protea cynaroides. The sequence goes on along the minus strand of CM053276.1, from coordinate 28,658,532 downwards.
AACTTTGATGTAAAACGGGGATCTCTGTCAGATACTATACTCTCTGAAACGCCATGAAGTCTGACTATATTATCAACATATAACTTGGCCGTTTCTCCATGGTATACTGAGGTCTGACCGTAATAAATCGAGCTGTCTTGGTGAGTCGATCCACTATAACCCAAACTGCATCCACTGACCTTGGTGTCAAAGGTAAGCCAGTGACAAAATCCATAGTAATACAATCCCACTTCCACGCAGGTTCTGGTAATGGTTGTAGTAAACCTGCGGGTCTTTGTCTTTCCGCTTTAACTTGTTGACAATTCAGACACTGAAACACGAAACGAGCTATATCAGCCTTCATACCCCTCCACCAATATAGTCTTCTTAGATAATGGTACATTTTGGTACTTCCTGGATGTACCGAATATGGAGTGTAATGAGCTTCAGTCATAACTCGGTCTCTGATATCGCAGTCTTCGCTCTCAGGTATACATAATCGTCCACGATACTTGAGTACCTTGTCTGAATCCAAGGTAAAGTCAGGATTGCTTGCACCCTTCTCTAAGTCTTCTTGCACTGTCTTGAGATGAGGATCCTGTAGGATTGCTACCTTGACTTCATCAACTAGATCCGGCGAGATCTTCAAAGCTGCGAACATCATAGTGAACTTATGAATTAAGCCTTGCTCAACTGGATCTTCTGCAGTCTCTATAATATACTCTTCATCACCTTCGATTGAACTTGAAGCTGCGGCACATAATGCAGCATTTGTACTCGGTCCAACCTCAGGTTTCGATGCCCACTTTCTGCTTAAGGCATCAGCCACCACATTTTCTTTACCCGGATGGTACTGGATGTCGCAATCATAATCTTTCAACAATTTCAGCCATCTCCTCTGTCTCATATTCAGATCCTTCTGAGTGAAAAGATAAGTTAAGCTCTTGTGATCTGACTTGATCTGAAACTTCTCACCGTACAAGTAGTGTCTCCAAGTCTTGATTGCGTGAATAACCGCTTCTAGCTCCAAGTCATGCGTAGGATAGTTCTTCTCATGCTCCTTTAACTGTCTTGATGCGTAAGCAATCACCAGTTCTCCTTGCATCAATACACACCCAATACCCATCCCTGAAGCATCCGTATATAAAGTAAACAGAACACTTGGTTCTGGGATGGTCAAGATAGGTGCAGAGACAAGTCTTGACTTTAAAGTTTGAAAGCACTTCTCACACTCATCTGTCCATATGAATTTCTCTCCCTTCTTGGTCAATCTGGTGAGTGGAACAGCGATCTTGGAGTAATCTTCCACGAATCTTCTATAATAACCAGCCAACCCAAGGAAACTACGAATCTCCGCAACAGATTTTGGTGCTTCCCATCCTACTATAGCAGCTATCTTACTTGGATCAACCTTGATACCGTCTTCAGATATAACATGGCCCAAGAAAGCCACTTCCTTCAGCCAAAACTCACACTTCTTGAACTTAGCATAAAGCTTCTCCTGTCTCAGCCGTTGTAGGGCTGCCCTCAAATGTGCTGTATGAGTCTCCATGTCCTTAGAGTAGATCAATATGTCATCGATGAATACGATGACCGAAGTGTCCAACATATCATGAAACACTCGGTTCATCAGTTCCATAAATGACGCTGGGGCATTGGTCAACCCGAAAGACATAACTAGAAACTCATAATGCCCGTACCTCGTTCTGAAAGCAGTCTTTGGAATATCTCTGGCCTTGATCTTCAATTGGTGATAGCCTGATCGGAGATCGATCTTTGAGAAAACCTTTGCACCCTGTAACTGGTCAAATAAGTCATCGATCCTAGGCAAAGGATACCGATTCTTGATCGTCAACTTGTTCAGTTCACGATAGTCAATACATAGCCTTACACTTCCATCCTTCTTCTTGATGAATAATACAGGTGCTCCCCAAGGCGATATACTAGGTCGTATGAAGCCCTTATCCAATAATTCTTGTAACTGGGTCTTCAACTCTTTTAGCTCGATCGGGGCCATTCTGTATGGTGCTTTAGACACCGGCGCCGAACCTGGCATAAGGTCTATCACAAATTCTGTAGCCCTGTCTGGTGGTAAACCTGGAAGATCTTCTGGAAATACATCTGGAAACTCTCGTACCACCTCTAGATCTTCCATCTTTGGTACCTCGGCAGTGATGTCGACTACAGATACCAGATACCCCACTCCCCCTTTCTCTAAGCATCGCTTGGCTTTTAGGGCAGAGAGAATCAGCTTCCGCTTCCTAGATAGCTTGATCACAGCGAAACTATACTCCCTTCCCTCTTTGTCAGTAAGCACAAGCTTCCTTTCACCACATAAAAGGACGGCCGAATGATGGCCTAGCCAATCCATTCCCAAAATAACATCAAAGTCTGCCATCTCGAGTAGTACTAGGTTTGCTTCTAAGTCTCGACCCTCAATACATACCGTACATGGTCCATAAAATTCGGTCAAAGCCACTTCGACTCCTAGTGGAGAGCGAACTATCAAGCTTGGGTTCAAATGCTTGATTGGTAACTCCATTCGCTTCCCAAAAGAAATCGACACAAAGGAGTGCATGGCCCCAGAGTCAAATAATACTCTGGCGGGTATACCAGCTACATTTACAATTCCTGGAATTTTTTATCATCCCTTAGTTCTATATGCGCATACACACAAATGATAAAGATAAGCCAAATAGTAAGGGATAGAGTCATACCAGTGACCACATCCGGTGATGCAGTTGCTTCTTCAGTGGTGACCGCATAAACTTTTCCTTGCTGGGGCGGTTGCTTCTTAGGTAGAGTGCAGGTCCTTGCAATATGACCCACTTGCTGGCAGTTGAAACACTTTATATTCGGGTTGTATCCGGCATTCTGTGGCACAGGTGGTACCGCATTGTTCCTTGCAGGTACTGCAGTGGTCGGAGCCCTGTATGGGCGAATGGTCTAGTATTACCGCCACTCGAACTCTCACTAGCAGGTCTCTTCACTCCCCTGTTCTGAGCAAAGAAGCTATCCCTCTGACTGGACTCTATCACCCTCGCAACCTGCACAGCCTCATTGTAGATCTTCTTGTCCAAACCCAATATGTACTCTCTGATGCTTCCACATAGTCCCATAGTGAACCTATGTGTCTTGGTCTCTTCCTCTTGCATACTTGCCAGTGCGAAGAAGAATAGTTCTTCATACCTCTGCTGATAAGCATCCACGGTCGACTGAGATTGTTGTAGGTTGAGGAACTCCTTCTCCATTTGATCCCTGAAACTCTTCGGAAAATATTTATCGAAGAAGGCAGCTTTAAACACTTCCCAACCCACCAGTGTATACTTAGTCTCCAGATATGCCCGTGTAGAATTCCACCAAGCATTTGCATCTTCTCTTAGCATGTGAGTAGCAAATAAAACTTTTTCCTCTTCTGTACATGTCATCAGACGGAAATTCTTCTCCATCTCTGCAACCCACTGTGCTAGCCACAATGGTTTCCTTGTTCTACCAGTGAATGATGAAGGCTTCAACTTCAGGAATCTATCCACTGCCCTACTCAGATCGTGCTGTCCCTGCGTGTCTGCTCCTTACCATGGTGGTGGGTACGGATAAGCTCCCGAGTAAGCAGAAGGCAATGGGAACTGATGCGGTGGTGGTATGTTCTGTGCTTGGCCCCTCGGCCTTGGACTACCCTGCATCGGCTGTGAGGACATTTTCTCTCCAGACTCAGGCGTATCTCCAGTGGGAACAGAACCTGATGGTCTGAGCATCTTCAGTACTTCGCTCAGAAACTCCTTCTGTTGAGCTTGCATCTGATAGACCAGGTTTGTAACAATGGTCTCTGAATTCCTGTGGGGTGGACCAGGTAAATTTGTCGGCACTTCTGGGACCTGTTCCTCCTCCACTTCCGGACTTGGCTCTCTAACATGGTCTTGTTCAACCTGTTCTTCCTCTAGGCGCATCCTGACCTGATGAAACTTCCGACCCCTACGACCGTTTACACCTGCCATCTCAGACTATTTTTTTATTTGGATCTGAGAAGAAGACATAACACGTGAGAACCTCAATAATAGCAGTGTTAGTCTTGCATAATACAAGGGAAAATAGTCGAGAAGTAAAATTTCAATTTACACAATTTTTAAAAATTTTTAAGAAAATTTTTCCAACTTTTCTGGTGCATACCGGTCGCAACATACCGGTCGCACCTCTGTATACAGGGTTGCGACCGGTATAGTCGATCGGTCAGAACTAAAATTCTGACTGAGACATAGCGGTCGCACCTGGGGTGATACCGGTCGACCGGTATAGGCAAAAACCGTCGACCGGTATGCCCAAATTGGCTTTAAAATCGCAAAAAAGTGAGATTTTTCTCAAATTTCCAATTTTTTTCTTCTCCGGTGGCGATTCTCCTCTGGGTTCTGAGTTGCTACAGTCCGACCAGTGCCATTTGAAGCCGATTCCTTCCATTCCACGCGTAGAACATCGTCTCCAGGTAGGTCTCTTCCCTCTCTCTCATGTTTTTAGATATTTTCCATATCGTCATTATGTAGAAATTTAGGTTTTTCATTGTTCGAGATGTTTCAACCATAGGAACTCTTTTCCTTCGGCTAGGAAAGGGTTTAGGGACCCCCAAGAGCAAAAGCCCTCAACTAATTTGGGGTTTCACCGAACGGTTTTGATAAAAATCGAATTTTTCACCTTTTTGACCTAGGTTTTCCATTTTTTTGAAATTTCTTGATTTTTCTTAATTTCTTGAAATTTCATGTTGTAAATGCTTGTGATTGGTTTGTTGAAGAGTGTGGGGGTTACGTAAGTCCTCCTCCCCATGTTTTTGGGTGAGTTCGAGGCTTTTTCCCAATTTATAGTCGTTATGCTGCTGAAATTTTGACAAAATCTAACTTTTTCTTCTAATTTTTTTTGTTTTGCAGTTTAAATGGCTCCACGATGCGCTCTCGGGAAACGCCCTCATGGCTCGAGTTCGCGTGCTCCCCAGCCACCAGTTTCTCAGCTTGACGAGCACTGGTTTCGTTCTCTTGAGGCACAAGCTCGATTCCCGTGGTTCGATAATAAAAGCATAGAATCCGGGCGTCATGTTAACTTGGAGCAGTTAGACCAGTTCGACGTGCGAGCGGCGTTTGACAGGCTTGGTTGGTTTCCCTTCATTTCATACACCGACACCACCCGTCCAAACCTGGTTAAGCATTTCTTTGCTAACCTGGAGCTGCACGGAGATGTGAACGATCCCAACCAAGGTAGGGATTTACGTATCTCCAGTTATGTCCGGGGTGTTCCCATTTCCTTTAACACCCATCAGCTGGCCGACCTTCTAGGGTTTCCAAATGATGGATAGCTAGTATATTGCCCTCCCAAAGCGAAGGGCTATCTGACTGAGGACCTGCGTCGAGAGATGGCTCATCAGATCCTCAACCCTGGGGCTCCTATGAAGGCAACTAGCTTGAGACCTGTGCCTCGGGTCTACAGTCGCATCATCCAGCACAACATCGTCCCCCAGAGCGGCCATTATAGTGAGTTATCCCAGCTCACTCAGTACATCACTTATCGTGGTCCGCACCGGGGGAGCGGGTCTCTCTCCCATACCTCATCATTAGGACCATGCATCAGGGCGACCCTGGCCGATCAGGCCAGTAACCTTCCATATGGTCGTCTCATCACCTTCCTGTTACGTCGTCTGGGCGTGAGCATGAGAGGCGAGGTAACCGTTGAGGATACTATGACGTCCGATATAGACTAGGACGCCATTCAGAGGATGCAGATGGTTGATTTGCCGGTTAGCGATGACGAGTTGGAGGCTCGCCCTCGCCCTCTTGGGAGGGTAGCAGCCGCGGCGGCAGTAGCAGCAGTAGCCAATGTGGCCTATGCAGCCGAGCTCGAGCCGGGTGATGACGAGGATAGAGCCGAGGATGTACCAGTGCCAGCTCCACGGCCCTACACCAAAGACACCTCCGTCCCTACTTCTACCGCTGGACCATCTCAGCCTCCCTCCGACACCATGATGAGTATGATGATGGAGATCAGGGACACTCAGCGCGAGATGAGCCACGACTTGGCGCAGTTGGCTCGCAGTCTCAGAGTCACACAGGATCAGGTGCACTGGCTCAGGGTTGCTTACGAGCGAGACTATGATATAGCAGACCCTATTCCTCCCAGGCCCCCTACCCCATGATTATCCCCTTAATTTCTTTCACTTATGACTGTTTATAATACATGGTAACTGTCCGGTTTGTGGACTGTACCCTGTAGCACTATATCATTTGCTACAATTTTCTTAATTAATGGAAATTTTTATGGTTTTTCCTAACTAGTGCATGTGTAAATGTTAAGTTCCACATTTAATATAGTACATTATTCTCTTTCTTAGTCCATCTCAGGTATCAAACAATGCTTAGGGTGTGTTTGTATTAAAATTTTTAATATTTCCTAACTCAGTTCATCGACCCAGTTAAGTGTAATATGGTTTGTTGGACAGAGCCCGAGAGCTCTGATACCAAGTTGTCACACCCCAATTCTGATCCAACCAGAATGGTGTGAGTGAACCGTCACTGAACCAACGATTCACACCAGGATCTCGAATAGGCCGTGTCCACTCATACAAACCATTACACATAACCACAATCAGAATATAAATATACAGCGGAAGACTTTAAATAAAATGAACTGAGTATCTATTGATAACTTAAATAAATATCCCATTATCCAAATTCAAACACATAAAATAATATCCATACATCCCTTTAATCCAATCGAAAATAAGGAAATTAAATATATAAAATCCGATCAGAGGTACACGTAGAAAGGGCACTCGCATGAAGCGTCATGCTCGTCCTCTCCCGCCTGCACACTCAAAGCAGCAACGTCACCATACGCCAGAGCGTTCACATAATCGTCCATAGTGTAACCTGCATCAACATCTAAAACAATGTGTACACAAAGGGTGAGCTCACAACACAGCTCAGTAAGACATTCAGACAGTTTCACAATATTATGCATGAGTAACACTCAGTTTTATGCTGTGTTCTGGTTTTAAGTTTGTAATGTGCTATAGAAAGGTTTGGTGGCCCCCACACCTCTATACACGAGTGTGTGGCACCTCATGGTTCACACCCCCATTGGCCCACATGCACCCATCATGGAATAGAGATAGAGCTAAGATACCCATGTACCTCCCCTGATACTCTACCCATACCAGTACCTAAGCCCTTACTGGCCAGGGCTCGCAAACTGGGCTCGCAACTAACCAATCCTATATGTCATCAATGTACGCTCTACCCCAGCACAGCTGTCTACGGCATAGAGATAGAGCTAAGGCATTCCCACACCTCCCCTGATGCCCTATCCGCAACTAACTCACTAGGATAGAAACAATACGCAGGTAGACCCTATCCCAACATAACTCCCTATGGCATAGAGATAGAGCCAAAGCATCGTGGACAAGCCAGCGTCGACTCGGAGACCACAGTACCACATAACAATGGCCGGGACAACATCAATATCGGAGACCACCGTACCACGACCTTCCCCTGATGCCCCACTCGTACCAAGCATGTTAAGATAGAATACTACAAAAGGTGCTAATGTGAAGAGCGATCCCAGGCCCATGCCCCACTCCACACACTAACGAAAACAATCACATGCCTAACAGTCACATCCTATCAATGCATGAACAGTAATAATAACCGAAAGTAAAGGATGGCATGTGAATATGCACAAACAACACATCTCATAAAATCAGATGATTAACAACAATTTACTGTCCCTTAATTGTTAGGTTTAGGTCAGATTCCCTTACCTGACGCTCGTTTGTTAGCTTGCTCCACGTCGCAAGATCCAAACGATATGTCACAAAGTCCTACAACATTATTAGGGTTTCATTAGAATATTTTTCTTAGGGTTTCATGTTGGTCGGAAACCAACACGGTTACAAAATACCCTCACAGAGCTGACCGGTGGCATATACCGGTGGTAGCTCTGTGGGGAAGACTGGCGACCGGTATGGTCAGCCGGTCCCCATAGACCAGCCTCCCGAGGGATACCGGTGGCAACATACTGGTCGCACCATGTGCAACCGGTATAGTCGACCGGTATGTCTCCGGAAGACCATACATGGGTTTTCGACTGCCGTCGATCATCCTCTATGGATTTCCAAGGTTTCTCCTATCCATTCTAAGTCTAATCATTGAGTTAGAGTTATCCCCAACTCATTCGAGTCTCGTTTCGATGAATATCATCTCGAAACTCGAATATAGGGTTTGATGGCAACTTAGGGTTTATTAGCCAATTTAGGGTTTTAGATCAATACCTACTTTTCATGGTATTGATCCACCCACACAAGTAACATAGGATAAGAAGATTGATTCGAACACTTACCGTTGACAGGCGTAGCGTGAGCTTCGTCGAACGGTAATGGCGGCTCCTTCTTCTTCCTCCTAGCTCCTTCTCTTTTCCAACCTCTTTCTCTTCTCTAGGGTTTGCGAGAGACAATGGAAAGGATTTGAGGAGGCTTAAGGGTGTATTTATAGGCAAGATTTAGGTTTAGTAACCCTACTAGGATTAGAAAACTTATAGGATTCGAAATCAGGAAAGTGGGACCCACAGAGACCAATTTCCAGATTCCCGCACATAGCTGCACAGGCCATACCGCTCGACCGGTACCAAGACCGGTACCATCGACCGGTCAACATAAATTGATGACTATTGGTCGTCTTTGGTCCGATTTCATACCTGTTTGTCATCCGCTCGTCCCGTCTGGCCCGGTGATGATCGGAAGACCTGTCACGACACAAAACCAAGGTTTAGATCGGGTTTACGGAGTGCGGGTGTTACACAGTGCTTCATAGGGTGACATCTGTATAGTAGCCTAATAACTATTGTTATAAGCGAACTCAATCAATGGTAACTTTTCATCCCATGATCCTTTAAAATCAATTACACATGCTCGAAGCATTTCTTCTAGAATCTGAATTGTACGCTCTGACTGTCCATCTGTCTGTGGATGGAATGCGGTACTAAACTTCAATGTTGTACCCATAGTCTTTTGCAATCCTTCCCAAAACATTGAAGTAAATCGTGGATCTCTATCGGACACAATGCTTTCAGGTACACGGTGTAATCGCACAATGTTATCTACATACAGCTTAGCTAACCTCTCCAATGTATACTGAGGTCGTATAGGTATAAAACGAACAGTTTTAGTCAGGCGGTCTACAATCACCCAGACTACGTCAACTACTCGATGAGTCAATGGTAATCCTGTGACGAAGTCCATAGTGATGCAGTCCCATTTCCATGCTGGCTTCAGTAACGGCTGTAACAGTCCTGCCGGTTTTTGTCGTTCAACCTTTACTTTCTGAAAATTTAGGCATTTAGACACGAACGTAGCTATATCTGCTTTCATTCCTCTCCACCAATATAATTTCTTTAGATCATGATACATTTTTGTACTTCCAGGATGTATCGAATAGATGGTGGTATGGGCTTCTTTCATCAATCGGTGTCTAATGTCCAAGCTTTCTGTTTCAGGTACACATATTCTTCCTTTGTATTTCAGTACCTTTTCTTCGTTCAAGGTGAACTCAGGGATAGTCCAACCATTTTCGATGTCCTCTTGTACCGTTCTTAGGTAAGGATCTGATTTGATAACTGTCTTTACTTCATCAATTATATCTGGTATAATCTTCAATGCGGCAAACATATTTGAAAACTGATGAATAAACCCTTGGTTGGCTGATCCATCCGGTGCATCTATCACAAACTGCTCATTATAGTGACTGAATACCTTCCCGGTAGTACACATTACGATAGTTGTGCTAATCTCTCCCTGCAATTTTATCATTGCCTTTCTACTCAACGCATTGACTACTACATTAGCTTTCCCCGGATGATACTGGATATCACAGTCATAGTCTTTCAATAATTTCAGCCATCTTCTTTGTCTCATATTCAACTCCTTCTGATTAAATAGATAAGTAAGACTTTTATGATCTGATTTAATCTGAAACTTCTCCCCGTACAGGTAATGTCTCCATATTTTGACAGCATGTACTACTATCGCTAGTTCCAAATCATGAGTGGGATAGTTCTTCTCATGTGTCCTCAACTGTCTTGAGGCATAGGCAATTACTTGTACTCCTTGCATAAGTACACATCCTAATCCCAGTCCTGAAGCATCAGTGTACAAAATAAACGGCTGTCTTGGAATCGGAATGATCAAGATTGGAGCTGATATCAATCTAGCCTTCAAGGTTTGATAACTCTTCTCGCATTTATCAGTCCAAACAAACTTTTCACCCTTCTTAGTAAAACTGGTAAGAGGTACGGCAATTCGGGAATAGTATTCCACAAATCGTCAATAATACCCAGCTAGACCCAAGAAACTTCTAATTTCTGCAACGCTCTTTGGTGCTTCCCACTTCACGATAGCTTCGATCTTGCTAGGATCCACTTTAATTCCTTCAGCAGTTACAACATGGCCTAGAAATGTGACTTCCTTTAGCCAGACCGAAGATCAATCTTGGAGAGCACTTTGGCACCTTGCAACTGATCGAACAGGTCATCGATCCAAGACAATGGATACCGATTCTTGATTGTCAGTTTATTCAGTTCTCAGTAGTCTATACACAAGCGAACGCTACCGTCCTTCTTCTTCACGAATAATACTGGCGCTCCCCATGGTGATATGCTAGGGCGAATGTAACCCTTGTCCAGTAGTTCTTGTAGTTGTACTTTCAATTCCTTTAGTTCAGTAAGAGCCATTCAATAAGGTGCTTTCGATACTGGTGCGGCTCCAGGTATAAGATCTATAACAAACTCTGTAGCTCGGTCGGGTGGTAATCCTGGTAGTTCTTTAGGAAATATGTCTGGAAAGTCACGCACGACATCAATATCTTCTATTCGTGGTGCTTCCTTGGTAAGGTCGACCACAGATACTAAATACCCGACTGCTCTTTTCTCAAGGCACTTCCTAGCCTTTAATGTAGAGAGTATGAGCTTTCGTTTACGGGGAAGTTTGGTTCCCAAAAAATTGAACTCTGATCCTTCCTTGTCTTTAAATGTCAGCTTCTTTTCGGCACATAATAGGTTTGTAGAATGCCTAACCAACTAGTCCATTCCCAAGATGATGTCAAAGTCTGCCATCTCGAGTTGAATCAAGATTGCATCTAAGGTTTTCTCGTTAATGAGAACTGGACATGGCCCATAACCTTTTTCTAATCCCACTTCTAATCCCATTGGTGGTCGTACAAGTAGTTTGTAGTCTAATGTTTTGATGGGTAAATTCAGCTTCTTTCCAAATGACACAGATATAAAAGAATGAGTAGCTCCTGAGTCAAAGAGTACTTTAGCGGGTATGCCATTTATAGGTACGATACCTGTGATTTGTTTTGATTTAGTCTACATGCTCATACAATGTAAGACAACTTTAAAAAATAATTTAAGTCATACCTGTGACCACATCAGGCGATGCGACAGCATCCTCAGATGTAACCGCGTAAACTTGTCCTTGATGTAGCTGCTTCCTAAGCATAGGACATTCCCTTGCCATATGTCCCACTTGATTGCAGTTATAACATTTTATCCCTTCATTAATTGGCTTTTGTTGCTGTTGAGCTACTGGAGTAGTCTTGGTTGCAGCGGTAAAGCCTTGAGCACGGAAGGGTTTGAATGTCTTCTTATTCCCTCCGTTATAAGAATTTTCAGCTGGCCTTTTTATACCTCTGTTTTGCATGAAATAACTCTCCTTCTGGCTCGATTCTATAACTCAAGTAATTTGTGCCGCTTCATTATAGATTTTCTTTTCATGTCCCAGAACATGCTCGCGGATGCTTCCCCTAAGTCACATGACGAACCTTCGGGTCTTGGTGTTTTCCTCTTGCATACTGGTGGGTGCAAAGAAGAACAGCTCCTCATAACGGTGTTGATATGCATCCACGGTCATCTGTCCCTGATATAAGCTCAGGAACTCTCTTTCCATAGAATCTCTGAAACTTCTAGGAAAGTACTTCTCAGAGAATGCCTTCTTATAAATATCCCAAGTCAGTTGGGCGTGCTTTGTTAATAAATATGTCCTAGTAGACCTCCACCAATGGTGTGCATCTCCTTTCAGCATAAAGGTGGCACACAACACTTTTTCTTCTTCATTTAATGTCATCATCATAAAATTTCTTTCTATTTTGTCAACCCAGTGTGCCAGCCATAAAGGATCTGCTGGCTTGCCATTAAATTCTTTGGGCTTCAGTTTCAGAAAATGCTCCACCAGTCTGGAGTGGTCTAGTTGTTGCGGGACATACGCCCCATACATAGGTGGTTGGTGTTGATATCCACCTTGAGCTAACTCAGGATTTTGTACTTGAGCCTGCATGATGGGAGTCTGAGGTGCGTGGGGTACTGTATTACTTTCCCCTATAGCTGTGCTTGCCTGTCCTGCTGGCATTGGTGGTGTCTGTGCAGCTGGAGAAGTTATGCCTATGGTAGCTTGTATAGTAGCTTGTGCCTGTTGCATTTGCTGCAGCTGTTAGACCAAGTTCATTACGACTGTAGCCAGGTCTGTAGGTGGAGCTGGCAAATTTGTAGGGTTTGGCTGCCCATTAATGATGGATGGTGCCGTGTTCATATTCCCCTATATTTCTGGGTGTGTCTAGCTGTCTTCCCCCACAGGTGGTGGTGGTGGGATAGAGTTACGGCTTCGTCTGGTTACTATGCGTTCAGCCATTGTCTAATCTGGTAGTGGGATTGCCTGAAAATCATTGAACACGTGACACAATTATTATTTAATTCATTCTCATATTTTAAAACCACTAACAAATGCAAATTTCAAAATTTTCAGATCATTCTGTCGAAAATGCTGTATTTTCACTGCAGGGTCGATGGTGGGGGTCGATGGTTATCCGACCCTAGGATCGACCTTGGGGAATCACTGATTTTTCCCGAGAGCCGAGGGTCGATATGGGGGTCGATGGGTGTCTGACCCTGGGTGCGACCCCTGGTTCTCTGTCAGATTACCGAGAGCCAAGGGTCGATGCGGGGGTCGATGGGTGGGTCGATGGTTTTAGTCGAATTTTCCGACCCCCGGACTAAAAATCAGTTTTTTAAGTTTCGATTCTGAGTCCATTTCCCATTATTTCTCCTCCGCTCCGACTCGCCTCTTCCCTCTGAGTTGCTACAGTGACAACTCTGATCCGTTGGTGGTTTGTGCTTCTTGTTTCGACGTCTACACCTCCTCTACAGGTGTATCTTCTACGTTTTCATGTTTTTAGGTTTTCTTACCTAGGTTTTTGCTCGTATATCTCGTTTTCTTCAAATTAAACTTTTTCCAACCGTAAAAATTCGATTTTTATTGGGGGCTTTTGTTGTTGGTGACTCAAGGAACGAAAGCCCTCAAAAATATTTGAGTTTCATCGGTTGGTTATCGAGAAACTCGAAATTTACCCTTTTTGCCCTAATTTTGTCGAGATTTTGAATTTCTTGAAATTTCTTCCAATTCAATCTCATTAGCTAAAATTTCTGACTGTATGAGTCTTACAGGATAGTTTAGGATCTATGTAAGTCCTCCTGCCCACGTGTATGGGTGAAAAGTGAGGCTTTTGACCAATTTACGTCGTTCTAATGTCAAAATTTTGGGTTTTTCATCTCTACTAAAGCCATTATTTATTTTTCTTTCTTATTTGCAAATACTATGGCTCGTACCAAAGTACCTAGTGTTTGCGACCGTCTTTGCTTCCGTTCCACTGAAGTCGAGATGCAATATGACCGCTACGCTCATAAGAAAGTAGAGGGAGGTCGCAAGGTGGACTTGGCTAGCTTGGCCTTGTTCGACATAGAGAGGGCTTTTGGCGATATGGGATGGCTCCCTGTCATCACCTATGATCCCTGTACCTGTCCTGACTTGGTACGCCAGTTTTATTGTAATCTCCAAGTGGTGGGGGATTACAACGACGTTGAGAGGGGTAGTGAGCTCAGGATCACTAGCTATGTCAAGGGAATTGAGATTTCCTTTGACTATCGGCAGCTAACGGATTTGCTGGGTATCTCATATGACGGCTCCTTCGTATTCTGTGCCCCTGGAGAGCCCCAGTTCTTTTCATTACAGATGAGGGCTGAGATAGACCGTCAGCTCATCAGACCTGATCGTTGGGAGATGAAAGCGAGTTACCTATGTTCCGATCCACGAGTGTACTGCAAGATCATTCAGTACAACCTGATACTGCAGAGTGGACATTACGAGAGGGTCTCCCAGTTGACCTAGTAACTACTGTACTGCATATGCACTAGGTAGCCCATCTGCCTTCCTTACATCATCATGCGGACGATGATTAACGCTATGTTGCCCAGTCATACTGGCAACCTGCCTTATGGATGCATGATCATCACGTTGCTTACCCGCCTGGGTGTTGACTTGCTGGATGAGAAGATTCAGGAGAAATCCTTCTCATTACCTCTGGATTGGGAGGCCATCTATAAGATGGGCATGCGGGATGCCCAGGTCAGCGATGAGGAGAGGAACATGATGGTGCACCCTCGCACTCGAGTGGAGATGGCTGACGCTGAGGCAGCAGCAGCAGCCGCTGGAGAAGGGGTTCATGGGGATGATGACGATCGTCTGCACATGGATGTGGATGCCATACCTCCTCCATCACCTACTCATGCTACAGGAGCTGGTCCTTCTTCTTCAGCTGGCCCTTCATATGCAGCTGGTCCTTCGTATACACCTTCTGATGATATGAAGGGGATATTGCATGAGATACGAGAGGCTCAGCGCATGTCTGATTTGAGGATGGGAGAAATTCTAGAGGCTCAGCGCTTGTCTGATCAGTGGGTGGGAGAGCTTAGGGATGCTCAGCGCGTGACCGACCAGCGGGTGGCTTGATTAGAGTCTACGTTGAGGACTATGATAGAGACCGTGAAGCACCGCCTCCCCCATCACCTCCAGCTTCTTGATGTATTTCTTTTATCTTTCTTTTGTACTTCAGAGTAACTGTTTGGGTTGTGGACTGTACTTAGTCATATATATAAACGTTTATTCTTCTTTTGGTTGTATATAAATTTGTTTCTCATTTAATAGATGCATTATTCTCTTTCAGTTTTGTCTCAAACAAGATGGATGCTTATGATGTGTTATTATTACATCTTTTTAAATTTTATCCTATCTCAGTTCATGAACTTTTGTGAAAGTATACTGGTTTCACAGATAGGGCCTGAGATGCTCTGATACCAAGTTGTCACACCCCAATTTCGTACTATTCAGAATGGTGTGATGAACCACTAATAAACCAACGGTTCAACCAGGATCTCTAATAGGCTGTGTCCATTGAAAATAAAACCATACACATCCACAACCATAATCAGAATAAATACACAATAGCAGAAGTCTTATAGTAAATAAACTGAGAAATCTAACTGTGATAATCATAAATAAAATATCAATTTATTGTTGTATCAACTGAGTCATAAATAAATAAAATATCAATTACATTCCTTTAATAATTCAAATGAAAATCTAATCGAATACGCATGAGTTGCACTTGCATGAGGAGTCATGCGTATCCACTAAGTTTTCAGCTTTCATTACCGCCATGTGCCCGTACACAGGAGCATTCATATAATCTTCAACAGTGGTACCTGCATCATCAACTAAAAATATTCGACGTCGAGAGGGTGAGCACACATCATGGCTCAATGAGCAAACAAAACAATACAGCAATCATATGCATGCATTCAATTCATATCTATGGTCTGGTAAATAAGTTTGTAATGCGCTATAGAAAGGTTTGGTGGCTACCTCGCCTCTATGGATAGGTTGTGGAGGACCACCCAAAGGTTAACGTTTATTGTCGTCCCCATCTACCCTACCATGGAATAGAGATAGAGCTAAAGTGCTGAGGCTCGGCCTATGACACTTCCCCTGATACTCTACCCATACCAACACGTAAGCCCCTGCTGGTGAGGGCTCACAAACTGGGCTCGCAACTAACCAATCCTATTGCCAAAGAGTGTATCCAAGGCCTCACCCCAGCATCCCTCAATATGTCCATAGAGATAGGGCTAAGGCCCCCCGACAGAGTTAGAGACTATACAGTCTGAGACCACCTCCCCTCATACCCTACAACGTAATAGTTCTGCTAAGGTAATGGCGATACGACGATGTCAGTGGACAAGACTTGAGTTAGAGATAGAGTTAGAGTGCTGAGGCCCGGTCTATGACACCCCCCCTGATACTCGCTCGCATCAAGCACACCAACCACACACATACATTCACATGCCTATTCCTATCATCATCATCATCATCATGTTATAAATAATAAATTTAAATATGCATGAACAGTAATAATAGAAATATTGGATGACATGTTGAATGTACATGACAAACATACACGCATAGAATCAATCATGGCATTGGACTCAAGAATAAAATAGTTTATTATTAACCAATTAGTTTAGGTCTTGTTCCCTTACCTTTGCTTGATTGTAGATCCTCTTTCAAGCTTTAAAAATCAACTAAATATCACTATTATATCACTAGAACACCTAATCAAGTCGATAGAATTTAGTTAGAATTAATTCTGATTTTAAAAAGCTTACTGTTAACTGGGGGTCGATGCCAGGGTCGGATGTTCCATCGACCCTGGGTGCTACCACCCCTATTCTAGACTTCCCGAACACTGGGGGTAGATGCTAGGGTCTGATAGGGTCGATTCTCCATCGACCCCCCGTGCGACCCCCCGTGGATTTAGTCGAAATTTTCATCCTACAGTCCATTCCTTCGTGTTTGGGTCCTATGGCTTGCTTCTATAATCCATTCCATACATGTTCTATGGTTTAGAACCATAGTTTATTTACCTACATGGTTTTAATGATCTCCTCCATGGTTTTCCATTGAAACCTAATCATGGATGGATGATTTAGGTTTCTTTTAGATCATACTATCTTCACTATCCATTCTAAGGTCTTTAAAATTACATGGAGATAGTATCCATACCTGAGAAGAATTAGGCTTGTTTCTCTAAAGCCTTCTCTTTGGTCTTCTTCTCCACTTTCCTTCTCTTCTCCTTCTCTTTTCCTTCTCTTCTCTTTATCTCAATCCAATTAAGGTTCTAAAAGGGGTGAAAGAGGATTAGGGACGTCCTATTTATAGAGTAGAAACTCCAAAAATAAGTCCCACTGAGATTAGGAAAGAATCCCATTGAAATTTAGAAAGTTTCCAAATCACGGTTTCTGTCGGCAGACTGGGGGTCGATGAGGGGGTCGGAGATCCCGTCGACCCCTGGTTCTAAGTTGTCCGACCCCCGGTTAGAAACTCAGGGTCTGACTTTTATATTGGGGGGTCCGACCCTGCCTAGCTGGGTGTGCGACCCTCCCCCCTATTTTAGTGTTTTTGGGTCAGTTTAATACCTGGGATCGTGATCTCCTTTACGCACTTGGTCCATTTGGCTCGACCATGATGGGTAAACCTGGTTCAAGGTGGTAAGACCAGGTTAGTTCGATACGGGTCTTACATGCAAGTCCACCCTCCTCCCCCCACCCAAAGAAAAAAAAAAGAAAAAGGAAAGGAATCAATGGTTATGCTTACCACAGAGATTAGGGAATCCGGGAGAGAGGGTTACGATGTTTTAACTTTTTGAGACCAAGTCTACTAAAGTCTACTCACGCTTCTCTTTTGCACAGGAAGATTAAGAAATAGATCAGAGCGTTAAGCAGAAGGGAATAGGCTTTCAAGATTTTGATGAACTTGATATGACACTGAGAGGGGGGGGTGAATCAGTGTCTGAAACTTTTTCCTGATAAATTCACTGCTACCCAGAGCTGATGGATATTTGATTTTTATATACACACAAGCGTATGCAAATCCACCTCGCTACCACTCAGTGGCCAGGTCTACCAGATTTCTACACCCACCCTGTAAGCCATTCCACACACTCCAAAATATACTAGATAACAAACACAAAGAACATAGAGATATTACGTGGTTCACCACCACCATATGTGATGGCTAGTCCACGGAGTAATGCCCCACGGGCTCCGTACTTACTCAATACTCAACTTTTAGTCTCTTACAGACAAGGATACTTACCCTAGATTTTCTCAGCATAAAACTGAGAGGGCGTAACAATGCTAGGATTCAGGCTTCAATAGCCAGTGTCCAGCACCCACTGAACACAACACAAATAAAATATTTTTGGGGCTTATAAGAATTGTCCTACAATGAAACCCACAAACTAGATAGGTATTCTATTTTTTCTTTTCACCTATAATAGCATACAGTGCATAGAAAACATTAAAAGGAAAGGGAATGAGAAAATCTCACAACCGATATTCTTGAATGGCAAGCAATAATTTTTGAAGCTCCACACTACTTTGAGAATCCTTAAACAGCCTTCAATGATAGTAAAACTTGATTCATAGAGCACACCTTGCTCATAGGCTTCCAATCTCCTCCACACAACCCATAATCACCATGAATGGAAAAATAAAAAGTCTACCAACCTCTCACAGGGATTCAACAATCCATTGATGAGCAGAGAAGAGGTAATTGGTGATGAATCATCCCATAGGGCACGAAAACCTAGATAAGCCTTTTCTTAAGCTTCAAGACGCTCTTTTTAATTTTTCTCTCACTTTTTTGACTCCCAACGACGCCCAATAGGTAGAGGGCTCAAAAATAAGGAAACTGGAACTTGAACAGACTGATTTGGAGCTCGGATGAGGAAGTTATGGCGGTTTGAAGTTCGGCCAACCAGAAATAACAAAATGGCATCTTTTGGAGGTTTATCGTGCACCCGCGCCGCACCGTAGCCACGCTGCGCCGATGCGTTGTCGAGATCGCATTGGTGGAGATGGAATCATCTCTGCTAGCCATTGGATAACCTTAAAAAGGCAGGATCTCATTATCTTCGTTGGATCCGCACAGATCGCGTCTCCAAAAATCGGCTTGAACGACAGCCTTTGGATCTGGATCTGCGCCACTGTTGCACTAAACACGCGCCATATGTGATCAAGAGGAATCTCTATAGTTTGCAGGCCATCATATTACATTGCCTCCGACCAATGAGAAGCGTCGCGGGAGCATCAAGACGCGATTGTCACATAACACATAATCCCGCCTTTATCTGGTCCATCAGATTAGAATCTAAGCTTTGTGGCTTTATTTTGGTCGCCGATCTTGCATTTTCTCCCTTTTTGCTTGACGAAAAGCCCTTGAGAACCTTTGAAAAGGCCTCTGTAACTATCAATTTCATTAACAAAACCCTGTAACCGAGTTTTTGGCCGAATGGTGCTTCTCTTTAAGCACCCCATTGAACACATGGCTTCTCTCTCTAGACATTTTATCAAACAGGTAGTGCGTGTCAGAGGGGGGGGCATGGCCATGCGGCAGTGGGTTTGCGGGCCTTGCTTCCTTGCGGGCCTGCTGCTGCAAGGCATGCCATGGCTGTTGCCTAGCATGCAGCTGTGGCATGCCAAGCCATGGCTGGCCTCGGCTATCTGATGCCACGGCTAGTCTACGGCCAAACTGGTAACCAGTGGGTCCCACCCACACCTGGGTCCCATAATTTTCTCTCTCTCCTCTTTCTCTCACTATAGTCTCTCTCTTGATTTCTCTCTCTTTATGCTCGCTTCATATTTAATGCTTCAAGATGCCACAACACTGAAAAAGATGCAGAAGATGCCAATAATCCCATCAAAACTATGCCACATCATCAGTGGGGTCCACAGACACTCTCTCTCCTTAAACTAAGCTAATTTTATCAACAATTACAATCCAAAGGTCAACAATCTCTCCCTTTGGAATTATTGGCAACCCACTCTCTGCATGAAATATCTCTCCCCCTTTGACAACAAGAACAAAGGGAAAGGCCACATAGGAGTGCCCACCGCAACTTCCCATTCCTATGGGCGCTCCAGAAACACAAACTCAACACCATAGGAACACAAAAAATATCAACAGACTCCCCCTGAGTCCTAAATAGGGAGCACAAAAAATATTAATAGAGCAACCAAACACTGCTCCCCCCTCACTCCAAGCTCCTTAATGCTTGGGGAGGATAACCACTCCCAACTTCTGTCTCAAGTAATCAAACTGTTCTCTGGGAAGTGGCTTTGTGAAGATATCTGTAATCTGCTCTGCTGTGGGAATAAACTCTAACTGAACTTCTCCTTCTAGGACCTTCTCTCTCAAAAAGTGATACCGAATGGCTATGTGCTTCGTCCTGGAGTACATAACTGGATTTTTAGATATATTTATGACACTAGTGTTATCACAAAACATAGAAATAGGTTTTTCTGATTTAATGCATAGATCCTTCAACATCTGCTTCATCCATAACACCTGTGTGCAACATGAGGTAGCTGCAACGTATTCTGCCTCTGCCGTAGATAATGATACTGACTCCTGCTTCTTACTGTGCCAAGCCACCAAATTTCTGCCAAGATAAAAAGCACCTCTACTAGTGCTCTTCCTATCATCAACACATCCTGCCCAATCTGCATCTGAGTAAGAAAATAATTCCAGATCCTTGCTTTTGGCATACCAAAGACCATAGTCCATAGTCCCCTTCAGATATCTGAAAATTCTCTTCACAGCTATGACGTGTGTCTCTTTTGGGCCAGCTTGATATCTAGCTACCATGCAAATATACTGTAGAATATCTGGCCTTGTAGCAGTCAAGTAAAGCAGACTTCCAATTATTGACCTATACATAGTGTGGTCAACTGATGGAGAGTCATCATCTTTGCTTAGCTTGTAGCTTGTCATCATTGGAGTGCTCATTGGTGTACAGTCTTCCATTGTGAACTTCTTCAATATTTCTTTCATATATTTAGTTTGAGATAAAAAGAATCCATTCTTTAACTGACTGATCTGCAGACCTAAAAAATAAGAAAGTTCCCCAATCATGGACATCTCAAACTCATCTTGCATTCTCTGAGCGAAGTCTTGACATAATTCATCCTTTTGGCCTGCAAAGATGATATCATCTACATATACAACCACAAATGTCTAACTACCATCAATAGATTTAACATATAAATTGCTATCAACCAGACCTTTCTTGAAACCCAACTTGCAGAGATAATTGTCTAGTCTGGAATACCATGATGTTGGTGCTTACTTCAACCCATACAATGCTTTCTTCAATTTACAAACAAGTGTAGGGTCCTCACTTAGTTGGAATCCATCTGGTTGCACAATGTATACCTCCTCTTCCAAGTCACCATTTAAAAAAGTTGACTTTACATCCATTTGATAAACTTTGAAATTCATCCTGATTGCTTCCAACCTAGCAACAGGAGCAAATGTTTCTTCAAAATCAATGCCCTCAACCTGAGCATATCATTTATAAACCAATCTGGCCTTGTTCCTTACAATTTTTCCATCTTCATTGAGTTTGTTCATGTAGACCCATTTAGTGCCAATAACATTATTATCTGTAGACTTGCCACTAATTCCCAAGTTTTATTTTTCTCTATTTGGTCCAACTCTTCATTCATTGCCTTGAGCCAACTAGCATCTTCACATGCCTCTCCAACTGATTTTGGTTCAATGTGAGATAATAAAGAAAATATTTGTTTTGGTTGTCTTACCTTCCTTGTTTGCATACCAGCTGAGGGATAACCAAGAATCAATTGTTCATGATGATTCTTTTTTACTCTGCTTGAGCCACTTTTATTCTGCCTATCTGCCACAGAATCTGACTGCTCTTCTCTTTCTTCTGTATCAACCACTGATCTCTGTTCTGGCACATTTGTCACATTTTATTCTTTTTCTATTTCACTGTCATTGTTCTTACTGTCCAAATCTTCAAAAATAGGAGTATCTGTTACACCCTAATTCCGCACTATTCAGAATGGTGTGATGAACAGCTAATAAACCAACGATTTAACCAGGATCTCAAATAGGTTGTGTCCGTTTGCTTAAACCATACACATTCACAACCATAATTAGAGTAAATAAACAATAGCAGAAGACTTTATGCTAATGAACAGAGAATCTAACAATTATAACATAAATAAATTATCCATTTATTCTCCATTGAGTAAGACATAAAATAGAATAAAATAATCAATTACATTTCCTTAATAATAAAAATCTAATAAAAAACGCAAGAGTTGCACTCGCATGATGAATCATGCGACTCCATCATGACTTCTGCATCCATCACTGCCGCAAGTCCATACACCAGAGCATTCATATAGTCTTCTACGGTGGTACCTGCATTATCAACTAAAAATATTCGACGTCGAAAGGGTGAGCACACATCACGGCTCAGTGAGCAAACAAAACAATGCAATAAACATATTCATGCATTCAATTCATATCTTTGGTATGGTTCATAAATTTGCAATGTGCTATAGAAAGGTTTGGTGGCCGCCGCACCTCTATACACAGGGTGTGTAAGCCTACCCAACGAATCAAACACCATTGTCGTCCACATCCACCCCACCATGGAATAGAGATAGAGCTAAAGTGTCCGGATCAAACACCGCATGACACTTTCCCTGATGCCCTACCCATACCAACACGTAAGCCCCTGTTGGTGAGGGCTTGCAAACTGGGCTCGCAACTAACCAATCCTAATGTCAAACAGTGTATCCAAGGCCTCACCCTTGCATCCCTTAATACGTTTATAGAGATAGAGCTAAGGCCCCCCGATAGAGTCAGAGACTACATGGTCCGAGACCACCTCCCCTGATGCCCTACGACGTAATAGTTCTGCTAAAGTAATGGCGATACGACGATGTTAGTGGACAAGACTTGAGTAGAGATAGAGCTAGAGTCTGGTGACCAGGATGAACCAAAGTATCACGTCCTCCCCTTGATGCCCCACTCGCATCGAGTACATTAACCACACACATACAATCACATCCCTATTCCTAGCATCATCAACAACATCATATTATAAATAAACAAAAATTAAATATGCATGAACAATAATAACAGGAATATTAGATGACATATGATATGCACATTACAATCATACAAGCATAGAATCATTCACAGTATTTGACTCAATAAACAAAAACATTTTATTATTAGCCAATTAGTTTAGGTCTTCTTCCCTCACCTTTGATTGAGCGTAGATCCTCGTTCAAGCTTTAAGAATCACTTTTAAATCACTAGAAAGACCTAATAAGTTGATAGATTTTAATTAGAATTAATTCTAATAGATTTAGACTAACTGAAATTGTAGGGTCGCAGGTAGGGTAGCACCTAGGGTAGCAGTTTCTACGACCCTAGGGTGTAGGGTCGGACGTGGGGTCAGATACCATTCGACCCTACGTGCGACCACACCCTCCCTGGGACTTCCCGAGGGCATGTGGTCGATCCTGTGGTCTCATAGGGTCGGATATCATTTGACCCTATGTGCGATCACACGTATTTTGAGTCGACCTTTCATTCTAAAGTCCATTCTTTCATGTTTTGATCCTTTGGCTTACTTTTATGGTCCATTCTAAGATTGTTCTATGGCTCAAAACTCCAAGTTATACACTATTAATTGTCCATAACAATTTCCTCCATGGAATCTGTTGGAACTTGTCCATGGATGGATGATTTGGGTTTCTCCAAATCCTATGTTCTTCATAACTATTCTAGGATCTCTTATTTAGGTAAGGAATTAGGTTCAGACCTTTATTTAAAGGTTTCTCTGAAGTTTCCTTTTCTTCCTTAGTCTTCTTCTTCATGTTTCCTTCTCTTCTTCTCTTCCTTCTTTTTCTCTTTCTCTCACTTTCAATTAGGGTTGTAAAGGAGTGAAAGAGGCTAAGGGACGTCCTATTTATAGAGAAAAACCCTCCATAATAAGTCCCAATGGGTTTAGGAAAGATCTACTTAAATTAAGAGAGTTTTCTAATTTTCGATTTCTGTCTATCATCGTAGGATCGGACGTAGGGTCGCAGGATCCGTCGACCCTGCACCTTCTTAGTCATCCGACCCTACGACTAAAAATTCATGGGTTTGACTTCTGTTGAGGTGGGGTCGATCCTACCTATTTAGGCATGCGATCTTACCATCACATTTACTATTTTTGGGTTATACTCATACTGGTCTTGTGATTTCTTCACGCACTTGATCGACTTGGCTTGACCATGATAGGTAGACCTGGTACTAGGTGGTAAGACCAGTTAGTTTGATATGGGTCTTACAACTCCCCCCCTCTTATTAAAAATTTCATCCCCAAAATTTGTACATACCTTCCTAGTCGAAAAGGTGAGGATATTGCTTCCGCATAGCGTTCTCTTCTTCCCATGTGATCTCTTCTATATCTCGGCTCCTCCAGGTGACTTTAACATAGTATATGTCATGGTTGCACAGATGTTGAACCTTTCGACTAGTGATTTTAGTTGGTGCTACTTCGAATGTCAAATCATCAGTTAGATCTAGTGGATCCACTGTCAAAATGTGCGTTGGATCTCTAACGTACTTCTTTAATAATGAGATATGAAATACATCATGTACACTTGACATAGATGGTGGTAGTGCTAACTGATAAACCACTTTTCCACGTTTAGCTAGAATCTCATATGGCCCGACATATCTCGGACTTAGCTTCCCTTTCTGTCCGAATTGTTTTAAACCTCGCATAGGTGATACTTTCAAGAATACCTTATCACCTACGACAAATTCAAGGTCTCTGCGTCGAGTATCTGCATACTATTTATGACGATTCTGAGTTGTTCTAACTCTTTCCTTGATAATGTCGACTACTCGACAAGTCTCTTCAACAAATTCTGGTCCAACGATGCTACGTTCTCCAACTTCATTCCAGAACAGAGGAGTTCAACACTTCCTCCCATACAGTGTTTCATAAGGTGACATCTGTATAGTAGCCTGATAGCTGTTATTATAGGCGAACTCGATCAAGGGTAGTTTCTCGTCCCATGAGCCTTTAAAATCAATAACACAGGCTCGAAGCATGTCTTCTAAAATCTGAATGGTACTCTCTGACTGTCTGTCTGTCTGAGGATGGAATGCAGTACTGAACTTCAACGTTGTACCCATAGCCTTCTGCAATCCTTTCCAAAACTTTGAAGTAAAGTGTGGGTCTCTATCGGACACAATGCTTTCAGGTATACCATGTAGTCTGACAATGTTATCCACATATAGCTTGACTAACCTCTCCAGGGTATACTGTGGTCATATAGCTATAAAGCGAGCTCTCTTAGTCAGACGATCTACAATCACCCAGACCACGTCAACTACTCGAGGAGTCAATGGTAACCCGGTGATGAAGTCCATAGTGATGCAATCCCATTTCCACGCTGGTTCTGGCAGCGGCTGCAACAGTCCTATAGGTCTTTGTCGTTCAGCCTTCACCCTCTGACAATTTAGGCATTGAGACACGAATTTAGCTACATCTATTTTCATTCCTCTCCACCAATATAATTTCTTCAAATCATGATACATCTTTGTACTTCCAGGATGTACCAAATAGGCGGTGGTGTGAGCTTCCTTCATTAGTCGGTGTCTAATGTCCAAATTTTCTGTTTCAGAAATACATACTCTTCCTTTGTACAGTACCTTTTCATCGTCTAAAGTGAACTCAGGAATAGTCCTACCTTTTTCGTTGTCTTCTTGTACCGTTCTCAGATAAGGGTCTGATTTAATAGCTGCTTTCACTCCATCAATTATATCAGGTACAATCTTCAACGTTGCGAACATATTTGAAAATCGATGAATAAACCCTTGGTTGGTTGCTTCACTCGGTGCATCTATCACGAACTGCTCATTACCGTAATTGAACACTTTTCCTGTAGTACACATTTCCGCAGTCGTGTTAACCTCTCCTTGAGATTTTATCATTGCTTTTCTACTTAGCGCATCAGCAACTACATTAGCCTTTCCTGGATGATACTAGATATCGCAATCATAGCCATTCAATAATTTCAACCATCTTCTTTGTCTCATGTTCAACTCCTTCTGATTAAAAAGATAAATGAGACTCTTAAAATCTGATTTAATCTAAAATTTATCTCCGTACAAGTAATGTCTCCATATCTTGACAGCATGTACGACTACCGCTAATTCCAAGTCATGAGTGGGATAGTTTATCTCATGTGTCTTTAGTTTTCTGGAGGCATACGCAATTACTTGTTCAACATACATAAGTACACATCCTAAACCCAATCCAGACACATCAGTGTATAAGATAAATGGCTGTCCTGGAATAGGAATAGTCAAGATCGGAGCAGATATCAATCTAGCCTTCAATGTTTGAAAACTTTTCTCATATTTATCAGTCTAAACAAATTTTTCTTCTTTCTTAGTCAAACTGATGAGAGGTACGGCAATTTTGGAATAGTCTTCCACGAATCATCGATAATACCCAGCTAGACCTAGGAAGCTTCTAATTTCTGCAATGCTCTTTGGTGCTTCCCATTTCACAATGGCTTCAATCTTGCTGGGAACCACTTTAATTCCTTTAGCGGATACAACATGGCCTAAGAAAGCAACCTCATTTAGCCAAAACTCACACTTTGTAAATTTGGCATAAAGCTTCTCTTTCCTTAATCGCTATAGAGTGGCTCTTAGATTCATGACATGAGTTTCCTTGTCCTTGGAGTAGACCAATATATCATCAATAAATACAATGACCGACATATCCAACATATCATGGAATACCCGATTCATGAGTTCCATAAAAGTTGCAGGTGTGTTAGTCAATCCAAAAGACATGACTAAAAATTCATAATGTCCATATCTTGTTCTGAATGCTGTCTTTGGAATATCACCGTCCTTAATCTTCAACTGATGGTATCCTGACCGAAGATCAATCTTGGAGAACACTTTGGTGCCTTGCAACTAATCAAACAAGTCATCGATCTGAGGCAACGGGTATCGATTCTTGATTGTCAGCTTATTCAATTCTCGATAGTCTATACAGTCCAATGCTACCATCGTTCTTCTTTACAAATAATACTGGCGCTCCCCATGGTGATATGCTAGGTCTGATGTAATCCTTTTCCAGTAATTCCTATAACTATACTTTTAATTCCTTCAATTCAGTAGGAGCCATTCTATAGGGTGCTTTAGATACTGGTGCGGCTCTGGGTATTAGATCTATAACGAACTCTGTCGCTCAGTCAGGTGGTAGTCCTGGTAATTCTTCAGAAAATACATCTGGAAAGTCACGCACAACATCAATATTCTCCATTTGTGGTGCTTCCTTGGTGAGGTCGACCACTGATACTAGATACCCAAGTCCTCCTTTCTCGAGGCATTTTTTAGCCTTTAATGCAGAGAGGATGAGTTTTCGTTTATGGAGAAGTTTGGTTTCCGCAAAACTAAACTCTACTCCTTCCTTGTCTTTAAATGTCAGCTTCTTTTCTGCACATAATAGGTTTACAGAATGCCGATGTAAGACCCACACTTCGTAAACCCGGTCTAAACCTTGGTTTTGTATCGTAGCAGGTCTTCCGATCATCACCGAGCTAGACGGGATGAGCGGATGACAAACAGGTATGAAATCGGACCAAAGACGATCATATCAACATGATTTTATGTTGACCGGTCGATGGTACCGGTCTTGGTACTGGTCGACCGGTCAGCTCTGCGCAGCTGAGTGCGGAGATCCAGAAATTGACTTCTGAGGGTCCCACTTTCCTGATTTCGAATCCTAAGACTTTCCTAATCCTAATAGGGTTACTAAACCCTAATTCTAGCCTATAAATACATCCTTAAACCTCCTCAAATCCTTTCCATTGTCTCTCACAATCCCTAGAGAGGAGAAGGAGGTTGGAAAGGAGAGGAAGCTAGGAAGAAGAAGAAGGTGCCGCCATTACCGTTCGACGACGCTCACGTTACGTCAGTCAACGGTAAGTGTTTTGATCATTCTTCTTACCCTATGATAGTTATAAGGGTGGATCAATACCATGCAAAGTAGGTATTGATCTAAAACCCTAAACTGGACCTTAAAACCCTAAGTTGCCGTCAAACCCTAGATTCGAGTTCCGAGATGATATTCATCGAAACGAAACTTGAATGAGTTGGGGATAACTCTAACTCAAAGATTAGACTTAGAATGGATAAGAGAAACCTTGGAAATCCATTGAGGATGATCGACGGTAGTCGAAAAACCCATGTATGGTCTTTCGGAGACATACCGGTCGACTATACTGGTTGCACACAGTGCGACCGATATGTTGCCACCGGTATCCTTCGGGAGGCTGATCTGTGGGGACTAGCTGACCATACTGGTCGCCAGTATTTTCCACAGAGCTGCGACCGGTACATGCCACTGGTCAGCTCTGTGAGGGTATTTTGTAATCTTGTTGGTTTTCGACCAACATGAAACCCTAAGAAAAATATTTTAATGAAACCCTAATAATATTGTAAGAATTTGTGAAAGCACATTTGGATCTTGCGACGTGGAGCAAGCTAACAAACAAGCGTCAGGTAAGGGAATCTGACCTAAACCTAATAATTAATGGACAGTAAATCGTTGTTAATCACTTGATTATATATGATGTGATGTTTGTGCATATTCACATGCCATCTTTTATTTCCAGTTATTATTACTGTTCATGCATTGATAGGATGTGATTGTTATGCATGTGATTGTTTTCGTTAGTATGTGGAGTGGGGCATGGGCCTGGGATCGCTCCTCACACTAGCACCTTTTGTGGTATTCTGTCTTAACATGCTTGGTACGGGTGGGGCATCAGGGGAAGGTCGTGGTACGATGGTCTCCGATATTGATGTTGGCCTGGCCATGGTTATGTGGCACTGTGGTCTCCGAGTCGACGCTGGCTTGTCCACGATGCTTTAGCTCTATCTCTATGCCATAGGGAGTTATGTTGGGATAGGGTCTACTGCGTATTGTTTCTATCCTAGTGGGTTAGTTGTGGATAGGGCATCAGGGGAGGTGTGGGAATGCCTTAGCTCTATCTCTATGTCGTAGACGGCTGTGCTAGGATAGAGCATACATTGATGACATATAGGATTGGTTAGTTGCGAGCCCAGTTTGTGAGCCCTGGCCAGCAGGGGCTTAGGTACTGGTATGGGTAGAGCATCGGGAGGTAACGGGGGTATCTTAGCTCTATCTCTATTCCATGATGGGTGCATGTGGGCCAATGGGGGTGTGATCCATGAGGTGCCACACACTCGTGTATAGAGGTGCGGGGGCCACCAAACCTTTCTATAGCACATTGTAAACTTAAAATCGGACCACAGCATAAAATTGATTGTTACTCATGCATAATATTATGAAACTGTCTGATTGTCTTACTGAGCTAAGTTGTGAGCTCACTCTTTGTATATATACATGTTTTTAGATGTTGATGCAGGTTACACTGTGGATGACTACATGAACGCTCCGGCGTATGGTGACGTTGCTGCTTTGAGTGTACTGGCAGGAGAGGACGAGCATGACGCTTCATGCGAGTGCCCTTTTCGTGTACTATTGATCGGATTTTGTTTATTCGCTTTCGCTTATTTTCGTTTGATATTAAAGGGATGTAAAAGATATTTATTTTATGTTTGGATTTGAATAATTGGATACTTATTTAATTTATCAATAGATACTCAGTTCATTCTATTTTAAAGACTTCCGCTATACTATTATATTCTGATTGTGGTTATGTGTGATGGTTTGTATGAGTGGACACGGCCTATTCAAGATTCTGGTGTGAACCGTTGGTTCAATGACGGTTCACTCACACCATTCTGGTTGGATCAGAATTGGGGTGTGACAGCCAAACTAACCAGTCCATTCCCAAGATGACGTCAAAGTCTGCCATCTCAAGTTGAATGAAGGTTGCATCCAAAGTTTTCTCATCAATAAGAATTAGGCATGGTCCATAACCCTTTTCTAATTCCACTTCTAATCTCATCGGTGATCGTACAAGCAGTTTGTAGTCTAAAGATTTGAGGGGTAGATTCAGTTTCTTTCCAAGTGACACAGATATAAAAGAATGAGTACTCTAGAATCAAAGAGTACTCTAGCGGGTATGCCATTAATAAGTACGATACCTGTGATTTGGTTTAGTTTTAGTCTACATGTTCACACAATGTAACACAAATGAAAGGTTTAGGTCATACCTATGACCACATCAGGCGATGCGACAACATCCTTAGATGTAACTACATAAACCTTTCCTTGTTGTAGCTGCTTCCTGGCTTAGGACATTCCCTGAAATATTGTCCCACTTGATTGCAGTTATAGCATTTTACTCCTTCATTATTTTGCTTTTGTTACGGTTGAGCTGCTGGAGTAGTCTTGGCTGCAGCATTGAAGTCTTGAGTACGGAAGGGTTTCAATGTCATTGTATTCCCTCCATTGACGAATTCCCATTTGGCCTCTTGATACCTCTATTCTGAGCAAAATAGCTCTCTTTCTGGCTCGATTCTATTACTCGAGCAATCTGTACTGCTTCATTGTACACTTTCTTTTCCAGCCCCAGAACATGCTCATGGATGCTTCCCCTGAGTCCCATGACGAACCTTCGGGTCTTTGTATTTTCTTCCTGCATGCTGGCGGGTGCAAAGAAAAATAGCTCTTCGTAACGCTGTTGGTATGCATCCACAGTCATCTGGCCCTGATATAAACTCATGAACTCTCTTTCCATAGAATCTCTAAAACTTCTAGGGAAGTACTTCTCAAAAAATGTCTCTTTATATATAAGCCAAGTCAATTGGGTGTGCTTTGTTAACAGATAAGTTTGTGTGGACTTCCACCAGTGGTGTGCATCGCCCTTCAGCATGAAGGTTGCACACAGTACTTTCTCCTCCTCATTTACCGTCATCATCATGATATTTCTTTCCATTTCATCAATCCAATGTGCTAGCCACAAAGGATCTACTGGCTTACCATTATATTCTTTGGGCTTCATCTTCAGAAAATGCTCGATCAGTTGGGAGTGGTCTAGCTGATACGGAGCATAGGCCCCATACATAGGTGGTTGATACTGGTAACTACCTTGAGCTACCTCAGGATTCTGTACTTGAGCAGGCATGGCTGGTGTTTGAGGTGTGTGGGGTACCGTGTTGCTTCCCCCTGGTACTGTGCTAGCCTGCCCTACTGGCATAGGTGTCGTATGTGCAGCTAGAAAAGCCATGGCTATAGCAGCCTGCAAATTGGCTTACACCTGCTGTATTTGCTGCAGTTGTTGTGCCAAGTTCATTACTGCTGTAGCCAGATCTGTAGGTGGGGCTGGCAAGTTTGTAGGATTTGTCTGGCCATTAGCCACTGGCGGTGCCATATTCAGATTTTCCTATGCTTCATGATTTACATGGCTGTCTTCCTCCACAGGAGGTGGTGGTGGAACTGGGTTACGGCCTCGTCTGGTCACCCTTCGCCCAACCATTTTCTGTTCTGGTGGTGGTAGTGTCTGAAAACAATCATAGCACATGTGAGACAATCAATATAAGTTGTTCTTAAGTCAAAAATCCAACTAAACAATATAAATTCCAATTTTTCAGATCATTCTGACAAAATACTATATTTTCCATTGTAGGGTCGATGGTAGGATCGGTCCTTATGCGACCCTAGGGTATGCGACCCTAATAAACCCTATTAGCTTACCGAGAGCCTAGGGTCGATTGTAGGGTCGGTATATGTCTGACCCTAGGTCCGACCCATGGTTCTCTGTCAGATCACCGAGAGCCTAGGGTCGATGGTAGGGTCTGACATAGGGTCGCACATTTTGGTCGAATTCTGCAACCCTACGATCTAAAATTAGGTTTTTAAGCCCGATTTTGGATTCATTTCCCATTCCTTCTTTTTCTTCCAACTCAACTCGTTTCCTTGAGTTGCTACAGTATCAACCCCTAGTGTTTGGTGATCATTCCTTTCCATTCGTGACTTCCACTCCTTCTCTTCAGGTATGCTCTCTACTGTTTCACATTTTTAAACTCTCCAAACTAGGTTTTTCACCCATTACATCATTTTCTTCAAATTAAACTTTTTCCAACCATAAAAATTTAATTTTTATTGGGGGCTTTTGCTATTGGTCACCCAATGGACGAAAGCCCTAAAAAATATTTGAGTTTCATTGGTTGGTTATCGAGAAACTTGAATTTTTTCATTTTTGACCTAATTTTTGAGATTTTTTGAATTTATTGAAATTTCATCAAATTCGATCTTTTTAGATTAAATTTCCAACTATATGAGCTTTGCAGGATGGTTTGGAACCTATGTAAGTCCTCCTGCCCAATTGTTTTGGGTGAAAAGTGAGGCTTTTTGGCCAAATCATGACGTTATAATGTCGAAATTTTGAGTTCTTTTCACCATTACTAATATCTTATTTGTTTTTCTGTGTCTTGACAGATAGTATGGCTCGTACCAAGGTGCCTAGGGCTCATGACCCTGTTCGTTTCCCCTCCAACGAGGCGAAAGCTCAGTATGCTCGTTATGAGAGCAAGAAAGTAGAAGGGGATCGCTGTGTGAACTTGGCTAGTCTGGCCTTGTTCAATGTGGAGGGTGCTTTTGGTGACATGGGCTGGCTCCCTGTAATCACCTATGAGGCTTGTACCCGTCCTGATCTGGTGAGACAGTTCTATTGTAATCTCTAGGTAGTGGGGGATCGCAATGACACAGAGAGAGGTAGGGAGCTCAGGATCACAAGCTACGTCAAAGGGGTAGAGGTCTCATTTAATTGCCAACAGTTGGCTGATATTTTGGGCATATCAAATGACGGCCCTTTGGTGTACTGTGCTCCTAAGGAGCCCCAGTTCATATCCTTGGAGATGCATGCTGAGATTGACGGTCAGCTCATCAGAGATGATCGCTGGGAGATGAAAGCGATCAACCTACGCCTAGAGCCTCGGGTGTACTGTAAAATTATCCAGCACAACCTGATACCCCAGAGTGGACATTATGAGAGGATCTCCCAGTTGACTCAGTATGTCCTCTACTGTATTTACACCAGGCAGCCTGTCTACCTCCCTTATATTATTATCCGAACGATGATCTGCGCTACGCTGCCTGGTTAGTTGGGCAACCTACCCTACGAACATCTGATCACTACACTGCTCACCCGCCTACACGTTGATTTAGTAGATGAGAGGATTCAGGAGAAGACATTCTCATCGGATCTTGACTGGGAGGTCTGTAAGATAAGTATGCGGGATGCTTAAGTCAGTGATGATGAGAGGAATGCTCTAGTGCGTCCTCGTACTCGAGTAGAGGTAGCAGACGTCGCGGTGGCAGCATTAGCAGCAGGAGCAGGGGTCCATGGGGGTGATGCTGAGGATGAGGATCTTATGTACATGGATGTAGACTCCATACCTCCTCCATTACCTCTACATTCTACTAGAGCTTGTCCATCTCGGACTCCTTCACACATGGTTGGTCCTTCACGCCCACCCTCTGATGATATGATGGGGCTACTGCGTGAGATTAGAGAGGCTCAGCGCGTGACTGATCTGAGAGTGGGAGAGCTTCTAGATGCTCAGCGTGCTACTGATAGGAGAGTAAGCGAGCTCCTAGATGCTCAGCGTGCGTCGGATCAGCAGATGGCTGAGTTGACAGCTAGTCTCCAGACGACCCAGACTCAGGTAGCCTGGTTAACTAGAGTGTATGCTGAGGACTATGACAGAGATCGCGAGGCACCTCCTCCTCCAGCACCTCTAGCTCCATGATGTACCATTTTCCTTCATTTTTCTTTGTACTACAGAGTAATTGTCCGAATTGTGGACCATACTCTGATTTAGATATGAAACTTGTTTCTCCTTTTATACTTGCATTATTCTCTTTCTTAATTTTTGTCTCAAACAACACAGGTGCTTATGGTGTGTTATTATTATAGCTTTTAAAATTTTCTCCTAACTCAGTTCACGAACTTTTGTGGAAGTATATCGATTTACTAGACAGGGCCTGAGAGCTCTGATACCAAGTTGTCACACCCCAATTCTGCACTATTCAGAATGGTGTGATAAACCGCTAATAAACCAACGGTTCAACCAGGATCTCAAATAGATTGTGTCCGTTTGCTTAAACCATACACATCCACAACCATAATCAGAGTAAATAATCAATAGCAGAAGACTTTATGCCAATGAACTAAGAGTCTAACAATTATAACATAAATAAATTATCCATTTATTCTCCATTGACTAAGACATAAAATAAAATAAAATAATCAATTACATTTTCTTAATAATAAAAATCTAATAAAAAACGCAAGAGTTGCACTCGCATGATGAATCATGCGACTCCATCATGACTTCTGCATACATCGCCGTCGCATGTCCATACACCGGAGCATTCATATAGTCTTCTATGGTGGTACCTGCATTATCAACTAAAAATATTCGACGTCGAAAGGGTGAGCACAGATCACGGTTCAGTGAGCAAACAAAACAATGCAACAAACATATGCATGCATTCAATTCATATCTTTGGTCTGGTTCATAAATTTGCAATGTGCTATAGAAAGGTTTGGTGGCCGCCGCACCTCTATACAAAGGGTGTGTAAGCCCACCCAACGGATCAAACATCATTGTCGTCCACATCCACCCCACCATGGAATAGAGATAGAGCTAAAGTGTCCGGATCAAACACTGCATGACACTTTCCCTGATCCCCTATCCATACCAACACGTAAATCCATGTTGGTGAGGGCTTACAAACTGGGCTCGCAACTAACCAATCCTAATGTCAAACAGTGTATCCAAGGTCTCACCCTAACATCCCTCAATACGTCCATAGAGATAGAGCTAAGGCCCCCCGACAGAGTCAGAGACTACACGGTCAGTGACCACCTCCCCTGATGCCCTACGACGTAATAGTTCTGCTAAAGTAATGGCAATACGACGATGTTAGTGGACAAGACTTGAGTAGAGATAGAACTAGAGTCTAGTGACCAGGATGAACCAAAGTGTCACATCCTCCCCTTGATGCCCCACTCACATCGAGTACACTAATCACACACATATAATCACATGCCACCTCCCCTGATGCCCTACGACGTAATAGTTCTGCTAAAGTAATGGCAATACGACGATGTTAGTGGACAAGACTTGAGTAGAGATAGAGCTAGAGTCTAGTGACCAGGATGAACCAAAGTATCACATCCTCCCCCTGATGCCTCACTCACATTGAGTACACTAACCACACACATATAATCACATGCCTATTCCTAGCATCATCATCAACATCATATTATAAATAAATAGAAATTAAATATGCATGAACAATAATAACAGGAATATTGGATGACATGTGATATGCACATTACAATCATACAAGTATAGAATCATTCACGGTATTGGACACAATAAACAAAAAATAGTTTATTATTAGCCAATTAGTTTAGGTTTTGTTCCCTCACCTTTGATTGAGCGTAGATCCTCGTTCAAGCTTTAAGAATCACTTTTAAATCACTAGAAAGACCTAACAAGTCGATAGATTTTAATTAGAATTAATTCCAATAGATTTAGACTAACTAAAATCATAGGGTTGCAGGTAGGGTAGCACCTAGAGTAGTAGTTTCTGTGACCCTAGGGTGTGGGGTCAGACGTGGGGTCGGATACCATTCGACCCTACGTGCGACCATACCCTCCCTGGGACTTCCCGAGGGCATGAGGTCGATCCTGTGGTCTCGTAGGGTCGGATATCATTTGATCCTACGTGTGACCACACGTATTCTGAGTTGACCTTTCATTCTAAAGTCCATTCTTTCATGTTTTGATCCTTTGGCTTACTTTCATGGCCCATTCTAAGATTGTTCTATGGATCAAAACTCCAAGTTATACACTATTCATTGTCCATAATAATTTCCTCCATGGAATCTGTTGGAACTTGTCCATGGATGGATGATTTGGATTTCTTCTAATCCTATGTTCTTCATAACTATTCTAGGATCTCTTATTCAGGTAAGGAATTAGGTTCATACCTTTATTCAGAGGTTTTTCTGAAGTTTCCTTTTCTTCCTTAGTCTTCTTCTTTAAGTTTCCTTCTCGTCTTCTCTTACTATTCTTTCTCTTTCTTTCACTTTTAATTAGGGTTGTAAAGGAGTGAAAGAGGCTAAGGGATGTCCTATTTATAGAGGAAAACCCTCCATAATAAGTCCCAATGGGTTTAGGAAAGATCTACTTGGAATTAGAAAAGTTTCTTAATTTTTGGTTTCTGTCTGTCATCGTAGGGTCGGACGTAGGGTCGCAGGATCCGTCGACCCTACACCTTCTTAGTCATCCGACCCTATAACTAAAAAATCATGGGTTGGACTTCTGTTGAGGTGGGGTCAACCCTACCTGTTTAGGGATGCGACCCTACCCTCACATTTACTGTTTTTGGGTTATACTCATACCTGGTCTTGTGATTTATTTACGTACTTGGTCCACTTAGCTCGACCATGATAGGTAGACCTGGTACAAGGTGGTAAGACCGGTTAGTTCGATACGGGTCTTACAGTATCATTGTTTGACTCTGTAGGAGAATTTTTGTGCTCATCGATTCTCACATCTGCACTCTCAATAATTTTACCAAGCTTCTTGTTGTAACATTGATATGCTTTGCTAGAAGTGGAGTAACCAGGAAAAATTCCTTCATCGTTCTATCATCAAACTTTCCTAAATTATGATTGGTGTTTTTGATATAACATTTACTACCAAACACCTTGAAGTGCTTTGCTGTGGCCTTTTTACCAAACCATAATTCATAGGGAGTCTTGTCTTCATGTTGTCTCAACTTACACCTGTTCTAAACATATACTGCTGTATGCACTACTTCTCTTCAGAATTTATTCCCCATGTCATTTTTTGTCAACATAGTCCTGGCCATCTCTTGAACAATTCTATTCTTTCTTTCTGCAACACCATTCTACTGTGGTGTTTTAGGAGCTGAAGTCTGTCTCTTGATGCCATTCTCAGAACAAAACTCTGCAAAATTAATCCAGGTGTATTCTCCTCCCCTGTCAGACCTCAAACATTTAATTTTTTTTCCTGTCTCATTTTCAACTTGGGCTTTGAAGATTTTAAACTTTGCAAAAGCCTCAGACTTGTTTTTCAAGAACATCACCCAAGTCATCCTGGAGTAGTCATCTATGAATTGAATAAAGTACCTCTCTCCTGAGATGCTCTATGTTCTCACTGGCCCACATAGATTTGTGTGGACAATCTCAAGTGGTTGAGTAGTATGGTAATCCTTTGGTTTAAATGATGCTCTTGTCTGCTTCCCCTTCTGACAAGATGCACATATGCCGTTAGTGGGCTTCCTCAAAGAAGGGATATCTCTCACATCATTTTTATTGAAAATCTTTGTTAAATTTTTAAAGCCAATATGCCCCAATATTTTGTGCCATAGCCATGTTTCCTCTTCTTGGCGCAACATGCAATTTCCTTGAAAATCTTCAGACAATGTATAAAGATTTTCTGACGTTCTCTTTCCAGTTGCCATCAATTTTCCACTGTCAGTCCTTCGGATCTCACATCCTTGATCACTGAAAATTACTCTGTGGCCCCTATCACAAAGCTGACTGAGACTCAATAGATTATGTTTCAAACTTGAAACATAGAGAACCTCATGAGATTTTACCTTCCCATTGTTGAGACTAATGCTTCCCTTCCCAACAATCTTTGCACCAATATCATTACCAAACATGACTGAGCCTCCTTCATAATGTTGAAGCTTCTAAAGCCTCTTACTATCTCCTGTCATGTGACTCGAACATCCACTGTCAAGAATCCATGGTGTAGAACTATTTTGTGCCTTGAAAGCTGTCTGTACAACCAAAGAGCTATTTTTCTGAACCCAAACTGTCTTCTTTGATTTTGATCTTTCATCTTGCTTCTGTCTTAGAATTTTGCTTCTAATTATGTCATACTGTCTCTGTGAAGGTGGCATATGGGGAAAGATGGTTCTGCAGTTCCTTGCTATATGCCAAAATTGTTACAGTTATAGCACTCAACAAAATTTTCTTCAAGGGGAGCAAACTGATTTCTATTTTCAAATCTAACTTCTCTCAGATTGAATTGGTAGGTAGCTATCTTGTGACCATAAATATTGCATTTATAACAATATTCTTGAAAATAAGGTCTTGGCTTAGAAGGAGCCATGTACCTCATCTGTCTCTGCGGTGCACTGAGATAATTTCCTCCATAGACGTTACTCTTCTCCACTCTCCTACCTTGCCTTGCATTATTAGTCTATGGAATAAGAACATGATTTTCTTCTTGAACATAAACCATAGGAGCCTTGCCCTTTCCACTCTCTTTCACGAAAGAGATGGGACCTTTCCTATTTGAGTTTGCATTATTAGAAGTCTCTCCCTTATCAAAACCAAGACCAAATTTTACATTGAATGTTCTTTGAGAATTTATAATTCCATCTAGCTTGCTACTACTAGGGTGCATTGTAGTGTTGCTTGGCTCATCAGGTTTGTTCAATTTTTTTTGTCTTTCAAGCTCTTCTTTTTCATACTCAGTCACCTTTGCTTTTAACAGAATAAATTCCTTCTCAAGCTCTTCAAATTTACTCATCACAGGGGCTTATATCTCAAGTTGAACTCTCAAACCTGTATTCTCAGTCATTAATTTGGAGTGGTCTGTAGATACCTGTCTAAGATGAGTCTTGAGATTTTCAATAATTTTCTTGAACTTTACATCTTGAACTCTCAAATCTTGAATTGACTTTTTCTACTTTTTAACTTCTTGTGAGGCAAGCTTATTATATTTCCTTTCTTTCTTTAGTTCCTTCATAGCTGCAGCAAACTCTTTCTCAAAATTCACCTCACCTTCTTCATCATCACCAGAGCTTGAAATTTGATTCTCCTTCTCTTCTTCACTACTAGAGATAGATTCTACAATGCCTTCTTCATTGCTTTTTGAGGAGAATTTTTCTTTATTTTTGTTCTCATCTTGATCTTTAATGAAAACCATGAACAAAGCCTCAATAGGCTCATCTTTTGAAATTTCATCAAAATTATCATCTGAGGTTTCAGTGCTTCTTTTAGAGATAAATCTTTTTCTGTTGGACCTGTTTTTCTTGAAGTTGTAATTTTTCTTTCCTTTCGACTTGCTTTTTCTGTCATCTTCATCATCACTTTCAAACTTATTCTTCATTGGACACTTTGCAGCGAAGTGTCCAACTTTACCACAGTTGAAACACTTGAATAGAAGCTTGTTCTTATACTTTCCTGTACACTTCTTCAATTTCCTAGTAAAATGAGCTGTGACCTCATCTTCACTTTCTTCCTCATTTGGTTTTTCAGAAATTTTCAGCTTCTTCATAGTCTTGAAGGCTACCTGCTTGTCACTAGTGGTTCCTAGATCAACCCTCATCTCAAAAGCTGTTAAGGCTCCATGAATCTCATCAATAGTAACCTGTTCTAAGTCCTTGGTCTCTTCAAGAGCTGATAGTTTTGACTTAAATTTTGGAGTAAGAGACCTTAAAATTTTCTGACAAACAATTTGACCTTTTAGGTCTTCACCAAATCCTCTAATGGAATTGACCACTTAATTAACCCTGTTCATGTATTGATCAATGGTCTCATCTTCATTCATCTTTAAATTCTCAAACTGACCTCTGAATGTTTGCAGCTTGACAGTCTTGATCTTCTTATCTCCTTCATATATGTTGATCAGTCTATCCCAAACTTCCTTTGCTATCTTGTAGTCCATGATTTTAGCTAGTTCACTATTTGTCATTCCCCCTTGAATGCCATTGAGAGTCTTTTTATTATTCTCAAAATTCTTCTTGTCTACTGCAGTGGGAGCATTTGTGTCATGTAAAATGTAGTCATTTTCCACAGAAGCCCAAACATCATAACCAAGAGATCCTACATAGACCTCCATTCTTCTTTTCCAAAAAACAAAATCCGTCCCATCAAACAATGAGGGCTTGTTAGAACCTTCCCCGTGTGCCATATCTTTATTCTTGATCTTCTCAGTTGCTGATTAAGCAATCACTGAACCTGGCTCTGATACCAATTGATGAACTTGATATGACACTGAGAGGGGGGGGTGAATCAGTGTCTGAAACTTTTCCCTGATAAATTCACTACTGCCCAGAGCTGATGAATATCTGATTTTTATATACACACAAGCGTATGCAAATCCACCTCGCTACTACTCAGTGGCCAGGTCTACCAGATTTGCACACCCACCTTGTAAGTCATTCCACACACTCCAAAATATACCAAAAAAACAAACACAAAGAACACAGAGATATTACGTGGTTCACCACCACAGTATGTGATGGCTAGTCCACGGAGTAATGCCCCACGGACTCCGTACTTACTCAATACTCAACTTTTAGTCTCTTACAGACAAGGATACTTACCCTAGATTTTCCCAACATAAAACTGAGAGGGTGTAACAACGCCAGGATTCAGGCTTCAATATCCAGTGTCCAGCAACCACTGAACACAACATAAGTAAAATATTTTTGGGGCTTATAAGAATTGCCCTACAATGAAACCCACAAACTATATAGGTATTTTATTTTTTCTTTTCACCTATATTAGCATACATTGCATAGAAAAGATTAAAAGGATATGGAATGAGAAAATCTCACAATCGATATTCTTGAATGGCCAGTAATAATTTTTGAAGCTCCACTGCTTTGAGAATCCTTGAACAACCTTCAATGATAGTAAAACTTGATTCATAGAGCATACCTTGCTCATAGGCTTTCAATCTCCTCCACACAAACCATAGTTATCATGAATGGAAAAATAAAAAGTCTACCAACCTCTCACAGGAATTCAACAATCCATTGATGAGCAGAGAAGAGGTAATTGGTGATGAATCATCCCATAGGGCACGAAAACCTAGAGAAGCCTTTTCTTAAGCTTCAAGACGCTCTTTTTAATTTTTCTCTCACTTTTTTGACTCCCAACGACGCCCAATAGGTAGAGGGCTCGGAAATAAGGAAACTGGAACTTGAACAGACCGATTTGGAGCTCGGATGAGGAAGTTATGGCGGTTTGAAGTTCGGCCAACCAGAAATAACAAAATGGCATCTTTTGGAGGTTTATCGTGCACCCGCGCCGCACCGTAGCCACGCCGCGCCGATGCGTTGTCAAGATCGCATTGGTGGAGATGGAATCATCTCTGCTAGCCATTGGATAACCTTAAAAAGGCGGGATCTCATTATCTTCGTTGGATCCGCACAGATCGCGTCTCCGAAAATCGGCTTGAACGACAGCCTTTGGATCTGGATCTGCGCCACTGTTGCACTAAACACGCACCATATGTGATCAAGAGGAATCTCTATAGTTTGCAGGCCATCATATTACATTGCCTCCGACCAATGAGAAGCGTCGCGGGAGCATCAAGACGCGATTGTCACATAACACGTAATCCCGCCTTTATCTGGTCCATCAGATTAGAATCTAAGCTTTGTGGCTTTATTTTGGCCGCCGATCTTGCATTTTCTCCCTTTTTTCTTGACGAAAAGCCCTTGAGAACCTTTGAAAAGGCCTCTTTAATTATCAATTTCATTAACAAAACCCTGTAACCGAGTTTTTGGCCAAATGTCTCTAAGCACCCCATCGAACACATGGCTTCTCTCTCTGGACATTTTATCAAACAGGTAGTGCGTGTCAGAGGGGGGGGGGGGCATGGCCATGCAGCAGTGGGCCTGCGGGCCTTGTTGCCTTACGGGCCTGCTGCTGCAAGGCATGCCATGGCTGCTACCTAGCATGCGGCTGTGGCATGCCAAGCCATGGCTGGCCTCGGCTATGTGATGCTACGGCTGGTCCACGGCCAAACTGGTGACCAGTGGGTCCCACCCACACTTGGTCCCACAATTTTCTCTCTCTCTCCTCTTTCTCTCTCTATAGTCTCTCTCTTGATTTCTCTCTCTTCATGCTCGCTTCATATTTAATGCTTCAAGATGCCACAACACGGAAGAAGATGCAGAAGATGCCGATAATCCCATCAAAACTATGCCACGTCATCAGTGGGGTCCACATACACTCTCTCTCCTCAAACTAAGCCATTTTGCCAACCATTACAATCCAATGGTCAATAGATTTCTAGAGAGAGAGAGAGAGAGAGAGAGAGAGAGAGAGAGAGATGTCGTCCACATCCCAAGCTATGCTTAACCAGGGCTTGTTTGAGGATCAAGAGATGTCATCCCAGATGGGTTTCTACACTTCTCCTCCCAACTGGAATTTTAGTCCATTGGGGTATCACCAATCTCTAAGACTCCTAAGCAGCAGCAACCCTGCTTCAACTGGAGCAGATATCACTTGCCATCTTTCTGAAAACCTCTCTTCCACAACTCCAAAGCATCGAGATATTACTTCTCTTGTAGGTGAATTAGAAGCTGCATCAGTACAAAGATCCAGTACTAATATTCGGTTAAAAAAAAATCTCTGATACATACTATATCCCTTTTCAATTCTTTGTAGCATACTTATCTTACAAACGACCCACTTCCAGAGATTATCAGAAGAACAATCATGCAGGCTTCTTTCAGGATTTCCATGCAAAACTCTCTCTCTCTCTCTCTCTCTCTCTCTCTCTCTCTCTCTCTCTCTCTGTGTTTGTAGTTGTGGTTTTTTTTATGGATTCAGGCCATGGGGAGAAGTGAATCAGTACGTGGGAAGTAAGATATGCTCGGGAGATGTTCACTTGGCAGTAGCTGCGATGAAGATGAAGAAAGTGAAGGTAAGGAGGAAGGTGAGAGAACCCAGGTTTTGCTTCAAGACCTTGAGCGACGTGGATGTGCTTCAAGAACACACTTCATCCAAGGTACCACATCGCCGATGTGCACCCACACCTTCTATCTTTTATCTCTTACTCATTACATATGAGTTTTTGTGTTTATTTTGCTTTTCTTAGAGCTTTACTACATTCATAACTAGGGTCTCCCACTTAACAATACACATCTCTCTCTCTCTCTCTCTCTCTCTCTCTCTCTCTCTCTCTCTCTCATGATGGTATGCTGCAATCTAATTATTTGATCTTTATTACTTTATAGCATTAATTCTTTCATGAAAATTCAGCGAATTAAGGGATATTGTCCCGGATTTTCTCTGTCTCTTTCCAGGCCTCCAACTTCTTGCTTTAATTTTTTTTATCTCATATGGTAATCATATGATCTCTTTGCACATCAGTACTCCATAATAATATACACATTTTACGTACTTAAACAGTACCAAGAAACCTTTGAAGCCCACATTCTAATGTCATTCTCAGTCCCAAGTTCTAACATTGATTATAATTTCACTACAGAAAATGTTTATAAGATTTAACAGAATGTGTTTTGAGGTTGTGGAGGTTTAATAAAGAATTATTAATGATATTTCAAAGCTTATAAACTAATAAAAATGGAAGGAATAAGAATATTTAGCAGATGAGAAATGTCTATATATGTGGAGTGGGACAAGGAATAATGATAGTATTTGAGTCCACAACGTACAGTCACTTGGGTTTGCCTTGAACTTTGACAATCTAAGACAGCTGCTACAGCATGCATAGCCACTCAGTTTCTTTTGGCTGACATGACAGACTTCTTTTTATATATACCCCTCTCTGCCCCTCGGGATTGCAATTATTTACCTTCCACCCATGCAATTGATCTTCCTCCCATGCATAGTGCGCACTATCAAAATCCCTCAATCTTACCTACTGGGGACCGTACGTCTTCACACTATCCCCTCACGCAATATCAAAAGGCTATGATTATTAATTACTTAATAAGAAATCTAGATTTGGCTACTGCTATTATCAATCTAGCACCTTGATTGTATGATATGCATATTCATCACACCCACCATATGTTATTCCATGTTATTCCTCCGTTTTCATCTACTCCAACTGGCCCTCCCATTATGACACCCGTTCGCCTTTCTGATGCTTCAGTGCTTCATTCTATTGGTTTGGGTGCTGACCAAAAACAAGGTTAGTCAAAAGTTTCATATCCTCAGGCAACCCAAACAATTATTATCATGGAAGCCAAAGTGCCTGGAAATCAGCCTACTAATAATGCTGCCGTCTCATTTATTCGTGCATCTTCTTCCTCCCATTCTGCCAAGCGAGCACACACATCTTCTCTGTATACTGAGGAGTATTCTGATGAGGATGGGTATTTTTCATCATATGGCCCTGTGGTGGCTGGGGACAATCAACCCAAAGTGTCGCCATGAAAATTTTTAAGCTGGAATTGTTGGGGTTTGGGGAGCCCCTCAACCACTCGAGCTCTTTTTAATCTCGTCCATTGTGATAAGCCAGATCTTCTTTTTTTTTTTTTTTTTTTTTTTTTTTTTTTTTTTGTAGTGGAAACAAAGATGCCTCAAGCTAAGATTGTTAAACATTTTTGTAAGTCAGTCTTCACCAATACTTGCTTTGTTGAGCCTAGAAACCGTGCGGTGGTTTGGCCTAGCTTTGGAATGACCAAATATCGGTTGACATTAATTCTACAAAGTGATCGTTTGATTGATTGCAAAGTTACTATTTCCCAATCAGTCTGCTTCTTCCTTATTTGTGTGTATGGGGATCCTATCGAAGCTAAGCGACCCTTAGTTTGGTAGCAGTTGCATTCCATCAGCGCTCAACGGAGTGATAAATTGATTTGTA
Organism: Protea cynaroides; assembly: GCA_028583415.1. Taxonomy (NCBI): domain Eukaryota; kingdom Viridiplantae; phylum Streptophyta; class Magnoliopsida; order Proteales; family Proteaceae; genus Protea; species Protea cynaroides. Next base: position 28,614,104 of record CM053276.1, on the reverse strand, counting down.
CGGGGGACTTAATTATTTCCTCTTTTGGCATGAGAAACAAGGAGGAGCAGTAGGAAGTTCTCGAGACTATCTCCAGGTCCAGCAACTGATTGAAGACTGTAACTTCTTGGAATTGGTTGCATATGGGTCATTATTCACCTGCGACAATAGGCGGGAGGGAGCAGGTACTATTCGCATTAAATTAGATTGAAATTTTGTTAATACTGTCTAGAGAACCCATTTCGATTGTGCGGTGGCCTTTGCTCGTTCTTCCTCTGGTTCAGATTATAATCCAATTTATTAAATACTTCTGGAGATAAATTTAAAGGTAAGTGCCCTTTTCGCTTCGAAGCAATGTGAACGAGGCATGAAGATTGTGCTCAGGTAGTCAATCAGTGCTGGTCTCCAACTTTTTCAAGTACTACAATTGATTCTTTGATGCGAAAAATCCAAGACACTTAAAGTTCCTTTTGTTAGTGGAATAGAGAGGTGTTTGGGAGAGTTAAAAGCAATATTCATCAACTCAAGCAAGAATTAGTTTAGATTCAGCAGTAGAGGGGAGAGGATTTTTTCCAAGAAGAAGAAAATGCCCTATCGCCAAGCTTGAGGAGGATTTATTTCGAGAAGAAATTTAATGGAAACAAAAGGCTAGAGTGGGTTGGCTTCAATCTAGAGATTTTAATTCGGGTTTTTTCTTTGCAACTACAATTCATTGCCGAACAAGAAATTGGGTGTTCCAACTCCAGGTTAGGCTGGCTGAATAGTCCATCTTAGAAGAAGACATTTACAAAGTTTTTTTGGAGCACTTCACTGAAGCTTTCAAGGTTGAAGGGTCCTCTCCTTCTGACTTATCTGTTACTCTGGACTCCCTTCTGCCCATGGTCACTACAAATATGAACGAGTTGTTGTTTGCTTTGCTGACAGAGAAGGAGATAAAACAAGTGGTTTTCAGTCTTGCGCTACTCAAATTGCCTGGCCCAGACTGTCTGCTGTTGCTGTTCTTCCAAAATTTCTAGGCTAATACTCGCACAGATATCCTTAGGTTCATCTATGATTACTTTAATACTGGCCATATTTGTCCTGCTCTCAATCACACTTATCTTGGCTTTTTCCAAGAGTCAAGCAACCAAACTTTGTTGATCAAATTCAACCTACCAGTTTATGTAATGTTTGTATTAAGATTATATCTAAGATTATGGTGGGTCGGTTGCACTTTTCCTTGGGAGATATTGTTGCACTTTGTATTGTAATTTGGCAAAATGGACTAAGTTTGATGAGAGGGACTATCTGTGGAACCCACTGATGATGTGGCCAGCAAAAGGAGAGAGAAATTGATGATGTGGCATGACATCTCCCAAGAACTTTCTGAAGCAAGAAAAAGAAGAGAGAGAATTAGAAGAGAAAGCATGAAGAGAGAGAAAGTAGAGTGAGAAAGAGGAGAGAGAAATTAGTAGGTGGGACCCACTGTGCTAAGGTGGCACACCACCATGGCAGCCAGCTTGGCCAAGGGCCGTGGCACCATAGGCAGCAGCCATGCCTCAGCAGAGGCCAGTAGCAGAAGCAGCAGGTGCCACATAGCCGCAAGCCATAGGTAGCAGCCATGGCATGCCTCTCAGGCAGCAGGCCTGCAAGCACGCGTACGCACATGGCCCATGGCCTTGCCCTCCTATTGGTCATGCTGACATGCATACTCCTCCTTCGATGAAATGCCTTGAGAGATGAACAAGGCATTCGACGGTTTGCCTAGAGAGAAGCACTTCTCAGTATGATGTGCATCTTAGAGTTGTTTTAACAAAAGTCTGGTTACAGAGGTGATTCTAAGAGTTGTTCAGGGGCATTTTTGTCAAGACTGAAAGGAGAAAATGTGAAATCGGCCACCAAAAAGGAGTCACACATGAGAGATTCCAATCTGGGGGCTCAGAAAAAACGGGCTATGGTAAATTGCTTTGGACGCGTCTTGATTCTCCCACGGGCTTCGTTATTGGATAGTTGCAACTTAATATAATGTGTTGTGATTCATGAAGACAGCTCCATGATTCCGTGTGGCGCTCTTATGGTGAAGGGGCAGGTCGATCCATATCTTACAGCCACGATTAAAGCTGACCTTTTTTTAATCGATTAAGGAGATCCTATGGAAGACAGGCAATCCCGCCTTTTTTGAGCTTATCCGATGGCCTCTAGAGAAGATTCCACCATCCACCAATGGCAACTCGATAGCACAGCCTGTCGCGTCAGCCAGGCGGAGACTCTATGGGTCGTAGGTGTATTCTCTTGCCGAAAAAGATTCTATTAGGATTAATTCTACTGGTCGAACTTTAAACCACCATAACTCACGCAGTAGTAGCGTTAGGGGTAGTTAGCATGCATTAGCATTAGTGCGTTAGAGCGCTGTGCGTTGTATTTCTTATACTAAGAAATTACACCTCTGCCCGGATCCCTAAAGCAAAGCCCTTTCCACGGGTGCAGGCACATCTGGAGGCCAAGTCCAACGGTTCAAGTTGTAGTTTTCATATTTTTTTTTTTTTGATCCTCTATTCGTTGGCAGTGTTAGGAGTCAAAAATATGAAGCAAAAATCATGAAAGAGGCAAAAACAAGAGAAAAGGGGAAATTCTAGGGTTTTTGCATTGGGAATCACCAATCAACCTCTCTATTGCTTAGTAATAGAGTCTTGAATGCTCATTAGAGGTTGACAGAGCCGTTATTGTACATCAATGGTGATTATGGAGTTGTGAGAAGGAGAATGGATCTTTGTGAGCAAGATATGCTTTGTGAATCAAGTTTTACCATCATTGAAAGCTGTTGAAGCTTCCTGAGAGCAATGTGAAGCTTCAAAGATATTACCAGCCATTCGAAAGCATTGGTTGTGAGATTTTCTCAAATCCTTATCTATTTATTATTTTCAATATATTGTATGCTAGCATAGGTGAAAGTTGTTGAATACCTAGTTAGCTGTGGGTTTCATTGGAGGGCATTGCCACAAGCCCCAAAAATTACTCTCACTACGACAATAAGTATTTTTGGCGATGGGAATTGGAGACGGTATCAAAAATTTCGTCGTCGAAAATAATTTTAACCAACGGGATTTAAGTTACTGTAGCCAAAAATTATTTTTGCCGATTTTATTCAAAAACTTATCTCCACATCATTTTAGCCAACGGGATCTAAATTCTCGTAGCAGAAAATTATTTTTCCCGAAAGCATATAAATTCCAGTGGCCAAAAATCATTTTAGTGCCTTCGCCTAAAATTTATTTTAACCGACAGGGCTTAGAATCCTGTTGCAAAAAATCCATTTTAGCCTACGAAACATAGAATCCTATCGCCAAAAATAATTTTAGTCGACGGGACTTTAAATACAGTGGCCTAAAATTTATTTTAGCCAACGAGTCTTATAATCCAGTGGCAAAAAATCCATTTTAGCCGACAGGGCTTATATTCCCGTTGCAAAAAATGAAAAATAAAAATTAGGGCACTTTTTACTTTTATCACGTCTCTTCCTCAATCTCTTACTTTGACCTTTCAAGGTGGAGAGCCGTAAAGGGGGCCATTTCATGAAGCAAAGAGGGCTTGAGAGAACTTCAGCTAGATCAAGGGGAGAGAAGGTTTCTCAGAGGCGATAAATCGAAAGGCGCTCATAGGGTTTTCGGCGTTAGGCACAGAGGAATTGAGAGTAGCTAGAGGCCGGAATAAGGGAATTGAGAAACTGAGAGAGAATGGGAAGGGGTGAGCTGGATGTCAGCCTGAAATTGGTGGTTGTTGCCGGTGGATTTGAGAGAAGAGAAAAGAGAGTGAGAAGGCTTTTTGGTTTGGGATTGAAGAAGGGTGAGGAAAAACTGAAGGAGAAGCGGGTTTTGATTCTAGGAATATTGAGTGAGGGTTTGAGCTTTTTGGTAATAAGATGACGGCGGGTTGGTTGCAGGCGGCGAGAGGATTCGCAATATTCTCCACAAGGAGCTGGGTTTCTGTTGTCGGCCAAGGATGGGTTGAGAGATATCCGCTAGCAAGAGAATAGTAAGAATTAGTTCAAAGTGATTTTCTTCCATTTGTATGAGTCCTTACAGAGTTAGAATTAGTTCAAAGTGAAAGAAAAATAATGTTATCAATTTGGTCATTATCTCTCTTTTACTTTGGTTCTAATGTTGAAAGTATTCAGTACTTAAACAATGGGAGTACCACTGCACTAATGTGGGGAGCATCGCCTCAGACACGGTCTGATCGTCGGAAGGATCGAGTAGAGGCTAATCCTAAGCAATTGGCTGCGGCATCAGCTCTGCCTGAGATATCCTTGGCTTTTCCGTTTTATTTGTTTAATTTTATATGTGCTAATCATTTTTCCTATATTAACTTCAAATTAATACTTGAGGCTAATTGTTGGATTTGTGGAAGTTTAACTTAATTCTATTGCATAGAATCACAGTGGCTACAAGAAGAACAACCAGAGCGATTGGGTGGTATCATTTATTGGACTGATGTGGCCCTTATTGCCACGTCAGCATGACATGTGTGTTAGGTGGGACCCGTAATCCTTTTGTAACTGATTTTGATGGGAGACACTTACAGGGAGGCATATACATAAGGGAACACTCAAGTTTCTAGAAGGATACAGACAATCCATCACTACTTATCATGTGAGAGACTGAGAAACCAGAAGGCAGTCTCCATCAGAGAAGCGGCAAGAACTTGACGGTAGTATGGCATCGATCACTAGCATTCTACGTCAGACACGGAGATATGTGCATCTCCTTTTAGGTTTTCATATGGTATCAAAGCAAATCGTATGCCTATCCGATCAGTTTATGATCTCTTTCATAATTTTTTTTTTTAAGGGAGTTTATTGTGCTTTATATATATATATATATATATATATATATATATATATATATATATATATATATATATATATATTATTTTTAAAATTTTTAAATGTCTTCGGTAGAATCTTTGAATGTCTTCGGCCTACCGAGTGATGGATGGCTACCTGGGAATGTGCACCCGCATGGCTGCCGGCCCACAAACCAGCAGGCTAGCAGGCACACACCCCTAAGCCTTTAGCTCACCAGCAGGTCCACCGGAAAGAAGGCCCGCAGCCAGCAGGCTAACCTGCAGCTGCAGGCTAACTGAAGCCCCCCGCAGACATTAAGAACAATCAGTAGCACTGCCGCCGACTGCGCTAGCCACAGCAGGCCACCCCGCAAGGGCCAGCCTGCCGCAGCCTTGTGCTGCGTGGCCAGCAGCAGTTGCTGCAGATGGTTTGCTTCTGTGGGCTTCGTCGTTTTGGTGGTGGCGGCATTTTTTGTCGTTGCGGCTTTGCGGTGGTGCTCTCCGTTTTTCAAGGGGTGTGCCGAAGTGTTTGGCACGTTTGGAACCGTTCCGGCTTCAACGTGTTCTTCAGTTAGAACACGGTCTGTTGGAATATGCCGATGGCAATTTGTTTGGAAATAGGATATTTTGATGGGGGCTTTTTGGTATTATAGTAAACCATTTAAGTTATAATCTCTTTTTAAAAGATACAGTCAAGGGTTTATGATTTTAAAGCCCATCATTGGGTTTTATTATGTTATGGACTTTAATGAACAACCCATTAAATAACAAATGCTATTCTGGTTTGATCCACTCAGATTTGATTCGAACCGGACTGACCCAACCAGTTTTCTGAGCCGTAATATTCTGAAAATGGTGCTATTAAGCAATATTGAACTACTTTTTATTACTTGTCACCACTGCATAGTTACAGACAGAGTGTCACTTTTCAAGTGACTGAGCTTTTTGTGACAGTCTGTTCTGAACGACGTTAAAGGTCAGTAACAGTGATTGTATCTATTTTGACAGTCTGTTCTGAATGTCGCTAAAGGTCATGAATGGTGACTTTTTCTATTGTGACAGTGTGTTCTGAATGTCACTAAAATTCAATTTCCTTTAGTGACGTTTATAGACAGAACGTCACTGTATCTATATACGTAACAGAATGTATTAAGCACTGTTTGGTTTGACCCTTAAGTGAACAAATCAACTATAATAGTTGACTTTTACTGGACCTGGTTCATTCTGGTTTGACCATTAATGAAGATCTAATTATGTGCTGAACCAATTCAGTTTCTAGTTCAAGACATTATGTGTAAGACCCGCACTCTGAAAACCCGGTCTAAACCTTGGTTTTGTGTCGTGACAGGTCTTTCGATCATCACCGAGCCAGACGGGGCAAGCAGATAACAAACAGTGCGAAATCGGACCAAGTCGACCAATGATACCCGATTTTAGGTATACCGGTCGATGGTACCGGATGATGGTACCCGGTCGACCGGTATGGCTCGCACGGCTATGTGCGGGAATTTGGAAATTAGTCTCTCGGGTCCCGCTTTCCCGATTTCGAATCCTAGAAGTTTCCTAATCCTAGTAGGGTTACTAAACCCTATTTCTAGCCTATAAATACACCCTTAAACCCCTCAAATCCTTTCCATTGTCTCTCACAAACCCTGGAGAAGAGAAAGAGCTTGGAGAGGAGAAGGAGCTAGGAAGAAGAAGGAGGTGCCGCCATTACCGTTTGACGAAGCTCTCGCTACACCTGTCAACGGTAAGTGTTTGGGTCCATCTTCTTACCCTATGATAGTTGTGTGGGTGGTACCATGCAAAGTAGGTATTGATCTAAAACCCTAAATTGGCCAATAAACCCTAAGTTGCCGTCAAACCCTAGATTCGAGTTTCGAGATGATATTCGTCGAAACGAGACTTGAATGAGTTAGGGATAGCTCTAACTCAAAGCCTAGACTTAGGATAGATAGGAGAAACCCTGAAAATCTGTGGAGGATGATCGACGGCAAATAAGAACCCATGTATGGTCTTCGAGACATACCGGTCGACTATACCGGTTGCACATAGTGCGACCGGTATGTTGCGACCGCTACCTCTCGGGAGGTTATCTGTGGGGGACCGGCTGACCATACTGGTCGCCAGTCTTTCCCACAGAGCTGCGACCGGTACATGCCACCGGTCAGCTCTGTGAGGGCAGTTTGTGATCTCTGTTGGTTTCCGACCAACATGAAACCCTAAATAATATATTCTAATGAAACCCTAATATTATGTAGGACTTTGTGACATATCGTTTGGATCTTGCGACGTGGAGCAAGTTAACGAACGAGCGTCGGTAAGGGAATCTGACCTAAACCTAATAATTAATGGACAGGAAATCGTTGTTAATCATTGAATATCTATGATGTGATGTTTGTGCATATTCACATGCCATCCTTTACTTTCAGTTATTATTATTGTTCATGCATTCATAGGATGTGATTGTTAGGCATGTGATTGTTTTCGTTGGTGTGTGGAGTGGGGCATGGGCCTGGGATCGCTCTTCACACCGGCACCTTTGTAGTATTCTATCTTAACATGCTTGGTACGGGTGGGGGTATCGGGGAAGATCGTGGTACGTTGGTCTCCGATATTGATGTTGTCCCGACCATCGTTGGGTGGTACTGAGGATTCCGAGTCGACGCTGCCTTGTCCACGATGCTTTAGCTCTATCTCTATGCCGTAGGGAGTGGTGTTGGGATAGGGTCTACCAACAGTATTGTTTCTATCCTAGTGGGTTAGTTGCGGATAGGGTATCGGGGGAGGTGAGGTTTTGGAGGTCTCCGACCCGGCCCGCACGCTCTAGCTCTATCTCTATGCCGTAGACGGCCGTCGGGATAGAGCATACATTGTTGACATATAGGATTGGTTAGTTGCCAGCCCGGTTTATGAGCCCCGGCCGTAGGGGCTTAGGTACTGGTATGGGTAGAGTATCGGGGAGGTGCGGGTATACCTTAGCTCTATCTCTATTCCATGATGGGTGCATGTGGGTTGGTGGTAGTGTGATTCTCGTGCAACGCCACACACTCGTGTATAGAGGTGCGGGGGGCCACCAAACCTTTCTATAGCACATTGCAAACTTAAAACCAGACCACAACATAAAATTGATTGTTACTCATGCATAATCTTGTGAAACCGTCCTCGATTGCCTTACCGAGCCGTGTTGTGTGCTCACCCTTTGTATATACATTATTTTTAGATGTTGATGCAGGATACACTGTGGACGATTACGTGAACGCTCCGGCGTATGGTGGTGCTCCGGATGTACAGGCAGGACAGGACGAGCATGACGCTTCATGCGAGTGCCCTTTCGCAGTGTACCGTGATTTGTTTTATTTATTCATTCCAGCTTATTTTCGCTTTGTTATTAAGAGATGTAATAGATATTTATTTTATGTGATTGAATTTGAATAATGGGATATTTATTTAAATTATCAATAGATACTCGGTTCATTCTATTTAAAGTCTTCCGCTGTATGTTTATATTCTGATTGTGGTTATGTGTAATTGGTTTGTATGGGTGGACACGGCCTATTCGAGATCCTGGTGTGAACCGTTGGTTCAATGACGGTTCACTCACACCGTTCTGGTTGGATCAGAATTTGGGGTGTGACAACTTGGTATCAGAGCTCTCGGGCTCTGTTCCAACAAACCATGCTACACATAATGGGGTCGATGAACTGAGTTAGGAAGTTAAAAATCTTAATACAAACACACTCTAAGCATTGTTTGATACCTGAGACGGACTAAGAAAGAGAATAATGTACTATTCTAAATGTGAAACTTAATCTGTGCACATACACTAGATAGGTGAACCATGAAACTTTCATTAAATGGAAAAATAGTATCAAATATAATAGTGCTACAGGGTACAGTCCACAAACCGGAAAGTTACCCTGTTATATAAATAGTCATATGAAAAGTAGAATGGAAATCATGGGGTAGGAGGCCTGGGAGGAATGGGGTCCGCTATATCATAGTCCCGCTCGTATGCGACCCTAAGCCGGCACCTGGTCCCGAGTCACCCGTGAGACCACGAGCCAGGCGTCCCAACTCCCGACCCATCGCTCGAGACTCCGGGATGACCCTCGGGTGTCCCCGATCTCGATAAACATACCCAACACCGAGTCGGGAGGGGGTCGAGATGGCCCAGCTGTGGGAACAGATGGTGGCGGTACAGGTGGAGGCCGGTGGGGCGGGCACCGGTGCTTCCCCAACTACATCGTCATCATCATCATCCCCCCATCTCTGCCGCATAGGCCGCATTGGCCGCGGCTGCTGCTGCCGCTTTGCTACTCTCCCAAGTGGACGAGGGCGAGCCTCCAACTCGTCATCACTAACGGGCAGATCAACCATCCGCATCCCGCTTTATCGCATCCCGGTCGATGTCGAAGTCATGGAGTCCTCGACGGCTGTCTCTCCTCTAAACTCACGCCCAGACGGCGAAGAAGGAAAGTGACGAGACGGCCATAGGGAAGGTTGTTGGCCCGATCGGTCACAGCCGCTCGATGCATAGTCCGGATGATGAGGTATGGAAGTGAGATCCGCTCTCCTGGATGATGCGGCTGTAGACCCGGGGTATAGGTCTCAAGCTAGCCGCCTTCATAGGAGCCCCGGATTTAGTATCCGATGCGCTATCTCTCGGCGCAAATCCTCGCTTATAACCTTTCGCCTTGGGGGCGCAAGATACCAAATCTCCATCGTTGGGAACCCCAAGTAGGTCAGCCAACCGGTGGGTGTTGAAGGAAATATGTACACCCCGGACGTAATCGGTGATGCGCAGATCCCTACACCGGTTCGGGTCTTCGACATCCCCCTTCGAGCTCCGCATTTGCATAAAAATGCTTGACCAGGTTAGGGCGTGTGGTCTCTGTGTAGGAAATAACCGGCAGCCAACCTAGAGCACCAAAGGCTGTCTCTACATTAAACCGGTGTAATTGTCCCACATTGACCCGTCGCCCGGATACGATACTCTTGTCATCAAACCAAGAAAACCGAGCCTGAGCTTCCAATGAGCGAAACCATAGCTCATCTAGCTGAGGGATAGGTGGAGAGGGAACCCGAGAACTAGAACCATGTGATCGCTTCCCGAGGTTGCGTCTAGGAGCCATTTAAAATCAGAAACAAAAAGAAAACAAGATAAAAAGTTAGAAATTTTCGAAATTTCGGCAGCATAACGGCTATAAATTGGGAAAAAGCCTCGAACTCACCCAAAAACATGGGGAGGAGGACTTACGTAACCCCCACACTCTTCCATAATCCAATCACAAGCAATCATAATAAGAAATTTCGAGAATTTGAGAAAAATCAAGAAATTTCGAAATTTTTGAAAAACCTAGGTTAAAAAGAGTAAAAATTCGATTTTTAGCAAAACCTTGCGGTGGAACCCCAAATTAGTTGAGGGCTTTTGCTCTTGGGGGTCCCTAAACCCTTTCTAAGCCGAAGGAAAAGAATTCCTACGGTTAAAACATCTCGAACAAAGAAAAACCTAAATTTCTACATAAAGACGATATGAAAATCTCCTAAAAATATGAGAGAGAGGGTAGAGACCTACCTGGAGACGATATGCTAGGTCTTGAATGGAAGGAATCGGCCTCAAATAGCACCGGTCGAACTGTAGCAACTCGGAACCCAGAGAAGAATCGCCACCGGAGAGAAGGAGATTTCGCGATTTTAAAGCCATTTTGGGCATACCGATCGACGGTTATGCCTATACCGGTCGACCGGTATCAACCCAGGTGTGCGACCGCTATGTCTCGGCCAGAAAATTTTTCTGACCGGTCGACTATACCGGTCGCAACACCGTCTACGAGTGGCGACCGGTATCTCATAGACATGCGACCGGTATGTCTCGGCCAGAAATTTAATTTTTGACCGGTCGACTATACCGGCCGCAAGCATATTTCTAGTGTGTGCGACCGGTATGTTGCGACCGGTACGCCCCAAAGAGAGCCAGAAAAATTTAAAAATTTCCAAAATTGTGCAAATTGAAATGTTACTTCTCGACTATTCTCCTGCATTATTCAAGACTAACACTACTACTATTGATGATTCTCACGTGTTATGTCTTCTTCTCAGATCCAAATAAATAGTCTGAGATGGCGTGGAAACGGTCGAAGGGGTAGAAAGCATTATCATGCCGGGAAGCGCCTAGAGGAAGAGCAAGCTGAGCAAGACCAGAGTTAGAGAAACCAGCCCCTGAAGAGGATGAGGAACAGGTCCCGGAGTACCGACGAATTACCGGACCACCTCACGGGGATTCCGAGACCATAGTTACAAACTTGGTCTATCGGATGCAAGCTCAACGGAAGGAATTTCCGAGTGAGGTACTAGCGATGCTCGGGTCAGCAGGTTCCGTTCCCGCCGGTAATATGCCCGGGTCCGGAGAGAAAATGTCTTCGCAACGGGTGCAGATAGCCCAAGGCCAAGGGCCCAAGCACAGAATGTACCACCACCGCATCGCTTTCCGTCTCCTTCTGCGTATCCAGGGGGCATATCCGTATCCACCACCATGGTACGGAGCGAATACCCGGTGGACAAGCACGATCTTAGCATGTCGGTGGACGGGTTCTTGAAGTTGAAACCGTCATCATTCACCGGGCGGACAGGGAAACCATTGTGGCCAGCACAGTGGGTTTCAAAATGGAAAAGAACTTCCGATTGATGACGTGTACCGAGGAGGAGAAAGTTCTATTTGCCACTCACATGTTGAAAGAGGACGCGAATGCTTGGTGGAATTCCACGCGGGCATATTTGGAGAACCAATATACATTAGTTGACTGGGAGGTGTTTAAAGCGGCTTTCTTCGACAAATACTTCCCAAAGAGCTTCGGGATTCAATGGAGAGAGAGTTTCTCGGCTGCAGCAGGTCGGTCCGATTGTAGATGCTTATCAACGAGGGTACGAAGAGCTATTCTTCTTCACACCGGTCGGTATGCGGGAAGAGGAGACAAAGATACGTAGGTTCACCATGGGACTACGTGGAAGCATTAGAGAGCATCTATTGGGTCCGGATAAGAAGACCTACAATGAGGCGGTGCAGGTTGCGAGGGTGATAGAGTCCGGTCGGAGGGACAGCTTCTTCGCCGTAAACGGAGGAGTGAAGAGATCTGTTGGAGAGAGTTCGGGTGGCGGTAATCCTAGACCATTCCACCCATACAGGGGGCGCATCGCTAAAGACTCGCGAGGAAACAACCTGGCACCACCAGTGCCACAATTAGCCGAACCCAACCCGAATATTAAGTGTTATAACGTCGCAAGAATCGGGACATGTTGCGAGGAACTGCACGCTACCTAGGAAGCAAGCTCCCCGGGAAGCCGGAGTTTATGCAATCCCACTGAAGAGGCAGCCGCATCACCCGATGTGGTAACGGGTACGACTATATCCCTTACTATTTGGTTTATTCTTTCGGGTTGCATGAGCATATAGAACTAAGGGACAATATATTCCGGGAGTTGTAAATGTAGCTGGTTTACCCGCCGGAGTATTATTTGACTGCGGGGCCACGCACTCCTTTGTTTCGTTTCTTTTTGGGAAACGAATGGAGTTACCAATCAAGCAATTGAACCCAAGCTTGATAGTTCGCTCTCCACTAGGAGTCGAAGTGGCTTTGACCAAGTATTATGGACCATGTCCTGTAAGTATCGAGGGCCGAGACCTTGAAGCAAGCCTAGTAATACTTGAGATGGCAGATTTTGATGTCATTTTAGGAATGGATTGGCTAGGTCATCATTCGGCCGTCCTTTTTTGTGGTGAAAGGAAGCTTATGCTTCTTGACAGAGGGAAAGGAATATAGTTTCGCTGGAATTAAGCTATCCAGGAAGCGAAAGTTGATCCTCTCCGCCCCTAAAGACTAAGAGATGCTTGGAGAAAGGGGGAGTGGGTTATCTCGTATCCGTAGTCGACCTCACAAGCAGATCACTAAAGATGGAGGATATAGAGGTGGTTCGGGAGTTTCCAGATGTATTTCCAGAGGATCTTCCAGGCTTACCACCAGACAGGGCTACAGAATTTGTGATAGATCTTATACCAGGTTCGGCTCCGGTGTCTAAAGCGCCATACAGGATGGCCCCAACCGAGTTAAAGGAGTTGAAGACCCAATTACAAGAATTGCTGGATAAGGGCTTCATACGACCTAGTATTTCGCCTTGGGGAGCACCTGTGTTATTCGTCAAGAAGAAAGATGGAAGTGTACGGCTATGTATTGACTATCGTGAGCTGAACAAGTTGACGATCAAGAATCGGTATCCTTTACCTAGGATCGATGATCTGTTTGATCAGCTGCAGGGTGCAAAGGTTTTCTCGAAGATCGATCTCCGATCGGGGGAGCAGCCCTACAACGACTGAGGGATGTGAGGCATTATGCAAAATTCAAGAAGTGCGAGTTTTGGCTGAAGGAAGTGGCTTTCTTGGGCCATGTTGTATCTGGAGACGGTATCAAGGTTGATCCAAGCAAGATAGCTGCTATAGTAGGATGGGAAGCACCAAAATCTGTTGCGAGAGATTCGTAGTTTCCTTGGGTTGGCTGGTTATTATAGAAGATTCGTGGAAGATTACTCCGAGGATCGCGGTTCCACTCACCAGATTGACCAAGAAGGGAGAGAAATTTATATGGACAGATGAGTGTGAGAAGTGCTTCCAGACTTTGAAGTCAAGACTTGTCTCTACACCTATCCTGACCATCCCCGAACCAAGCGTACCGTTTATTCTATATACGGATGCTTCAGGGTTGGGTATCGGGTGTGTTCTGATGCAAGGAGAACAGGTGATCGCTTACGCATCAAGACAGTTAAAAGAGCATGAGAAGAACTATCCTACGCATGACTTGGAGCTAGCAGCGGTTATTCATGCAATCAAGACTTGGAGACACTATTTGTACGGTGAGAAGTTTCGGGATCAAGTCGGATCACAAAAGCTTAACGTATCTCTTCACTCGAAGGATCCGAATATGAGACAGAGGAGATGGCTGGAATTGTTAAAAGATTATGATTGCGACATCCAGTACCATCCGGTAAAGCAAATGTGGTGGCTGACGCCTTAAGTAGAAAGTGGGCATCGAAACCCGAGGTAGGACCGAGTACAAATGCTGCATTGTGTGCTGCAGCCTCGAGTTCGATGGAAATTGATGAAGACCATATTATCGAAACTGCAGAAGATCCAGTTGAGCAAGGCTTGATTCATAAGTTCACTATGATGTTCGCCGCATTGAAGATCTCGCCGAGCCTAATTGATGAAGTCAAGGTAGCAATCCCTACGGGATCCATATCTTAGGACGGTGCAGGAAGACTTAGAGAAGGGTACGTGTAACCCCGACTTTACCTTGGAATCAGACAAAGTACTAAAGTATCGTGGACGGTTATGTATACTTGAGAGCGAAGACTGCGATATCAGAGGCCGAGTTATGACTGAAACTCATTACACTCCATATTCGGTACATCCAGGAAGTACCAAGATGTACCATGATCTAAGAAGACTCTATTGGTGGAGGGGTATGAAAGCTGATATAGCTCGTTTCGTGTTTCAATGTCTGAATTGTCAACAAGTTAAAGCGGAGAGACAAAGACCCGCAGGTTTACTACAGCCATTGCCAGAACCTGCATGGAAGTGGGATTGTATCACCATGGATTTCGTCACTGGCTTACCTTTGACACCAAGGTCAGTGGATGCAGTTTGGGTTATAGTAGATCGGCTCACCAAGACAGATCGAAATTCCGGGAAGGATTACGAAAAGCTATGGGAACAAAGTTGAAGTTCAGGACGGCTTTCCATCCTCGGACGGACGGACAGTCGAGCGAACCATTCAAATTTTGGAAGATATGCTTCGAGCTTGTGCATTAGATTTCAAAGGAGCTTGGGATGAGAAGCTATCACTTATCGAGTTTGCTTACAACAATAGTTATCAGGCTACAATTCAGATGGCCCCATATGAAGCTCTCTATGGGAGAAAATGTCGTACACCTCTGTTATGGAATGAAGTGGGGGAAAGAAGAATTGTAGGACCGGAGTTTGTGGAAGAAACTTGCCAAGTGATTGATCAGATCAAAGAGAGAGTAAAGACAGCTCAAGTTCGACAAAAGCACTATGCAGATAATCGACGTCGAGATCCGGAGTTTGCAGTGGGTGACAAAGTGTTCTTGAAGGTGTCACCGGTGCGAGGTCTGAAACGGTTTGGTAAGAAGGGGAAGCTATGCCCCAGGTATGTGGGACCATATGAGATATTGAATCGACGTGGTAATGTAGCATATCAATTGGCTTTACCACCATCTATGTCTAGCGTTCATAATGTGTTCCATGTATCATTACTGAAGAAGTATGTCAGAGATTCATCGCATATCTTGAGCGCTGATCCTCCGGACTTGACTGAAGACTTAACTTTCGAAGTGGTGCCTGTAATGCTCTCGAGCCGAAAAGTTCAGCAACTTCGAACCAAGGATATCCACTATGTAAAGGTGCATTGGAGAAGCCAAAATGTGGAGGAAATTACTTGGGAAGAAGAGAGCGCGATGAGGAAGGAGTACCCTAACCTTTTTGACGATCAAGGTACGTTCAAATTTCGAGGCCAAAATTTCTTTTAAGGGTGGGGGAGTTGTAGTACCTACATGTAAATTTCAGGACGAAATTTCTTTTAAGGGTGGTGGAGTTGTAAGACCCGCACTCTGAAAACCCGGTCTAAACCTTGGTTTTGTGTCGTGACAGGTCTTCCGATCATCACCGAGCCAGACGGGGCAAGCAGATAACAAACAGGTATGAAATCGGACCGAAGTCGACCAATGATACCTGATTTTAGGTATACCGGTCGATGGTACCGGATGATGGTACCGGTCAACCGGTATGGCCTGCACAGCTATGTGCGGGAATTTGGAAATTAGTCTCTGCGGGTCCCGCTTTCCTGATTTCGAATCCTAGAAGTTTCCTAATCCTAGTAGGGTTACTAAACCCTATTTCTAGCCTATAAATACACCCTTAAACCCCTCAAATCCTTTCCATTGTCTCTCACAAACCCTGGAGAAGAGAAAGAGCTTGGAGAGGAGAAGGAGCTAGGAAGAAGAAGGAGGTGCCGCCATTACCGTTTGACGAAGCTCTCGCTACACCTGTCAACGGTAAGTGTTTGGATCCATCTTCTTACCCTATGATAGTTGTGTGGGTGGATCAATACCATGCAAAGTAGGTATTGATCTAAAACCCTAAATTGGCCAATAAACCCTAAGTTGCCGTCAAACCCTAGATTCGAGTTTCGAGATGATATTCGTCGAAACGAGACTTGAATGAGTTAGGGATAGCTCTAACTCAAAGCCTAGACTTAGGATGGATAGGAGAAACCCTGAAAATCTGTGGAGGATGATCGACGGCAGTCGATGAACCCATGTATGGTCTTCCGGAGACATACCGGTCGACTATACCGGTTGCACATAGTGCGACCGGTATGTTGCGACCGCTACCTCTCGGGAGGTTATCTGTGGGGGACCGGCTGACCATACCGGTCGCCAGTCTTTCCCACAGAGCTGCGACCGGTACATGCCACCGGTCAGCTCTGTGAGGGCAGTTTGTGATCTCTGTTGGTTTCCGACCAACATGAAACCCTAAATAATATATTCTAATGAAACCCTAATATTATGTAGGACTTTGTGACATATCGTTTGGATCTTGCGACGTGGAGCAAGT
Organism: Protea cynaroides; assembly: GCA_028583415.1. Lineage (NCBI taxonomy): Eukaryota > Viridiplantae > Streptophyta > Magnoliopsida > Proteales > Proteaceae > Protea > Protea cynaroides. The sequence continues at coordinate 28,597,618 of CM053276.1, read as the reverse complement.
TAACGAACGAGCGTCAGGTAAGGGAATCTGACCTAAACCTAATAATTAATGGACAGTAAATCGTTGTTAATCATTGAATATCTATGATGTGATGTTTGTGCATATTCACATGCCATCCTTTACTTTCAGTTATTATTATTGTTCATGCATTCATAGGATGTGATTGTTAGGCATGTGATTGTTTTCGTTAGTGTGTGGAGTGGGGCATGGGCCTGGGATCGCTCTTCACACTGGCACCTTTTGTAGTATTCTATCTTAACATGCTTGGTACGGGTGGGGTATCAGGGGAAGATCGTGGTACGTTGGTCTCCGATATTGATGTTGTCCCGACCATCGTTGGGTGGTACTGAGGATTCCGAGTCGACGCTGCCTTGTCCACGATGCTTTAGCTCTATCTCTATGCCGTAGGGAGTGGTGTTGGGATAGGGTCTACCAGCGTATTGTTTCTATCCTAGTGGGTTAGTTGCGGATATGGTATCAGGGGGAGGTGAGGTTTTGGAGGTCTCCGACCCGGCCTGCACGCTCTAGCTCTATCTCTATGCCGTAGACAGCTGTGCTGGGATAGAGCATACATTGTTGACATATAGGATTGGTTAGTTGCGAGCCCAGTTTGGCCGGTAGGGGCTTAGGTACTGGTATGGGTAGAGTATCAGGGGAGGTGCGGGTATACCTTAGCTCTATCTCTATTCCATGATGGGTGCATGTGGGTTGGTGGTAGTGTGATTACTGTGCAACGCCACACACTCGTGTATAGAGGTGCGGGGGCCACCAAACCTTTCTATAGCACATTGCAAACTTAAAACCAGACCACAGCATAAAATTGATTGTTACTCATGCATAATCTTGTGAAACTGTCTGATTGCCTTACTGAGCTGTGTTGTGTGCTCACCCTTTGTATATACATTGTTTTTAGATGTTGATGCAGGATACACTGTGGACGATTACGTGAACGCTCCGGCGTATGGTGGTGCTCCGGATGTACAGGCAGGACAGGACGAGCATGACGCTTCATGCGAGTGCCCTTTCTGCGTGTACCTGTGATTTGTTTTATTTATTCATTCCAGTTATTTTCGTTTGTTATTAAGAGATGTAATAGATATTTATTTTATGTGATTAAATTTGAATAATGGGATATTTATTTAAATTATCAATAGATACTCGGTTCATTCTATTTAAAGTCTTCCGCTGTATGTTTATATTCTGATTGTGGTTATGTGTAATTGGTTTGTATGGGTGGACACGGCCTATTCGAGATCCTGGTATGAACCGTTGGTTCAATGACGGTTCACTCACACCGTTCTGGTTGGATCAGAATTTGGGGTGTGACATTATGTCTAGTTCGGTTCAGGTTGTATTTGGGTTGGTTCTTTGAACCAGATTTGGTTATGAGCTGGTTTTCTGACTTATTTATTAAAAGTGACCTTATTTGCTAATTTTAAATCCGTTTTTAGTGATTCTTCGAACCTAGTTGGGGTTGTATGACGTGCTCTTCAATGTTGTACAGTCCATGACCTCAAATTCTGTCATAAAACACTGAATATAGCCTAATTACGTCACTTTGGACACCCGTGACAGTTCGAAATGTCACTCTTAAGTGTTGTTTGATTAACCTAAGTGTTGTTTGGTTATCTTAAATGCATTTTGGTTATATTAATTCGTGAAGTGCTTTTGGTTACATTATTGTCTATTACATGGGCTTTATTGTTATACAACTATGAAACACATGTGTTACATTAAGGTTTCATGTGGTACACTAAGGATGGGTGTATGATGCAAATTTATTTACCAAATTGCCATTGAGGGACTAAATTGTTGTCACAATTTTAAGTAGTCTATTAAAATCAGTATATGAGGCAGTTAGTAAATGAATTTCTTAGGCATCATTTGTATTGTAGCCTGTGCATGGATTTTGGCACTTATCCCTAAAGAAAAGTAATCAATCTTCATGTATGAGTTGGAATAAGATGGAATGCAAAGCATTCAGATAGAAGGGATTCTTATGGCCCAAAGGTATGAGATTCCTTTTATTTTGGGTGTGATGCATTTCAGTCTTATTGATTAAGGTGTAAACCTTACAAATTAAGGTCTTTACCCAAAGGTAGAATGTGAGGAGTTTGGTTTGCTGTTGAATTTATCAACATAGATTGATATCAGCAATTAAGTAACAACTTGTGGTAAGTTACAATTTTCGTCCAAAGGTAGGATATAGCAAATCACATTTTGTTATGATTTAGCATTGGTTTTCTCATTATTCAGTTATTGAGCATGTCTTTTCATTAGTTACTACTTCAAAATTGTTTGTTTCCACTATTGGTTAAGATTAACTATGCTTATTGAAAGAGATAATTAAGGATTAATGGATTTGTATATGACCATTAAAGAGCTCTTTATTCTCAATGATACATATTCAAACATTGAGATGGCTCTCTATCAGAAATGGCCTCATGGTATTCACCTAATGTTAAAGTTCATTAAGGCCAATATAAGTAAGCGCTTCAAATGTTCCATTCCAAAGAGTATAATTGTACAGGACTATCTGAAGGTAATTGGCGAGCATTTTATGATAACCATTAAATCCATTGTTTGTACCCCTATAATGAAAGTTCAGCTCCCTAGGACATCATGCTCGTATCCATGTGCATAGGACATCTTGAGTGTGAGGGATATTGCAACTTATTTTTGAGTTCATTTTGGAAAATACTCATCACAATTATTGATGGATTGATTTTGGTTATAGAATCCATATTACCTATACTATGTAAGCTTTTTGGATAGAATGCCACCATAGGATATTGAGAGGACCACCTACTTAGCAATCTAGGTGTAATCTCAGGTAGAGATTATTAATGTCTGGATCTATACAGGACCTAGAAAATTAGTTTAATATTCCATCATATTCCATGAACCTTGTATCTGTTTCGAGATTTACACCTATTGGTAATGTATTTAACTTCAGTTGTATCGAAACAATACTCTAGCAGGCTCTGGTTTATTCTTGGATGGCTTATATTAATCATATTTTGATCTAGTTTCAATAGTAATTTGCTTGCTTCCTCTGATAGTAGTGGAATTAAAAGATAAATTGTGGATGAAAAACCCAAACTATGACTCTAAAGATATGATAATTTCTCTATATATGTAAACTCAAAATTTTAGTGATAAATGGAATCCTAGACATATTAGATTTCTCAAATTTTGGAACTTGTTTGGACTGCATTAAGGACCAGCAGACCAACAAACTTAAGAAAGGTGTTTGACGTATTTCTAAGACACTTAAGATTGTATATACAAATATATGTAGACTATTTCCACACCTTGTCTGATCGATCAAAGATAATTTATCTCATTCGTAAATGACTATACTAGATACATGTATCTCACTCTAATGGATCATAAAGATGAAACACTTGCGTCTTTAAGATCTACAGAGCTGAAGTTGAAAAACTAACTAGAAAAGTCATTGAGATTGTCCGATTAAACAGAGGTGGGGAATGTATATAGAATCCAATAACTTTTGTCCGTTACCTTAGAAAGCAATGTATTTTCTTGTACTATACCATGCCTGGGTCTCCAGACCAAAACGACGTTGCTAAAAGAAGGAATCGGACACTTATGAAAATGGTCAGGATGATTATAAGCTTCCATTACCTGGAGAAGCGAAACCCCTTAAGATTGCAGTGTGTATCTTGAATAGGGTACCATCGAAAGCTACTCCAAAAACTTCTTGTAAGTTTTGGAGAGGATGAAAACTCATGTTAAGACATACATATGTATGAGGCTTTATCTGAAGTCAAGGTTTATAATCCACTTAAAATGAAATTAGATCTTAGAACAGTCAGATCCTTTATTAGTTATCCTGAGTGATCAAAGGACTATAGTTGTCACACCCCAATTCTCCACTATTCAGAGTGGTGTGATGAACCATCAATAAACCAACGGTTCAACCAGGATCTCACAATAGGCTATCCCACATATGATAAACCAAAAACACATTCCACATTAATCAGAGGTAATACAATAAATAGCGGAAGTCTTACAGATAATGAACTGAGGTCTAATCATGATAAATAATTAATATTCCATTTATTTCCAAGTAACCAAAACATAACTTAATACATATTACAATATCCAAATACGAAAACTAAATACTAAACGTATCCATCGTTGAAACGCTCGCTTAACGAACCATGTTCGTTCTCCACAGCTTGCTCATTCATAGCCTCCATCCGTTCATATGTTGGCGTGTAGATAAAATCTTCAATCATAGTACCTGCAACATCAGAAACTAAAAAGAATTGCGCGCGCGAGGGTCAGCTCTCCAACTTGAGCTCAGTCAGTAAACAAAACAATGCAACAGTACATATGCATGCAGTCAATTCATATCTTTGGTCTGGTTTATAGTTTGCAATGCGCAATAGAAAGGTTGGGTGGTCAAAGGTTAACGTTTATTGACCCCGTCTCTATACACAGGGTGTGGAAGTCCGCCCAAAGGTTAACGTTTATTGTCGTCCCCATCCACCCTAATCATGAACATTATACAACAAAGGTTAACGTTTATTGCTGTATAGTGCCATACCAACACGTAAGCCCCTGCTGGTGAGGGCTTGCAAACTGGGCTCGCAACTAACCAATCCTAATGCCAAACAGTGTATCCAAGGCCTCACCCCAGCATCCCTCAGAATGCCCATAGAGATAGAGAGCTAAGGCCCCCCGGTAGATTCAGAGACTACAAGGACCGAGACCACCTCCCCTGATACTCTATGACATAATAGTTCTGTTAAGGTAATGGCGATACGAAGATGCTATTGCACAAGACTTGAGTTAGAGATAGAGCTAAAGTGCTAAGACCCGCCAAAGGTTAACGTTTATTGATGTTCTCATCACACCTCCCCTGATACTCGCTCGCATCAAGTACACCAACCACACACATACAATCACATGCCTATTCCTATCATCATCATCATCATCATGTTATAAACAATAAAGTAAATATGCATGAACAAGTAATAGAAATATTGGATGACATGTTGTATGCACATTACAAACATATTCGCATAGAATCAAGCATGGCCTCAAGAAAAGAGAAAACAGTTTGTTATTAACCAATTAGTTTAGAGTTCTGTTTCCTCACCTTAGCTTGTTAATAGATCCTCTTCCAAGCTTTAGAATCACATTTATAATGTTATTATATTGCTAGAAGACCTAACAAAGTCGATAAAATTTAATTAGAATAAATTTTGAATTTAAAAACCATGCTGTTAACTGAGGGTCGGAGGTAGGGTCGGAGTCATGATTGACCCTGGGTGCGACCCTCCCCCTAATCTGAACTTCCCGAACACTGAGGGTCGATGCTAGGGTCTGATCTGCCATCGACCCTAGGTGCGACCCTCCATGGTTTGAGTCAAAAATATCAGATTTCGTTCTCTCTTTCATGGTTGGGTCCTATGGCTTACTTCCACAATCCATTCTATACAGATTCTATGGTTTAGAACTATACTTTATTCACCTACATGGTTTTAATGATCTCCTCCATGGTTTCCATTGAAACGAAACCATGGAATGATGATTTGGGTTTCTTCTAAGTCATACCCTCTTCATAAACCATTCTAAAGTCTTAAATAAATCATGGGAAATGTATTCATACCTTAGGTTTGCTGAGATTCAGAGTTCCTCTGAATTTCCTCTTCTTCCTTAGCCTTTTCTTAAAGTTTTCCTTCTCTTCTTCTCTTCCTTCTCTTCTCTTTCTCTCAATCTAATTAGGGTTGTAAAAGGAGTGAAAGAGGCTTAGGGATGTCCTATTTATAGGGCAAAACCTCCCAAAATAAGTCCCATTGAGTTTAGGAAAGGTTCCAATCGAAATTAGGAAGGTTTCCTAATATTCGGTTGGTGCTGTTTTTCTCGAATACCGAGGGTCGATGGGAGGGTCGGACAACTCATAGACCCTGCGACCCATGGATGAGGGTCGATGGGAGGGTCGGACCTGCCTATTAAAACCTGCGACCCTACCCTCATTTTGACTATTTTTGGGCAAATTTTCATATTGGGTCTTAGTTTTTCTTCCCACATTTGGTCCACTTGGCTCGACCATGATATGTAGACGGGTCCCGACACAAAATATAAGGTTAGGCCGGGTTCGTGGTGTGCGGGTCTTACAATAGGTTCCTCTTTTCCTCACATTCAACCTCAGTTGTAGAATCAAAGAATGCCAATTTTCTGGAGGATGGCAACAACAGTGGGAGTCAAGATACTTGGAACATTCAGTTTGACGGACAAACTGTTCAAGTTTCTAGTCCCACGCGAGAAATTAAAGGATTTATTCTTCTAATTATTGTACATTGAGGATCGTCATTTATCAAATCGATGCCTCATGACAATGAATTTGTTGCAGAATCTGTTACTCAACCTTCTCAAGCTTAAGATGAGGTTGATGATCAAATAGTATTAAGAAGATCCTCGAGAGTTAAAAACACTGGCAATAACTTCTAATACCAAGTTTACCTCCAGAATTGTAATGACGATGATGGAATTAATCTAGATCCAACATCGTCCTCTCAAGTCATGAACTATAGTGATTCCATTCAATGGCTTGCCATGAAGAATGAGATGGACTCTATAAGTAAGAACCAAGTTTGGGATCTTGTCAAATTACCTAGTGGAGCATCCCCTGTAGGATGCAAATGGGTTTTTAAAACCAAAAGAGATTCCACCAGAAATATTGAAAGATATAAAGCCCGACTTGGGGTGAAAAAGGTTTAATCAATTTCTTCTTTTGATTATAAAGAAACCTTTTCACCAATTTTCAGAAAAGAGGTCTTTAGGATTTTTATGGCTCTTGTGGCTCATTTGGAAATAGAGCTACATCAAATTAATGTCAAAATGACATTACTTTAGTTTGACCTTATGGGGGAGGTTTACATGAGGTGACCAGAAGGATTCTCAAATGATATTAAAGGGCTTTTAGTCTGTAAAATCAAGAAATCTATATAGAATTTAACGAAGTATCATAATGATTTATGTATCTACCTAAAGTTGAAAGGAGAATCCTATTAAACATTTTTGTATTGTATATGGATGAAATACTCTTGGTTTCTAGTGATCACAGGCTTTTATAAGAGAGGAAATAGTTTTCTTACATGTTATTTTGATATAACAATATGATTGAAACACTCTATGTTTAGACATAGTATTTCAACGGAATCAATCTAAAAAGATCTTAGGATTGTCCTAGAAAGGTTATATCATGATAATTATGAAACGTTTTCGCATAAAGGAACTGTTATATAGATGTGACACCTGTTGCTAAAGTAACAGACTAATTTGAAATAATGTCCAATGATATTTTCTAAAGGAACATTAAATGCATAGTATCCCATATGCGTTTGTAGTATGCAGTCTAGTGTTCATATATTTTTATGTTATCAGATATCGCTTCTTCAGTGGAAGTTTTAGAGAAATTTTAAGGAAATCCAAATTAGCCACAATGAAAATTGGCAAAAAAAAGGTTTTTTAGATATCTCCAGTGAACGAAGATTCACATGTTGATCAATCATTCAGTTTTCAGACATATAATGGATGTGGAGATACTAAAAGATACACTTTAGGATAATTTTGTATGCTCGCTGGAGGAGTAATATCCTGGAAAAGTGTGAAGCAATCAAAGATTGCATCTTCTATATTGTAGCAAAGGTAGTGGCATGCTATAAGGTTGTCTCTCACGCATTGTGGCTATGTCATTTTGTCACAGATCTCCAGGTTATTCCATCTACAGAAAGAGCAAACAATTAAGTTATTTAAACAATGCAAACTCTATGAGTCGATGTAGACACATAGATGTTTATTTAGTTGTCAAGAGAATGTTTGAAATCATCATGTTTCTATAAAATATATTGGTATTGAGAAAATGATAGCCAACCTTTATTTATATAAGGAGCTCCCATTAATTGCATTTTCATGCTATATAGAGCATATGGGCTTATGAAGTCATTTTTGTACAAGATATTTTATTTGAAATGTTGCAACATTCAGTTGATGTTTTCTGAACCTTGATTGTTTTCTATCATTTATTATGTCTAGTGCTACTAAATTATCTGAAATGACAGAAGCCCATGAAGTACAAAGGGCATTAAGAAATGTACCCTCGAATTGACCTAGGGGTTGATTCTGAATTGATTGTGGGATTGATTCACTAAAGTTTTGGGATTACCTTTATTGGGATTCATTGTAAAAAGGACATCTCATTGTAATACATGAAAGAAAGTGACCGAAATACTGGACATGTACTGCCACGATTTGTTATTTGGAGTTTTCATTATAGATGTTTAAGGAACTAATGTTCATGTATGGCCATACAACAATAGCAACACATTATGTTCACTTAACTTGTGGAAATATGAACCAAGTGGGAGAATGTTGGACTGATGTGGCCCCTATTGCCACGTCAGCATGACATGTGTGCTAGGTGGGACCCACCATCCATTTGTAACTGATCTTGATGGGAGACAGTTATAGGGAGGCATATAGATAAGGGGACTCTGGTTTCCAGAAAGATACGAACAATCCATCACAATGTATCATGTGAGAGACTGAGAAACCAGAAGGCAGTATCCATCAGAGAAGCGGTAAGAATTGATGGCAGTATGGCATCGATCACTAGCGTTCTACGTCGGACACTGAGGTATGTGCATCTCCTTTTTAGGCTTACACCATTCACATCCACACATCACAGTTCTTCCATCCCATGTCAGTAAGAAGGGTTGACGACTATTATATCTTCTAACCTTCGGTCATTGTTCTTAAAGCTGTTTCAGTATATTTGCTCTACTATTGTCTAACTTTTTATGTTCATGCTGCATTTCTGTAGTGATTTATTGATTTTCTAGTGTTAAGCAACACTCCTCCTACCCCAAGCATTGCAAAAAGTTTTAAAAATGGAAAGTTAAAAAAGAAACAGTCTAAACAGGAAAATAGAGAAAGCTATAGGACCTTACTTAAGAAAACTGAACACTCTAGTTGATATCTAAATTTTGTTTCCCATCTTCACATGCAAGAGGGGTGGTGTGTCTAGTTATTGTAGGTTTTACTCTTGTGATATATTTTATTTGTTATTGTTTGATCTGGAATTGGAATGAGGCAAAAGCTTGGGTCTGTTACTGATTTTTTTTATTACATAAATTTAATGAATTGAAATAGCTTTTTTATAGACTAAAGTGGTTTTTTGCACCCCTTTTGCATTGACAAAACTTTAAACAAAGACTGACCTACTTAGATTAGGACTTTCTTGTTGAGGAATAAGTAGAAGACTTTGTAAACTGCACTACAACCAAATAGGAAAGAGGGAGTAATAAATAAACATTTAAGGAAAGAACTATAGTCTCTAAACTAACAGAAGACCACTGAATATCCCTGCCTAACATTTTTGGGGACTAAATATGAATTCTTCTTTTTATTCTTTTTTTTTAATTGGACACATTATTGTTCTATTATCTCATCGATGAGGAAATTTTCTCTACATTCCTACCTTCTGCAGATGTGTAAACTCAGGCCATGTATCAACTTCTAGATACTGGGTTCATTGGGCTCATATTTTCATGTTTCAGTGAAGATGCACTCAAGGTCTGGATCAAATTAGAATATTCTCTAATTTTACTTGTGTAAATATCTCTCATATCTTGATTTGAACATTTAGATTTTATTTTAGATTGGAAGAATCTAGGTCATTGCATTCCATTCCTTGGATGGGAAGTAGAAGCACATCCCAAGACCTGTTTCTATATCCCCTGTCCATGGTAGTTCAATTATAGAGGTTGGTTCTTCTTTTAGTTCCTTTGAGGTTGCATCCGAGAGATCTGTGTCTTCAAGGGTAGATAGCCTTGAGCAGGACACAGGTGATTCAAGATCTACTGTTGGAGGACTATACATAGTTCTATCTGGTTATTTTGCAGCCTTTGTTCGCAAGTACAAAGGAGAAACTTTCACAGTTTTGCCATGTCTTAGTGAGTGGTTACTGCTGACTTTGCATAATGAGTTATCAAATAAAATAATTCTTAGTATATTTTTCTTGTTTTTCTCTTGTTCTCTGTATGTTGTTTCATAGGTTGGTAATATACTCAATATTCATGATGTTCTAAAGATCTGGCATGTTCCCCTATTACTTCAGGTTAGTTCAATCACAATCCTTTTGACTCTCTCTCTCTCCCTCTCTCTCTCTCTCTCTCTCTCTCTCTCTCTCTCTCTCTCTCTATGTGTAAGAAATCTAAATGTTCTTTCTTTGAATTTTATTCTTACCTTATTCCAGAACCAAAATGCTCACAATACCATTCTTAAACAACTGAACTATCTAAGGTGAGTAATGTTTCTATCTGTGGATTTTTTTTATCTCTTCTATTTTATTGCCTTCTTTTATCAAACTTTACTCGATTTAATGCTTTGGTCGTTAAATTGTAATGTATAGCTTGGAACTAGATGCTTTTGATTTTCTTAAGACTAATTTGTCTTAAGTGTTTCAATTACTGTATTATGTCTGATGCTTTATATCGGTCTTAATTTGCATTTAGAGTAAAGACATGTTAATTAGATTCAGTAGGATGCCCCAGTAGCTCTCTTAAACCATGTGTTTTGGTTATTTTAATAAGTATTATGTCTGAGTTTTAGTTTCTTTTTGTAGTTCTTGAGTTTGAATGGTTTGATTACTGAGTTTTAGTTTCTCACCAAGGACTAAATTAGGAAGTATCTAGGTTGTGAAGTTAGTGAAAAACTCTTTTAGAATTTTGTAAGTAATGTATTCCTGAAATTTAGAAATTTGGATGGTATTTTTATCAAGTTTTATTTATTATATTTTGTACTGTTTATGTAGGGTAATAGGGAAATCTATTTTTTTTTTAAAAAGGATTTTTACAGACAGAAGAATAGTTACCGTCACTAAAAATAAGTATTACACGACGGGAACTGTTTTTCCGTCGGTTAAAATAAGCTTTTTTTATGACAGGAACTATTCTTCTGTCCGTAAAAATAAGCTTCTTTTACAATGGGACATAAAGTTCTGTTGGCAAAAATTATCATTTTTCACGACGAAATTATATGTCCAGTCGGGAAAAATGCAATCACCGACACACCACTATTCCTCATCGTGATTTTAGATGATGGCTGCTACGGCGATGAACTAGCGACACAAACCCTTGCGACAGCAAAAATCATTGGCGAGGGGAATGTATTTTTGACGACAGAAAATTACCATCTCCAAAAATGCATTTTGTTGTAGTGTCTTTTGTATTGTGTTCAGTGGGTTCTGGATATTGGCAGTCATAACTTGAGTGTTTAGTACCATTATCAAATTTATCCTGCACACCCATGTAACCAGCAGCTAGGTTAATCTGGTTGGTTGAAAAAGAGGTGAGAACTTGAGGTAGTGATGTGGCACCAGAATGATATTCGATTGAGGTGGAAGAAACTGTGGGCTAAATCTCCCTGCTCGAGGTAGATTGCACAGTCGCCAGAGTTTGGTTTTGTGCCGTCGGTGACCATCATTGGCTGCTGCTAGTACTGAGAGAGAAGAAACGAGCATCCTCCAATAGCTTCTTAGTAGGTGTAGTACCTTTAAGATCTGATCAAAATCACTACATGCTGGGAGCATCGAACAATGGGATTCACTAGAGCAGGCATGTTGATCCATATGTTGCTTACTAAGCGTATAATAGGAGTCACACTTATCCAGTTCATGGCCCAACTTACCACAGAAGGAGCAGAAAAGAGGTATTCTTTCATACTTAACCAGAACAACCCGATCCTCTTCATACTTCCTCTTGATAATGCAAGAAGTTTGTAAAGCATCTGATAAAGCCCATGTATACGAGCTTGTATATAAAAGACTTTCTTCCCAAATGTGGAACCCTCAATAACCATAATGCGGGTAGGCTGGCCAATCTTCTCGACCAACTTTGGTACCATAGTGTTCGTGATAAGATCAGGGCAACTCCATGCAATTGAATCAAAACTGGGAAACGATAAAAAGACCATTGTCTATTTGGTATTCCATCTTTCTAGAATGAGCAGATTCCCAACAATAGACCACGGGGAGTCATTCCAAACATTCTGAAGGTCTCTCATGCATGAACTTGAAGATAAAAACATCCTGGCTAAAACTCGAAATGTGCACTCCAAATTTAGTGTTCCAGGCCATAGGAAGTCTCTCCGTAACTGCTTGACGATGATAGTTCTTGGTTGTGATAACATTGCCAAACAAAATCAAGTGCTCAGGGAAACGGAGTGCAGGATCTTCATCCTCATTAACCACAAAAGTATCCTCAGCTGTGACCTCAGACCCTTCACCTATACTTTTATTACTAGGGGGAGAGAGAGATGAACCCTAGGGGGTTTTTTAATGTCTCAGCTCCCAACATTAGATGTCTGGATCCCTGGTTAGGATCCATGCTAACCAAACTGAAAGGCCCAATGTAGGAACGACCACCATAGTAAAACCCGAGCACCAGTCAAAACCATAGCAGTGAACACCCAAGAGAATCGCGAATAGTGCAGTAAAAAAACAATTCACGCAGAAGTGGAGCAAACAAACGACGCCGAAGTGGAGCAAACAAACCACGCCAAAGTGGAGCAAAGAAAACACTCCGAAGCGGGGACAACGAATTTAGTAATATTGAAAATAGGGAAATAGATATCAACACTGTTGCTGCTGGAATCCACACTCTATCTATCGCAATAAGATAATCTAGTAGAGATACATGGAGAAGGTGAACAAAGGGGGTCGGACTCGGGGCCTATGAGTGCTCCAACTCCTAAGTCGGTATTTGAACAATAAGCAGTAGATAACTCAAATGTTTCCAAGTGCTTCATATTTGACCATCTCTCCTTGCATTGTGATCTTTTTGTGACTTTATGAAGAAACTTGTAGATTTTTTAATATCCATTGGCTGGGATTCAACTCAGTAGAAGATCTTCTTTTGGTGGAAACAAAAAATAGAAATTTGCCGACATATTCTCGCAGCTAATAAAATGGATTTTTTTTGTGAGAATATTTTTTTTTGCTATCCAGACCTTCAGCCTAACTTGTCTCATGGGTCCATATAAAATCCATAACCTCATGGATCAGGTCACTCTAGGGTTAAATGAGAACCATTCCACTTGCATCTAAAACTAGAAAGAAAGAACACATAACACCCCCTATGTGAGTGGCCCCAAGACGGTAAGATGAGTCGAACTCATAACCTTTCATTTTCTTTAGGTGTAGGCTCCTTGCCAACTGAGCTACCTCCTTAGGGTTATTTCCAAATTCAAATACTTTTGGATTCTTTTTCATCCTTTGCAGATTGCAATGCCAAAGGTAGAGAAAAAATGGTTTTAATTTGTTTCCCATGAATTCCTGATGGTTTATACGGTATGTTTTTTCAATCTTATTAATGAATTCTTTGCTAATTTTTAGAAAAAAATTATATATATATATATATATATATATATATATATATATATATATATATATATATATATATATATATATATATATATATATATATATATATAATATAAAAAAGAAAGAACTTGTTATATAACCAATCAAAAGAGTAAATTGGCTACGAGAGACAGCTTGGAAAGATCAGGGTCCACATGGCCTAAGTAGGTGGACCCAGAACCATACCTTAATTTTCTTCCCATGTCAAGTTAGATTGATGTCTTCTAACTTTTACGCTAGTTCAATTGCTCAGCCCAAGACTTTCCACTAGAATTCAAACCTAAATCAACTTTCTAAGTTGGTTTCTAAGGTTTTTGTTCGTTTACTTCGACCTCAAACGCATCCATGTAATTGGTTGCTTATAACACACTTTGTTAGTTGTAGAATGAAATGAAAAATAAAAAATTAATTTCATTGGTAAAGTAAAATGAGATAAGTGAACAAAAGTTAGTGACTTTAAATTTAAAAAAAAAAAATATTACAAGATTAAAAAAAAAAGAAGAAAGATTGAGCCAAAATAGACTATAACAGCGAGAAATTAGCACATTCTTCATATCTTATATTTTGTATGTTGAGATCTCAATCATGTTTGAGTCCGGATCACCTGCATGTACTTGAAGAATAACAACTCTTCTAGCACACTCTTTGGATGAAAAGTGTCCTATGAAGTTAACGCAACTCTTCTAGTACACTCTTTGGATGACAAGTGTCCTATGAAGTTAATGGTGCTAACAAAATAAATTCTATTTTTTTATTCCTTTTTATTTAGGTAATTGATTTGATGAATTGGCAATCATGATTTTTAAAGTAAGTAAATCTATTATAAATAAAACTGTAACGATGGCATTCCTATTTTAGTGTTAAGTTATAGAGTTCGGATAAAAACTCTAATGATTTTTGAGTTAATTTGTTTCTTTTTTTTTTAATTTCTATTTTCTTTTATCCATTACTTCCTCTTTACTGATCTTTGCTTCTTACATACATTATTCTTTACTGATCTTTGCCATCTCCATTTCTACTTGCAAATGATTATGAGTACAAGCTTCTACTGAAAATGGCCAAACACCAAGGTATAATTCCCAAAACCTATTTTAAAGCTTTCAGTTAAACAAATAGAAAGCATGATGTTTTTCTTTTTATTTCCTTTATTCGTCATCACAACAATTAAATTGAAGAAACCATGGACGATGACGAATTTGAAACGAACTTGAAAGAAAAAGCTAAGAAGAATCTAAAACGAACTTGAAAGAAAAAGCTAAGTGCAATGATCCAAAGCATAGAAGTGCCTAGAAATAATCTGAATCAGAAAGTTCACTATCTAATCCAATTAACGGTTGGTAGAGATATAAATCTAACAAAAGATAAGGGTTTGTTGTGAATTTGCTAATAAAATTAAAAAAAAAAAAACAAATGAATTACTTAGCTTCTTAGAATCGTGCTAGATTACATTGGTTAATGATGTGCTTAACACATAGATGATTTAGGTTTATCTTTGTGACTCGAAAAAGGATGTTCACCTTTCAATTCTTCCCATTTCAATGGATAAAAGAAAATAGAATTAAAAAAAAAATTAAAAAATCTTGAGTTCTATTAAATCATTGGAGTTTTATTTTTAATTGTTTTTCTTTTTAAAAATCGTAAGAGTTTTATTTCTAATAGGTTTAGCACCTTTAACTCCATAGGACACTTGTCATCCAAAGAGTGTACTAGAAAAATTGTTATTCTTCTAGTACATGCAGGTGTTTCTAATACTATTTTACTTTGAACTAAATATTTTATTTTATTTTAATTACTTCATTTTATTAATAAAATATTTACTTTATTCTTAACCAGATATAGCCTTAGTGGGTTTTTATTTTTATTTTTTATTTTTTTTACCAAGAAAAAATAATTAGACAGTCAATCCAATTTCACAAATTTCACCTGTTATTGCAACTGTAAATCATTCATGCCAAAATTCAACGGACATCAGAAAAAATAGGAATTTGTTAACCCAAAAGAAAAAAATAGGAATTTTAACTGAAATGTCTTCTTAAGATTCAAAAAGTAATACATATCCTTTTTTCACCCCTTTCCAATTTTGATAGGATGAATGGAAAGAAACCTTATGCTGGGTGCTTGTAACAGAGGAGGACGAAGAGATTGAACGTCAAGTAAGGCTTGTCGTTTATCCCTTTCACTTCTTACACATGGTGGGTCCCTGATACTAATAGTGTACGTCCAGTTACTTTAGTTTCAGTTATATACATGGCAACCACTGGAGGGTAGTTTTGAAATTTGAAATTAGAAATTGCCTGACATAATCGAATGGGGGAGTTTAGTTAAGTAGCTGTCTTTCTTTTAAGAGTTCGTTTGAGTGACGATGTCATAAGCCATCCTTCAATGAAACTTCTGTAAGATATTTTATGGGCTAAATTAATTATAAGATTAGTTGGTTCAGTGGGAGTCTAGTTACATGTAGATCGATTTAAGTATGATTAGAGATGGATCAACCTGGTCCACTGTGGGACTGGTCTAGGGTTGGGGTAGTATTATAAATACCAATGGTTAGGATCCCCACAGTCACGGTGTTATTTTCTTCTCCTCTTCCCATATACAAAGAGACAGGTTGTGGAAGACTCTGATCTAAGCATTCCAAGCAAAGAAAACGGTCGAAAATCAATCTACAACAAGAGATAGGTATCTTATCATCTCTTTTCAATACCCATTGTATTCTAGTAATCTGTATGGGTGATGTACACCCAAAGGTGACATTGTCAAGTTTTGTTCAAATTAAGGTTTATGGGTGTCATGTGAAGATTGGGTGGAATCCGTTAAAGTGGTACACTCAGTTCCAACATGGTGGTCCTCAAACCCCAAATTTATGCATTTACATATACAATAAAGGATATATTTTTAATACACTGTTCTCTATGGTGTGAAAAACAGCTAAGAAAGACAATATTAACTCAAAGGTGGCATTGTCAAAGTTAAAGGTATGTTCCTGCACATGAGTTGAAATGATTTTGACTTTAGGGGGTCTCATTAATCCAAAGGTGGTGGGATTTTTGAGAGTCATTATTCTTTCACAGTCACTGCATAGAAATTGAGAAGCCCACTGCATGTTTATCCCAAAGGAGAATGTGTAGTTGGTTAACTCTTGGAAAATGATATTTATTTGCATGAATGATTTATATGGTTAATGTAAGTAAAGGGTATGTGTATGAGTCTTCAGTTGTTTGATACTGTATTTAAACTCATACACTGATGTGTTCATCTAAGTATGACTATCCCAAAGAATGTTTTGATATCTATCTTTTTTTATTCGGGACAAAGTATAAATAAATATAAATTACATGTGTTTATATGAGTCTTGTGTAATTTATCTATTGCAGGACATTTGTGTTTGGACTCATATAATGATGATGGTTTATGTCTCCTAGGATGTCTGTCTCAGTGATGTACCATATGGTATGATAGTTTCTTTCCCATTTTTTCTGAGACAAAGGATAAGATTTGTTATGAAAAGGTTAGAGACTAGTCTAGGATCGTTTGACCTAGATGTATCTTTCATAGTAATTTACATTAATTGTGAGGTATTATACTATTAAGGCTATGTATAGCAGTATTAAGATGAGAAATATTGCTAAGGGATTATTTAAGAAAAATTTAAAGGATAAGAATAATGTTTCAGAGGGGGTCGGAAGATAGTTTATTGACCTAGCTCTCTAGTATCAGTTATGTTGGAAATGGTAATGTGAGAAAGTATTTTTGGGAGCTATCAACTATCACTGAAAAGCTCAAGGACAATGATACCAATGTAATTGATATATTAGATATCTCATTCCTTGTTAGAAAATATATTCAGATCTAAGTGGCTTACATTACCAAATGGGAGAAATAGCTAGTGATAAGATTGTTGTTGGGTAACTCCAAGGTGGATTGCTCAAAGATGGGTAGATTGACCAAAGATAAGTGGTTTGACCAAATACCGTTAAGCCAGATAGACATATCTAGAAAAGGAATACGGTTCTAGGACTCCCTAGGTATTTAGGGTAGGAGAGTCTTGAAAATTGTTGGCTTGAATATTGTAAAGTTTTTTTTACATTTAAATGCTTTTTCTGCTATTGGTTTTACTTTGTTTTATGTTTATTGTTTGACTTAACATATTGTCTTCCATATTAAAAAAAATGTGATTGATGTTACTTGAAATATCAGAATGTAAAGTTTTCCTTTTCAACTAAATGGAAAGAAATTATGCTTATGGTGCTTATGATGTTGTAAGGTAAATGACTGCATGTAATGTTGATCGTATTTGTTCTATGATGTGATGAATAGTTTTTCATGTTTGACTGTGCAATCTTAGGTTCGACTAGTTGTACCAGTCATAGTTGATCTCTAGGGCAATGTAGAGACAGGTCAAGGAAGTTTTCTCGGAATGGTTGAAAAGGTTTTATCAATGAGAGTTTTTAGATTCTCTTAGTCAGTGGGAAGTATTCAGATCTGCTTGGTTAGTGGGAGATCTGATAATTGATGGTTTATCTGTGATTGTTTGTTCTGCTTGTAGTTTAATAGGAAGGATTATTAGTGAGCATTCATTTCATTGCTGGTATGTATTCCTGATTATTTAAGACATGTCAAGTTGCAAGGCGGTATTTAGCCAAAGAAGGCGCTAAGCTAAAGTGTGATATTAGTCCAAGCTAGAGGTGATTTGCCTATAAGTTGGATAATATCAAAGTGCGTTGATCTATAAGGATTTCAAGGTAACGGGATCGTGGTAATTTGATCATTGGACTCAAGTATTCATCTCAAAGTGATTTATGTCATTAAGTAGATCACTATATGTGACTGACATAAGGGGGTACACCGGATGTGTAGGAGTATTTTCCACTGTTGTTCGACATTGGTAGGCTTGATGACTGGATCAAAGTAAAGAATGGTTTTGGTGTAATTAGATTCCATGGCCACATTGGATCAATGGTGAATTTATAATTAATATAGCCCAAGTGGGAGATTGTAAGATATTTTATGGGCTAAATTAATTATAAGGTTAGTTGGTTCAGTGGGAGTCTAGTTACAGGTAGACCAGTTTAAGTATGATTAGAGATGGATCAACCTGTTCCACTATGGGACTGGTCCAAGGTTGGGGTAGTTGTAAGATCTGTATGCCACGAACCCGGTCTAACCTTACATTCTCATGTCATGACCAGTCTTCCCATCATAATCGGCTCAAGTGAACCAATTGTATGAAGAAATCACAAGATAAGATAAGTAACGAGTCAAATTTAGTTGGTGGGGTTGACCGTTTAAGATTGTGTGGAAGCAACCACTCAAAAACTAAAAAACCAAAAAATTTTGGTCGTGTGGTAGCAGGTGTGGTCGGACGTGTGGTCAGAACATGTGGTCGATACATGAGACCATACATGAGACCACACCATGAGACCACACATGAGACTACACAACGTATGGTCGAAAGTTTTGAGGTGTGTGGTCGACGAGTTCTGCGACACACCCTGCGACCATGCGATGCTAAACTGACTCCGTGTTTAGGAAACTTTCCTAATTTGAGGGGGGTTCTTTCCTAATCTAAGTGGGACTTTATATGGAGTTTTTCTCTCTATATAAGGGACGTTTCTTAGCCTCTCTTACTCTTTTAGAACACAAATTAAAACCCTAAGTCTAAGAGAGAAAGAGAATGGAAGAGAAGGGGAAGAAGGAGATTTGGAGAAGAAGCTTGGAGAAGAAGGTTTTGAAGAGAAAACTTCAATCTCCCTACAGCAAGCTTAAGGTATGGACTTGACTCTGTAGGCTAGATCAGATAGGATAGGTTCATTTTATCAAGTTGTTGTGTTGAATCTAATGCAACGATTTCGGTTATGGAATTTCTAAGAAAAACCATGAGAAAAGAGATTAGGGATAATGGTTAATAAGAAACTGTAAATAATGGCCATAGAATAATCATAGGATGAACCCAAGAGATGAGCCGATGAATCGACTCAGGAAGAATTCGAGTTGAAGATGAAAAAGTGACCAAACATCATGTGGTCGCATGGTGTGGTCGTAGAAATTGTAACCATAGGGTCCGACCACAGCTATTCGGGAAGTTCTCAGGAAAGCTGTGGTCACATGGTGTGGTCGCATAATCTGCGACCACAGGGTCCGACCACACAGTGTGTGGTCTCATATATTGCAACTACAGGTCTGACCATACATCCGACCACACGTTAACAGCAAGCATATTTTGTAACCAAACAAGGTTTTTGACTACTGTAACTTGGTAAACATGAACCCTAACTTAAATACATTAATTGTTTAGGTTCCTAGATTCAAAGTGACTTCCAAATCTTGGGAGAGGAACAAACATCGATCAAAGGTGAGGGAACAAGACCTAAACTAATTGGTTAATAACAAGCTGTTTTACTTATTGAGTCTAATGCCATGAATGATTCTATGCTTGTATGCTTGTAATGTGCATTTCACATGTCATCCAACATTCCTATTATTACTGTTCATGCATATTTAATTTCGTATATTTATAACATGATGATGATGATGATGCAAGGAATAGGCATGTGAATATATGTGTGTGGTTAGTGTACTTGATGCGAGTAGGGCATCAGGGGGAGGACGTGACATTGTGGTTCATCCGGGTCATCAGACTCTAGTTCTATCTCTAATCAAGTCTTGTCCACTGACATTGTCGTATCGCCAATACCTTAGCAGAACTATTACGTCGTAGGGCATCAGGGGAGGTGGTCTCGGACCGTGTAGTCTCTGACTCTATCGGGGGTCCTTAGCTCTATCTCTATGGATGTATTGAGGGATACTGGGGTGAGGCCTTGGATACACTGTTTGACATTAGGATTAGTTAGTTACGAGCCCAGTTTGCAAGCCCTCGTCAATAGGGGCTTACATGTTGGTATGGGTAGGGCATCAGGGGAAGTGTCATGCGGTGTTTGATCCGGACACTTTAGCTCTATCTTTATTCCATGATGGGTGCATGTGGGACGGCGTTGGTGTTTGATCCTTTGGGCTGCTTCACACACTCGTGTATAGAGGTGTGGTGGCCACCAATTCTTTCTATTGCACATTGCAAATTTATGAACCAGACCAAAGATATGAATTAAATGCATGCATATGTTTGTTGTTTTTTTTTGTTTACTCACTGAGCTCAAGTTGGAGAGCTGAAGCTCGGGCGTGCAATTCTTTTTAGTTTTTGATGTTGCAGGTATTATGGTTGAAGATTATGTCGACAAACCAACATATGAACAGGTGGTGGCTATAAATGAGCAAGCTGTGGAGGACTATTATGATTGTTAAGCGAGCGTTTCGACTATGGATGCGTTTAGTTTTTTTTTTTAACTTTCGTATTTGGAAAATTATAATATGTATTAAATTATGTTTTGGTTACTTGGAGATAACTGAAATATTAATTATTTATCATGATTAGACCTCAGTTAATTATTAATAAGACTTTCGTTATTTACTTTATTATCTCTGATTAATGTGGAATGCGTTTTGGTTTAACATGGTTGGCATAGCCTATACGAGATCCTGGTTGAACCGTTGATTCATAGACGGTTCATCACACTATTCTGGTTGGTTCAAAATTGGGGTGTGACAATAGTATTATAAATACCAATAGTTAGGGTCCCCACAGCCATAGTGTTATTTTCTTCTCCTATTCCCATATGCAGAGAGAAGGTCATGGGATTCCGACAGGCTGTGGAAGACTCTGATCCAAGCATTCCAAGCAAAGAAAACGGTCAAAAATCAATCTACAGCAAGAGGTATGTGTCTTATCATCTCTTTTCAATACACATTGTATTCAAGTATTCTGTGTGGTGTGTTCATTATGGTTCATGGGAAATCCCATGAGAAAAACCCAAGGGAATTTAAAAAATCTTGCAACTTCCTCACTTTCTATATTTAACTTAGCTTAAATTCCAAGCTTCGTTTTTGTTTTCATTGAAGAAACTAACAAGCTAGCGTATTGTTGTTTTTGGTGTCCTTTTGGAAGCTCAGTCTCGAATTCCAGTATTGAATGTATACCACTTAAGATATCAAGTAGATAAAATTTTAATAAGATTGGGATAATATTGAAAAAGTTTTGAATGATAAATAATAAGATTTATGGATATGAATAATCAAAAGAGAACAGCATTGTTATGTTTCTTAAATTTGTTTTAAGCATTATGTTTCCTTCAACGATGGCATGTTGCTTCCCAATTTCTTGTTACTATCCAGTGGAAAATCACTTACTGCTTTAGCAGCTAACCTTGGTACTGATTAGTGATCATCTTCCAAAATCAACAGCTTTCTTAAGATTAACAAATATGGATGTTAGTCTTCCAGTTTCAGCATGGTTTGAAATTTCTTGGGCCGCTCAATCTAGAACGAGATATCATATCTATTAGGTCCTGGTGTTTTCGGTTCCTCGATTATTGGCAACACGGATGGTGGTGTAGGTTTTGTTGATCCCTGATCATGTAGACTTTGTTTGGTTGTAAAGGGAATTGAAGGGAAGTGAAGTGAAATTTTTATAATTTAACAGGAAACTTTTGTAGTTGTAATACTTGGTTTTATTTGGTTGTAAAGGGAATTGAAGAGAAGTGAAGTGAAATTTTTATACTTTAAATGGAAACATTTGTAGTTGTGACACTATATGACTGTATAAGATGTATAATTTATTTTACTTTTCTTAACATATTTAGTAATGATAGTTATAAGATGTAAAATTTATTTTCCTTTTCAAATGGGAAGGATTTGGATACAAAGTGAAGTGTAAGCTAATAACTAAATATGGAATAATTTGGAATTATAGTTACATGGTAATGTGATAGCATGTGCTGTAATCATTATAAAAGTTTCCATTTAAAGTATAAAAATTTCACTTCCCTTCCCTTCAATCCCCCTTGCAACCAAACAAAGCCGTATGTTTTTTTTTTCTTTATTAATATATTCATTTGTTGATCATTAGTAAAAAAAAAAAAAAGAATATCTTCATTCAAAACTTTTTCCGTGTTTTATTAGATATTTAAAATATTTTAGAGTTTAGATTGTCTTTGGATAAAATATATTTATTTAATTGTTAAGTTATTTTTGCCGAAGATGGAGAGTGAGACTTGAGAATAGTTCACCCGCATATACTTGTATTCTCTTTGAGATTCTATCACCGTCTATATCCAGTGCGTCCCACACTCTTGAGGTGGATCCCACACTACCTTGACGGGGATGGGATCCCCCGACGTGTATATGTAGCTGATCCAAACTCGTGAGACTTGTATTTTATTTTTTTTGATTTATCCTACTGGTTGGGAGTTTCTAAACAGTTTTGACGGACATTCTTCTAGTTTGACTAATTCATTCTTTGCTGAATTTTAGCATTAAAAAAAATGTTGGAGTTTTGTGAAAACCAAATTGATATCTTAAGAAAAATAATATGGAGATGGCTAGGTGTTTTAACTTAGAAAGGATAAGTAGGAAATTATAGTTTATCAGGGAAGTGAAATGGAAACTGCCTATGGGTGGATCGTACAAAATAAATGTAGACGGATGTTCACTTGGCAATCCAGGAAATTCGGGTGCGGGTGGAGTAATCCGATATAGTTCTGGTATGTTTATATTTTTTTTTGTTATATACATGGGAGATGGACACAAACTATAAGGCAGAAATGATTGCACCACTGAAAGGAATCAATAAGGCTCTATCAAGAGGATACAGACAAATATGGCTAGAATGTTATGTGAAATCTGTGGTTACGGGATTATAATCCAGAAATATCCCATGGTTTGGACTACAAATATTGTCGACCATGGTGGAGCAGCTTCACAATAAGTCATTCAGAATTACCCATTGTTTTAGAGAGGCCAACACAGTCGAAGATGGCCTAGTTAAATGGGCGGCAGCTGAATGTAAATTCGAGTCTTGGACATTTTGTCCAAATTTCAGCTAGAGAGTCCTTTTGGGACACTTCAGGTCATCCTAATTATAGATTTCTTTAAATGGTTTTCAGTTAGATCCTGCTGATGGTAATACCGAAAGTGAAATTTTACTAACCCAAGATTTGTAACCTCTCTTTTACCTTTTATTTCTAATATATTTACCGACTTCTACCAAAAAAAAAAAAAATGCTATGATATGAATATTGATTATCAAAATGTTCTATATATTTTTTCTTGGGGAAAATGATGTACAAGCTTACGTTGTGTAATGGAATTTTACACGTTAAGTACATTCTTAACGTTGGATCTTTCTTTTCACATCTCAATTGTTCAATCTGTCGTCAACCCACCTCTCCCCCACAGCTGCACCCTCCCTCCCTGTCCTCTTTTCTCTCTCCTGCTCCCTGCTGCATCCCTCAGCTCTCTCTCTCTCTCTCTCTCCAACAGTGATGATGGAATTGATGACTTCTCGGACACCTAGAGGACATTAAGGTAGAACCTAAAGTTTCACTCTTCTCACATTCTCGCACACCGGGCTTGGGGGTGGCGGACCTTTGATTCAACAAAAGACAGTTTTTCTGTAGTTTAGACTAACAAAATACATTATCGCTCAGTTATGATGATGATTATGGTTCACCACTTTCGGACCACAAGGAAGGTGGGCCCTGGGTGACCCAACAAAATTAACAGATAGAGAAAATAGGAAATACAGCATCATAGCCACTGTTGTGAACACGTCATGATTATCTATACCTAGAGAACCAAAATATAGAGAACTTCTCCTTCATTACTGGGGTCCTCTAATTGTACGTACAACTCTGGGGGATTCTGATTTTCAGGTAACCAGCCATCTATACAGAGAAAACACCTGTCTCTTTTTCCAATTGGACAGTTCCATATTGGATCATGTGTATAGAGAACTTCTCCTTCATTACTGGGGTCCTCTAATTGTACGTACAACTCTGGGGGATTCTGATTTTCAGGTAACCAGCCATCTATAGAGAAAACACCTGTCTCTTTTTGCAATTGGACAGTTCCATATTGGATCATGTGTGTGTTGATTACAAGAACCATAAAGAGAAGCAGGGGGAGATAAAGAGACACCAACGTACATGCAGCATGGGTGATTTATGTAGGTCTACATCTATATAAGTAGGGAATAGTTTATCAGCATGTATTTGTATTCTTATCGGGATTTCATCACCATCTATATTCAGTGGATCCCACACTATATCGATGACGATCGAATCCCATAGGGAGTATATGTACATGCAGATGATCTGAACTCTACATGATATGTCTTCTTCACTCAAAAAATATGAGAAAGATGTGTTGATTCGAGTCCTCCAAGATCCATGTCATGATTTCCGTGGTATACGTTACTCTTCATCCACCCGTTTGGAAGATTATCGCACAGTTAGACAATCTGGATTCTCCCGATGGATTCCTAACACCCTAGATTACATTATAGAACGTAGAGAGCCTTTCCTCAATGAACCTGCATGAAGGAAACATTAGCCTCCAAAATAAAATGAGAAGATGAAGAAAATGATGATGATATTACTAGATTCCAAAACCATAATGTGGTTTCCCTTTGCATTTATTGCTCCATTGTGATGGTCCCAGAAAAGTAATGAAATAATGCCACCCAATTGATTGATGTAGCAATTGAATTCCCTTCCATTAGTCAGTAATAAGAGAGAAGGAGCCAATTTCGAATCTGGGTTTATAAATGGGAAAGATGTAGACATGGGCCATTAGATACCTTTGATGGATCAAGTTCATTATTCCCTAGGTCCTTTCACATCTCCTATGAATAAGATCGACTTTCGGATAATTAATCTAGGGTGATTTAGTAAATACACATTGAATATCGTATTCATCTCATTTAATCAATGTACACTTTGAGTTTTTATTTTTATTTATTTATTTTTTGTTAAAAATAGCAAAGAATAGATTATATAATGGAAAAGAATTTATAGAATTTACACGATTAACTTCCACACATCTCTATACGGAACAAACCAAAAACTACCAAAATTAAATGGATTAGAGACCGATTAGAGACCCACCTTCAGTATATTACCGTCCTCAGAAAAACCGAACCCACCCTCAAACAGAAAAAAAAAAAAAAAATATATATATATATATATATATATATATATATATATATCCCAGACACGAACTAATCCTTCTCTCTCTCGAATGTATGCCCGGTTTTTGTCGAATCTTTTTGATATATATATGAAGACAAACTACGAGAAGAAATACTGAAGGCACCGATGACACGTCGGTAAAAAAATAAATAAATTAATTGATCGAACTTCTCTAGCAACTTTAACTTATGGATGTCAAGGGATTTGATTCATTTTTGGACCTTTTGTTCGGATAGTATTAATGATCAAGCAAAGAAGGCATCAGGAGAATTCCCAAGTCAAATACTACAAGAATGTGAGCCTACGGCTGCGTTTATACAGCGGCGTTTAATTGAAAACGCTGCTATTGGTATTCTACAGCAGCGTTTTCTTTTAAACGCAACTATTAATGGAAACCATGCGACGTTTTATAAGAAACGCAACCTTTGATAATGTCAACTGTGGCGTTTCTCTATGAAGGGCAGCTGTTGCCATTTTGGCGGAGATATACGCCGGCGTTTTATATTAAACGCAGCCATAGGTAGAGTCAACGCCAGCGTTTTATCTTAAACGCAGCCATTGGTGGTGTCTATTGCGGCGTTTGTAATAAAACGCAGTTATTGTTATTTTTCAATGCGACATTTGTTAATAAACGCAGCAATTTATAATGATAATGCGGCGTTTTGTTATGAAACGCCGCTATTCACTTCAGGTTTGATACTGTAGCTCAAAGGGCTTTTAAAGATCTTCTAAAATCCAAATGGATGCATAAGCAAATTGCTCTCGTTCTTATCTCTATCAGTCGTATGAGCATACCCCTTGACTATCTTCTTTACCAATTAATACCTTTATCAGTTTGAAATTATAAAACCATTAAAAACACTAAATGGGTTTTAATATTTTTTACATTTAGTTGACAACTTGATACCATTTTATAACTTCAATATGATATATAAACGTGGTCCCCATTTGGACATACAAACACTCGGTTTCTCCTTCTCTAACAATGCAAGGGAATCATTGTCGTTGTTGATCTTATTTTAAGTTCGAAGATCTAGTTGATAAGTGATCCGATACCGAAAAATGATGAAGTTTTTTTCGGTGCCTGTACAAGGACTGTATACGTAGGTTACGGCGTTTGTTTTTATTGAAGTGTTAGGATACAACATTTGTTAGAAAATTGAAATGTTAGGATACGGCGTTTGTTTTCTTCTTTCCCTTTGCCCCTTCTTTGGATTTCAGCCCTATTTCCCCTCATTAATCCTATGCTTTTCCAATTTGCATTAGGGATTGTTAGATGGAGTCATTGCCAGGTGTCACGAATCCACCTTAGGCAGCCGACTCTCCCGCCCAAAGCCAGGCCGGAGAGGATTTGTTTCCGTTTGTACATAAACATAGGGTTTTCATTTCCACGTCCAAATCGTCTCCTGCGGTCCTTCCGCCTGCCAATGGCCGGATTTCAGCCGGCCCACCCCCAAAATGTATTGGCAAGCTGCCAGACTGATCCCAAACCCTTGGATCAGCGGCAGGCGGCACGATTTGGTTCCTTTCATTTCCTACTCTCCTCGCGCAAGCTCTACCCTTTGTTATTTCGTTTTCTTTCTGATTCACTCTAGTACTTGCAGTTAGGTTTTCTTCCAGCTATTGTAGCTATTGTGATAGCGAAGTCGTCATCTGTTCCGGTCATTGCATACTACCTACATCGAATCAATCAGGTATGAATGCCTTTTCTTTTCTCCTTTTCACAACTGCTAACCTGTCTTCCTCTCTTCTTTCTATCTCACTCCTTCTCTATCATTCTATCTCTAACCCTTTCTTCAAGTTTAATTTTTTATTAGAGGCGATGGTGAGGATAGATATTTCTCACCATTAACCTCAACCAAACCCTAGTTTGGATTAGCAAGGACCGGTTAGGTATTCACTTTTTTTTTTTCTGTGTATGCAGCGAAGGCCAAGGTCTTGTGCCTGTGGGATCTTAACGCAAGTGGTGCTGGTAAGAATTAAGTTAGATTTGATTAATCTTTGTTTCTTGCTTTTGAGTCTTTGTAAAGGTATATAGTCCTATGACTTAATAAAAAGATTTTGAGTAATGAAATATGGCGTCAGACTTTTGGTTTTGTGTTGATTCAGAGCATCCTACTGTGATGATTCAGTAGGTTTCTCTGGTAATGATTCCAGGAAACCCTTCGTGGTGATTCCAAGGTTGGGTACCGGTGGGATGCCCTACAGTTCATGTGGGATTACTGAACATATCTTCTTTCATCCTCTTTTCTTCTTCATCCCCGATCGATTAAGGTTTTTTTTTTCTTTCCCATAATCTGCTGCTGATAGGTTTCACACTTTACTGAGTTATGTTCATTCGCTAAATCCATATTCTGCTAGAGACCTACAAATACATATTCATTTTCTAAATCCATATTCCCATAAACTCTTGGTTTGCCCTGGTTCTCAGTACAAAGTCAGGGTGGTCTCTATAGCACCTTTCAAGTTTCTGCATCAAGTATTATCTTTGTATTGTTTCTTGTAGTTTTATCTAGAATCATCTTCCAGTACACTAGGTCAATTTTGATAATGTTGTGTAGATTGGGTTGGAAATGGTGGTCATTTTGTACTTCTTTTCTGAGGAAAATCATATGCACCTAAATACCATCAGCAATTAAGCGATTTTGAAGCTCTGTCTGAATCCCTTTTCAGTCCAGACTCAGAGCAGTAATCTTTGTGCTTCAGTTCCAATATAGTGGCAGCCTTCTCGGTTCCTACAAATCAAGAAACAGAGGATAAGAAATGATTCTAGACTTTGGAGCTAGCATTGCAACCATTTTTAAACATGAGTTTTAAAGGAATCTACATTGAAGCATGAATAATAGGAAACATTATTTATATAGAGCTGAAAAAATTCAAGAAGAAAGATTTTTTTTCGGGAGAAGACAGATGAGAAAGCATTAAAAGAACAAGACTTGGTATTCTAATTTTTATTTTCCAAAAACTGTTAGTCTCCACCAAGACAAAAAGGCAAGGCATAACTTGAAAAAATAAATTGGTATGATGTGGTACTAGACTACTAGGTCCTTTAACTTTGGCAACACCCAATCTTAATTGGATTATTACTTTTTAAGCTTTCTTCTTCATTCAAAACAATTATTTTCAATCCAAACAACCTGAAAACTAAAAAGCATAGGGCCAAAATTGAGAATGAAGAAAAAGCAAGAGAAGAGAACATTGAGAAACTAATTCCCAGGAAAAACTTTAATCATTCAAAACCAAATTGGCTATGAACTTTGTTTTCTTTTTGTTTGAACTCACTTGATATCTGTGGCTGACAGCTAAAGAGATGAACCAGTTCTCTCCATGTATGGTTATTTTGGTTGAATGAGTACTTTTTAAGATTTTAGCATCTATGTTTCTTTCTATGTTTCTCTTTTATGACCCTAGCTATCTGACCGTTTTAGGTACCAGCCTCCATTAGCTATTAAATTGCATCCATCATGCAATCCTTTTTCAGAGTCTTATCTGCTAGAAGTACCTGGTATGGCTGAAATATTAATCTCAAGATTGATTTCCCCTTGAAGCTTGAAGTTTATTGATTGGTTTCGAACAAGCTTCTATTCTGTTGCCAAGGCCCCTTTGATAATCATCCCGCTCTATACAGCTGGATTTGGTTATAGAAACTGAGAAGCTCTAGTATTTTCAGATTCCTTGGTTCTCAAGTTTAGGAATTTAGGAAAACTTATTGATTTGGTTAACTTGGTTATAGAAACTAAGAAGCTTATTGATTTGGTTAACTGTTGTCAGGTGTGTATGCTTCCCATTTGTTCTTTATAGATTATAATGGTTTTCTGCAATTGGGTTATGGTGGTTATGGATCATTTACAGAATCTACTTTTACAGGTGAAAATCTCACTAGTCGCCAATATAAGCAATGATGTTTCATGACTATTTACGACATCCATCCACTGTGTCAATGAACAAAGCTTCTTGTTGTTGAAATGTTTAATGCCTTGAATAACCTCAGTGAAAACCAATCTCTTCTTTTTAAGTATATAATTTCAAAAGGTGTTATGTATCTTTAATTTGGAACGGATAATTTCCAGGTATGCATTTTATATTCTTTTCCATAGTGAATTGATTGATCTGGGTACTTGCGTAAAATTTTTTGAATTTTTTTGGAATGATGTCTATATACAATTTTTTATGGTGTCAGCTGTCATATTCCTGAAGTATCAAATCCCCTTCCGTTACTTGGTTATTGATATTATGATCTAATTCCAGTGTAGTTCCTCCTTGGAGTAATTTATGGCTTGTTGCATCAATTTTCCTGACTATGCTTTTTTATGTGCTAATCTTGTATGTGAAGCCTCTGTCTATTCTTTTCTCTGTAAGTCATCTTTCTACCATCTATATTTATCCCATTGGGTATTTTTATCAATTTTTTAGCCTTTTCTCTTTTTATTTTCAAAGCCACCAAAAAAAAAAAAAAAAAGGATAAGAAGAGGCAGCTCATTTAAACTACACTTTAATGTGTTGCAGGTGACACCACTATCTATGACTAACCCACTAATTGCTCCCCATCTTCCTTATCAAAGTCATTAAAAGAGAAAGGAAAGAAAAAGAACCATGTTCAAGTAAAGAAAAAGAACCATGCTCATGTATTTGTTTCCTTTGTATTTGCTCCATGCTTTGTGTGATCGGAATATTTTTTCTAATTTTCCATTAAGTGCAGAAATTGTAAGAATGGAGGGGACTGTGTTCACCCCCTCTTTGGAAGGAATGAAAAATGTGAAGGCTGAAAAAGAAAAAATGCTGACCAAGCTTTTCTTGGATGTGTGCAAGTTTATAATGCCAGTTATTGGTACATTCTTTTGATTGTCAATTGAGAGTTTACTATATTTTGTGACTTCACTATACTTTTAGGTACCATTAAATTTCTGATGGTAATAACTTGAGGACAATCTCTATTGCTTTATCTTATTTGAAGGCTAGTGGGCTTTTATATAAGGCTATATATTATTTTCTCATGCTTCTCATAGAATATTTAAATCTTATATTGCAATACAAACCTATTATGACTGCCATTTTCATTCTTTGTTGTATAAGGAATATTTTATTAGAATTCAAATGCAGGAATACACAAAATTTAAACCCAATAAAAAACTTGTGCATATTAGTAAGTTAATTCTTGTTGACAATGCTTTTCACTGATATAAGTTATATTTATCATTTTAGATTTCTGCTTCAGGGCTAATTATAGGCTGCATAATACTTCCTTTTATTTGAAGGTAGTTTCCAAACCACCAACTCGAATCACTTTCAAATCCTTGGTTTCAAGTAATTTTATGCCTGGAGATGCTTTGGTGAATCAGGCCCAAAAATTGGCACCTATAATGGCTCCTCTACTTGCGTAATCGGAATGATGGTAATGAAAAATAGTCTATTCAAATACTAAAATTTGTTTAAAAAAAATACTGATATTACTTGCACATAAACTTTTTTTGTTTCTTTTTATTTCTTGTTATTTGGGTTTAAATTTTGCCTATATTTGATATATAAACTCAGGTATATGTAGGATCTTTCTCAGTAAAGAATGGGAGTAGCCCCTTAGGTTATAATGTCTG